>PRKT01000319.1:179180-209086 GCA_003671525.1 Saccostrea glomerata
CCCCCCCCCCCCTCCCCCAAATGCAACAATACAAAAACCTTCAGTTGTAACTGAATAATGACCTCTACAGTACAATCTAATACATATTTTTTTTATAAGTATTGTGCACATTTCCAATTAAAAGTATACTTCATATACAAGTGTAACCGGTAGTCCGGTAAAGACGTCTTGAAACTGCATTTTTGAGAAATAATATGTATCTTGACAAAAATAACAAACTACATTTTCCCTATAGTTTTTTTTATTCAGAATTATTTAATTTGGACAATATCATTAATAATGTACATCTCTTTAAATATACCTGGATGAATAAGTCTACATTTCAAACAAACATAAAATTCACAAAATACTACAACAGTAAATTGTTCTACACAAAACATAATTCAATATATATACAGAAAAAAAAAAACAACAATTAATTGCCTTCCATGAAAATAACCACAGAAAAAGTTTGTTTGATACACATAAATTTTACCAAGTCATTTTATACTGTATCTTGCAGTAAAAATCTGTTTGACATTGAATGAATAGCTTGGTGGGCAAATATATAATTTCAGTAACTTGTTTAGTAAGAACACGGATATTGCGAATTTACGAAAATAGCAGAGATATCTTTGATCCCCAGCTATATAAATTTAAGGACTTCTCTATTCGGATATATAACGAATTTACAGATAAAGCTAAATAATTTCATAGGTCCCAGTGACTTTGTTATAACAGAGTTTTACTGTATGCACATACAATGAGTCTTATTATCGCACTAAACATGTACTAGGATGAAGTTAATAACCAAATAAATTAAAACACTTATAATTATTCTCAATCTCACAAACCAAGTTCTTCCTTATTTGGAGGAATTTAATTTGGTTTTACAAACGGTGCTCTTTTAAGGGTTTCTTATGAAGAAAAATTGAAATAGGCTATGATGAGCCAGTATTTAGAATGAATGCTTATGGTGTACATGTAGGTCTAATTTGAAGCCTTTGTAATCACAGTTTACAGTTCTCTTTCATGGCTCTTGTCAACAATCTCTTCTACAACTGTCGTAGTTTTGCCAGTCTCTGTGAAAGCTCATCCTAGGAAAAAGGAAAAAAAATATATTACAGTAACTGTACATTTAATGTAATATTGTACTAATAACTTAAAAAAAAAAATTGCATTGAATTAACTCTTTTGAGTTTCAAGTACAAAACTGGTCATTTAACCATTGTACCTTCTTATTTAAAAAGTTTAATTTGTATATACATTCACAAATATCTGGGAATAATTCAATACACAAGTGTTGAGAAAAAATATGAATTTGATATTGGTAGATCCAAAGTTGGTGACTTTTCCTGCTTTGTGAATTGTGAATTGCATTATGATTTGATAACACACTGATGATTGAGACAGTTATAGGTCAAGCATTATTAAATGAAAGTGAAAGCTTTTGATTGCGATACATAATAACACAACTCAAAATTCAGACTTGTTAGAACCTACTTGTTCTGTGGAGGCCTGCGCCGTGCTTGATAAGGAAGTGGCCTGTGCTGATGGTAGATCGAGATTTAATTCCAACCTGAAATAAAAAAAAAAATCATTAATAACTTCGTATATGAAAAGGGTCATTTTTGGTATAATTTTGTAAAAAGCAGAGAAAACCTTGGACCCCACTTTACACAATACATTTATAATGATAGTTATATGCACTTAAAATTTTAGAAAACAGTACAGTTACTATATTTCCTGTGGGAAATGAATTTACTTTATTCGTCATATTCATCACACTTACCGGTATGTCTTTTGCATCATTAATGTTTTTGATTTTTATTAGCTCTTATTAAATCAATAAAATCACATAATGTAACATTTTACTAATGCTTTTAAGAATTGTATGACACTCAAGTTTACTAAACTACTGTGCCATACCATAATCCTTGACCATTTTTGAAAAGACCATGCTATTTCAGTAAAATGTTCTTACCCTGCCTCATCGGCAACCTGCTGCATTAGACTGCATCCCCTCCCACCCCCCTTGACAGTGTAACAATAAGGTCGTTCTATTTCAGTAGCTGCATTAGATTGCCCGATTAATGTAAAAAGGTATATGTAGCACATTTTCCAGGTTTCTCTTTCAGTTTATTGTATACAATTTAATCCTGTACATATTCTTGATAGAATTAATTTAAATCTGATTTGTCTATTTCATTGCTTTGACCAATAACAGGCTATGCAAAAAGGTAATGCGGAGGGAGCAAAGATTCACGCAGAAAATGCCATCAGGCAGAAAAACCAGGCCTTAAATTATCGTAAAATGAGTGCCAGGATAGACGCAGTGGCGGCCAGAGTACAGACTGCTGTCACAACTAAACAGGTGTGTTATAAAAAAGGTTAATAAGCGCCATGAAACAGATTAGTTAAACATTATAAGACAATTTAAAAACAATGTATTGTTAATTTTGAGTGTTCAACATGTCATCACACGGAGAAGGAGAACTTCCAAAATTTACAATTCAGTGTTTATAATTTTCATGTAAGGTTGAAAAAATATACTTTCATTGAATATTAGTATATTATGCATGGTTGAATGATACAAACAACACCTGTACAGCTAAGTCGAAGGAGCAGTAGTGACTGATCATACTAGTGAAAGTAAATTTTGGTTTTCATTCATGATGTTGTAAATCTTAAATTATTTGTGACATCTAAAAAAAAAATAACCATTTGATCTTCCTGTACTATAATTTGAATGCCAGAGCTTTTCACACACTTTATAAGGAAAATACATGTGGATTGTTAATATGGAAAAATAAACCCTGTGCTAATGGAAATAACTAAAAAATGCCATAAACTTAAACTGTAAACAAATGCAGGAAATATCGGCAAGATTCACAAACTAACTCCAAGTCGAGAATAACAGAGACTCTATTAGTGTAGAGTAGATTGTTCCTCCTGACTTTTGTTTCTATTATACCTTCTTAAAACTCACTGATGGTAAATATTGTTCTGTCATAGGTAGGTGCAAACATCATAGGATTGGAAATAAGACAAAAAGCTGATTTAATCAATTCATTGCATCACTCTCTTTAAGCACAAGAAAACTGAATGTTTGAGAACATGTTTACATGTGCACAAAGCAAAGAAACATCAGGTTTTTAATACATTTTGATTATTCATAAAAATTGTAGGATTGATTACATTTCATCCTCCTCTTTATTTTTAGCCTTCCAATAATTAATAACTTTAATCATTTCAAAATCAATGCTATTTTTTGCAACTGCATCAAGCCCATAGGAAATACTCATATCCTTGGTCACATGATGTCGAACGACCTTCACCTTTCCATCACGACAACCAATCCACAGGATGTTATTGAACATTGCTAAGCAGTAGGGTTTTAAAAGTCCATTTTCCCTGGTCAGAAGATATCGAATAAATTGTCCATCTGCTGTGATAACGTGAACACAGTCATTGGTGTAATCACTCACAAGAATGTTGTAGCTGACGTCACAACACACCATTGAGGGGTCAAAGGTTTTGGTAGAGTCAAATCCAGTGTAGTGGAACTTCAGAGCGCCCTCTTTTCTAAGAACCACAACTCTTCCAGTGCTACTGGTTAAAACATCCACAACACAGATGTCAGCATTTCCATTCTGGACTGCTCTGTATGGACATGCAAAGAGTCTGGTTTGCCCATCCAGTTCAAATTCATACTCCTTCAACACTCTTCCTGCCTGGGTCATGTGCCATACTAGGTTTTTACCATTAGCAAACTTTGAAGTGAATTCCTCTGAGTCAAGAGTAACCAGAAGGCATCCATCAGACATCAAGCTAATTCCCAGAGGAGTAAGAGGCTTTGTGTCTTTAACCAATGAAATCACTCCAGTCGGAGAGAGCTTTTTAATACTTTGGGCCATATAATCATTGAAATACTGATCTCCGTTTTCCACTAGAGTGCTGTCGCCAAACGATGCACTGTGCTTTTGCTTCCGTTTTCGCTCCCCTTTTAAGGTAACCAAGTTACTGAAATCTTCAGACACCCCATGAATCCAGGCGATTTCTTCTGATTCCAGAGATATATTAGCAATTGTTTTCTCACCAATGCTGAATTCTGAGATGGGCGTAGCATTCATATCAGAAACGTTCTGGGCCTTTCCAAGCATTTTTTCCATGTTATTAATTTCCACATTGCCTTTAACAAAGAGAGAAAGTTCACCAAAACGAGAGATTTTTTCATGTGTCATAGACTTCATCTCAGCCATCATAGTCTTTAGTTCGCCATGTTCTTCCAAAAATTGCAGGTTGGATGCCCGATTTTTCTCTAAACTAGCTGTCTTCTGTCTGATCTTATCTGCGTGTGTGCGGAATCTTGTCTCCAGTTTAGTCAGCTTAGAGTTATTCTTCGTCAGTTCATCCTCTGACTGTTGTACCTGTTTTTCGATCAATTTAGAGAGAACACTTAACATCTGGCTCTCCTGCTGGTGTATCCTGTTGATTTTCTCCGTGGTCTTCTTAATGTTTTCTTGCTTCAGTTGTTGAATATACTTTATGTTTTCACCTATCTGACAAAGATGCCCTTCTTGAATGCCTTTTTGTGTTCTGGTGATGTTTTTCCAGTTGACCGAGAATCTGGAGATGGCCCCCCATTCATGAAACGAATGTCTGTCTTTACTGCAGATTTCACAGATAGAAATATCACAAGTCCAGCAATATAAACTCAGAGCTTTGGATGGGTGAGCCTTGCATTCAGGCAGCATTTTTTCTTTTCTCATGTATTCCATCATGCACTCCTTGTCAAAGTACAATGGATGTTCTCCTCAGATGGCAGCTTTTTTGAGTATTTTGAAAAATAACTTGGAAAAAGGAAGTAAAATGGCAGAGAAGTTTGTATTTCCTCATTTTGTGTCCATGCATATACTTTCAACACATTTTTTTTCGTCCAAATTACAATATCGCTGGTATGATTGATCTGGACCTGTGATAGTGAATCAGGAAAACAAAACAATGCAGTTCCAACAACATGTCTGTCCATCAGTATTCAGGTTTTAACAGGGAAGCTATTGGTTCCTGTTAAAGCCAGGAAATGTATTATTAAAGAGGATTGGCTATTTTATTTAAATTCATGTATGTGTACTTCCTTATGGAAATGAGTCATTTTCATATTTGTTGTGAGTGCAAAGAGTATTCTGTAAAAACACTCAAATCAATTGTTATTTATTTGCTTAATGTATTGATATTAGAAGTACCTCTTGTTTAGAAGTGAAAACTTTTAATTTGCTGATATAAAAATGGTTGCCAATTTTTGTTACAAAATATTTTACAATATGGCACCACTGCAACCATATACCTTTAAATAAAAACAATAGGTTGACACTAAATTGAGAAATAAAATATTTACTCTTATTAGCTGTAAGAAAAAAAGTAAAATTGGAAAGCAATAAAATTATAATGGGTCAAAGCAATGAAATAGACAAATCAGATTTAAATTAATTCTATCAAGAATATGTACAGGATTAAATTGTATACAATAAACTGAAAGAGAAACCTGGAAAATGTGCTACATATACCTTTTTACATTAATTTAAAATGTGAACAAATAATTGAAAAATGATTCATAAGTATACATCTGTACATGGACTAATAGATTTGTGAGCATGAACAGTACACGTAATTCTTTATTTATATCTGAATTCACAAGAACTTTTCTCTCCTTATGTTCATACCTTTTTACATTTGTTTTTCTCCTCCTTTTCTGACTTTTCACTTTTTTTGGCATTCCTTTCAAGATCCTTAGCGGCAAACTTGAGGTTAAATAAATGTTCTTTGTCACAATTAAGGAAAGTACAAGTCAAAGATAAGATAGAGAAACTATATACATTATGTATAAATTAAAAAAAACAATAGATAGTTAACCCAGGGGAAATACCATGATCATTTCCTCAGGAAAATTTGCACAAAAGCTGCAGCATATGGATTGCTATGATCAGCATTAGCAGCAGTACAATTGTCTTGTCATATTTTTAAATTGATTCTCCATTACCTTATACTGTAAACCAACTTTTATTCGCGTGCAAGAAATTTTCGCGAAGTTCGCGAGAGCGTCTTCATCGCGAATATTTCTCGCCGCGAAACAGTCCTGTAAGTCTCTGTGCCTATTGACTACAAATCCACAAAGACTTGATCGCGAAAATTAATCGTCGTGAACAAGTTTATCTCCGATAAATCGTGAAATAAAGTAGTCGTGAATAAAAGTTAATTTACAGTATATGCAGGCATTGACCGAAAAGTGACACAGAAGCATTGTCTAACTCTCACATACTTACTTAGTAACATCTCTGGTTTAGAAAATTTGGACAGACAAACCAGAGAGATAAGGATCTAGGCGTTGTAAAAAATGTCAATTTGTGGTGACACTGTTGTTGCACAGTTCGGATACACACTGTATTTTGCTGTATTATATGCATTTTCCTGTCTGCTTAAAGAATGATATTACATTGTAACATGCGGTATTACTTTATCAAAATCATTTTATGGCAAAACATCCCAACAAATGGAGCAGAGTTTTTATATACTGCTTGGAACTGTAGCTCCCTCGTTTGTCTGCTCAAGGGCAGGTATAATCTTGACCAAAGATGTTTCATTTACTGCTACAAGCAGGTCCTTTCATTTTGTGGCATTCCAATATGTCAGATTTAAATACTAAGCATTCTGAAGTCATGATGGAGTATAGAGCCCTTATTATATTAAATGGTAAATAAAGTGTCAGTATGATGAGTAATAGAAGAAAATTGATTGGTAAGAATCATATATCATAATTTAAGCAGGCCGAGGGGATTGCATATCGGACATGAAAAAATTATATAAAATGAGTGACAATAAAACATCCCCATAATTCAAGGGTTTTTATATACACGTATACTAATTGGAACTGTAGCTCCCTCATTTGTCTGCCCATGCAAGGGCAGATATAATTAAATTATCTTGACCAAAGATCGAGCAAAACTAATTCTGCAGCTAATTCTTAGTAACGTATTAGATGAAAACCCATTTTCTGAGACAGCAAAGTGATTGAATTTAACTTTAAATAGTTAAAAATACCAGGGACCTATATACTATTTATTAGTATGTGGGTCCCTGAAAATACTGTACACAGTCACTATAATTATACTAGATAATTCTGTTAGGTCCAGGAAAATCACTATATTTAGCTATATATAGCTAAATCTACCTATATACCGTTAGCCAGGGACCTATATACTAACGGGATAGGCAACTACCGCAAGTCTCACGATATCTTGTAAGTCGCGGGATTTCGTAAGTCAATTTTAATTAACTCTATCTCTAAAGCTATCCCATATTTGAGATAAAATCATTCAATTATCTGTCAAAAAATCATTCAAGATTTGTTTTTAGCACGTATTATACTCCTTATCTTAATAGTAATTTTGTTTTATGCAAAATTGGCACATGCCCCGATCGGCCATATTTCCGAGAAATCACATATTTCGGTGTTTGTTTTCTTTATATTTAAATTATATTATTATTATGCTTTAATATTTATCAATAAAACAATTCCTATACACAGAAGGAATAAATGATATTAATCAGAAAACACCCTGTTTACTGGGAATAAATGTAGTTTGAAAAACTTGCAGTGTTGTGCGTGATGTTTTGGGTAAATAAACATGTCGATGAAGGAGTTGCCTATCCTGTTAGTATATAGGTTCCTGATATAGCTTTATTTACCTATATAATATAGCTTTAGTTTATTTAGCTATTTCAGAGTAAATTTCTGTTTTATGAAAAGCAGACAAAAAGTCGCATAATGAAGCGCAGTATTAGTTTTCAACTTTGAAAAGGACTGAAAACATCACCAAAAACCCACTTTTAAAAATGTTTCTCATTTTGTGCAATTGCAATTAAAGATTTAAAAGTTTTTGGACCATGTACAACGGTTAATCTGTGATAAAGCATGCTACTTAAATTAACAAAGAAAAGCAGTTTTGGTCTACAAGATAATTGATTGGTAATAATTCAGCACAATGCAAGGCAATCACACTTAGTCATGCCTCATCGCACTTCCAAAATTTATTCTAAAATAGCTAAATAAAGCTATATTATATAGGTAAATAAAGCTATATATAGGTTAATTATAATAAGCTATAAAGCAAAATATAGTGATTTTCCTGGACCTGTCCAAAATTCAGATGATTGATTTAAAAGTTTTAAGCTTCAATCTTCTGAAAAAAGATCTAGCTTACTAAAGCTAAGAACATTCATAAATTAAAACTTGTTTTCAATACATAAAGTGTTATGCAATATGAAAATAAACTTGCTATGTTTCAGGAAGATATGAGTAACAATATATATATGACGATATAATCACTTACCACCAAATAAAAGAGTGATTTTTCAAAAAAGGATACTGTCCATAGACATTTTGAAGCTATGGCTGATCTTTTCCCCCAGAAATCAGGAACTAAGCATGTAAAAATCTATTGTGAAATGTAAATAGAAGATGACTTCTCCTCTTGTGATTGTGTATATCCTATTTTCGCGTGTATTACGTCATCATTCAGTGTGGTCTTTTTCGGAACCTCTTTAGGTTTATCATTGGAAAATCCATTTTGATCGATATATATGATAAAATTAGAAGAGTTCCGAATTCCAGAGGTAAACACATGGCACATGGTGGATTGAAATATGAAAGAGAAAATTTCATCGGGGAAAAAAAGAAAACAGAATGCAGATAAAAAAGGAACCGAGTCTCCCATCAAAAAGAAAAAACAAGAGGATGAGAAATATACAGAAATCAGATTTAAATTTGAGCTTAGGGATCCAAATCTGACATTTTTAGGTATGTATACAACACTCAACAGGCTGGGCACATTTTGTAAAATATCATGGAGAATTAATATACAGTCAAATTATCTGAATGAAGGGGTTAAAAAGATTCCAGTTCCCCAAGGCCACGACTATTTCCTAAGGTGCAACAGCCAAGGGAATATCCAGGGAAACTTGAATCTTGCAAACTCCCTCAATAATATACTTTATAACTGTTTTATTATACGGACACAAAAGTAAAAAAATAGAGGATTACAAATGATGGGGAATTAGCTATCGGACTAACACACAGGCATTAGTCCATTAACATATATTAAACAGCTAGATACAAAAGGAAACCCTATAGGAATATATTTTATGGATAACCAGGGAATTAGCTTCCGAAACAGCTGTGATTAGCTCATTTGACTAACGCACTGGCAATGTTCCATTCACAGAGAGTTCTAGGGAAATCTCCCCTCCCCCACACACATCTATGTTTTCCATGCATTTGTCATTTCTCCATTGCTGATGTCCTTTGAGACAGCTCAGTCATTGGAGATGCAGGGGGCCAAGGTTCAAATCCCAGTCTGGTCCATTGCATTTTTCTCCTCTCTGCAGGTACATTTATATACATATAAAATCGAGAAACAGCACACTTTTTTGTGCACTATGAATACACTTTTTTCAATGGATGGCACACACTGCATGCATAGGTTTAGATCTCTAGTTATCCGTTCTAATTTACACAGACCAGCTAGCTACAAATCTGCAGCTATCCTAAGATATATCACTAATTGATTGTGTTTTAATTAATTTTAGCTCTGGACAAATTTGTCAAGCAGGCAGAGGAACATGGTTTAGACAGCAGTGAGTATGACATTGTGACAGGGTACTGTAGGTCGTCACCTGAGTGTACCGAGATACTGCAGCTGCTAGAAGGGGGCAAGAGAAAGGAAAAAGAGGTAGGACACTAAACTTCTTTAGCTATTTTCACTCATTTCAGAGAGATATTTGGCATCTTCGTACACTGTATGAATTATATCCTTAAAATTACAATATTTTATTGATCAAAAGATCATTTACAAGTGTATGCACTTATAAAATGACTTATTATATTAACATGAATTGAGAAAACATAAAATTTTATACCTACTGAGTGTATATATTTAAAGATTCTGAATTATTTTTTGATAATCTGATTTCAATTGCTGTTTTTGAGTTTTCACAAGGCCAAAATAAAAAATACTCCTGTTTCCTGTCACCCGACCTACCCTACATTTTACCCTCCGACCCTAAAAGTTTTTATTACATTTTCATTTTTTGGATAACTATTTTTCTAAAATACTGAAGTTGACCAATGATATTTACAGAATTAATACATCACAAGTGTACAGGTTACCTTTACTTTATAAATCTTGATTAACAAACTTGCTTTGAAACTGTTAACATATCATTTTCTTGTTATTACAGTTATTACATGCTATATGTTCTGCATTCATTAAATTTTGAAAATAGATTTTTTTTCTCAAAATAAAATTTTTTCCCTACCTACCGACCCTAATTTTTTTGGTCAGGGGACAGGAAACAAGAGTATATTTTATTTTGGCCCAATTGTAATTCTATAATTTATTTTTTTTTCTAGCTACATAGTATCTTTGGTGCATTAGAAGCCATACTGCTCCGCCTTTTAGATGACCTGAGGCTAACCAAGCATGCTCCTGTGGGTAAAGTCATTCTTCAGAAGATCTTGTCGGTGGGCATGCCATCTGTTTACTTTATGTTGGGACCTCAGGTGAGGGCGTCAGCTGTGAAGACCGCCCTGAGGATGCTGGGGGCGCTGGTGATGCTGGGAGAAAATGGGGCAAAGGCGTTACTCTCACAACTAGACACCTCCCACAAACATATCCAGTCTTTGTTCAACAGGAGGGACTTCAAGGTTAGAAATATAAATATCATTGGTGAATGAAATATATTAGGATAACAAACAATGTCCAAGCTCAAAAGTTCTTAACACTACAGAAGTGGAGCAAAGAAAGCACAGACCTCCAAAGCATCAGAGGTGGAATTAGGTGCTTTGGAGGATTGAGCTATTGGATGTATTTAAATAGAATCATATGTTTTGTCAAAATTTTGATGATGAGAACTTAAAAAAAGATTTCCTCTTTGGCAGATGATTATAGAAAGGAATGCACATATGATTTTTGCCTGGCTCAGTGTTTTTCCTTTATTTTAAAAATAAAATGCCAGAGATCAATTACAACAGGCTGAAAGGTTATGGTTTATAAGCAAAATCTTTGTGGACATCACAAAAATTATGTAGAATTTTTTAATCTTTAAACAGCATCTTATTAACTGAAGTGGTCAATTTGGCTAGTAGCCAGTTCTTAGGGAAAACACTATTGACTGTTTTTAAAAGTTTACGGATATTTTTGTTTTGAATTATTTTTCTTATTTTTAGTTGCATTTTATCAAGTAGAATTTTATGACTGTGATATATTTATAACAGGATCCACAGGATGTAAGAACATGCCTGATTCACTTTATCATGGCTTTTCTTCTGGTGGGAAGTGTCTCTGTCATACAGCAGCTTATAAACATCAAAGGTCAGTATTCTCAAATCTCTGGCTTCTTCAAACCACTGTAAACTCAATGCAATGGGCCATCACCCTCTTTATACTTAAAGTTAATGGGTCCCCCCACCTTTTTTCTGTCTTCAAACATTATCATTAATTTAGTACATTTATAACTATTCTCAAAGTAGCAGATACATGTATATACATGTAGTAAGTCTGCATTTGTATTTGTTGAAGAGTATTAACTTTGATTTTTTTTTTATCAATACCGTAAATCTGGAAATTTTTACGTCGATTTTATTTTGCGAATTCGGGTCAAGATGCTGTTGATTAATTTTTACGTTTTGAAATTTTGCGAATGACCACTGCTTTGTTTATATTTTCTTATTGGTGATTTATTTTTAAGAAAAATATTTTTGCGAATGCAATGCACTCGCAAATTTGCTAAAAATTTATCCATAGCAAAAGTTTCCAGATTTACGGTATAGTATTTCTGATTGTTTACATTTTCAGGATTTTTGAACTCCTTGTTTACTGGTCTGACAAATGACAAAGCTGCAAACATTAAACTGATATTAAATACACTATTTGAAAAGGTAATTAAAGAATCCTAGCTTATGTAAAACCTTTTTCTTTGCTGACAATTAATATTTTGTTAAAAAGGCAGCAAAAAACTCCATGAATTTTTATATGCCTATTACCACAACAGGTTGTTGAAAATGAAGCCATTACAAAAACTCAGAAGTTGCGGCTATTTAATGACTACTCACTGGGTCAGATCAGTCAACTGTATAAATGGACAAGTCATCCAGGGGAGGGAACTATCACAGATGACATAGAGGAGGTATGCAGAACCTCAATATTGCATAAAATCCTTGTTTTTGGAAGTCAATATCAAAATTTATTGAGTTGAAGACAATGAAACGAGCTGCACCTATAGTTAATGTAATATGCTAACAAAAATTTTCAGCTTGGAACATATTCCAGTGAAGACAAAGAGATGGTAGTAAAATTGGCACATAAACTACTGATGGAAATTTGTTGTTCTCACAAAAATGGCATTAACTTTTATGACAGAACACTAGGGACTAGTGGAAAGTATGTATAAAGTTCATAAGTATCTTTGAATTATGAGGAAAAAATTCCTTATGTAAAAATGCCACAAATGTCATCTCTTTTTTTGTAATAATTCACTGTTAAATATCAATTCAAAATTTCATCTAAATTAGAACTTCGATATTAAGTTATTGAACATCGACCTGAAACTTTAAGAGAATTAATTTTTGTTCATATTTTCTTTAATAGAAACCAGAACCAGTTATTGACCAATTTCCTGACATCTGTATCTAAGACTGTTGAGGGAAGGGAAGTAGAGGAACTAATTTGCCAGATTCTTAAAACATGCCCAGATCAGATCCAGCATTACCTTCCCTGTTTGATTAAGAACATACCACCAAGACCCACCACTAGATGGTGCTCTACCATGAACTTTCTCTGTGAGGTAAGCTTAGAAAATCTAGTAAAATAGCATGAATAATCCTTCTTAGTTATTTACATGTGCTGTAGACAAATTAATATTTTTTTCTGAAAGGGAATAATTTATGCTATGTACGTGCTTGCAAATTTTCTGAAGAAATTTAATTGGTCCTTTTTATGGAGCTTAATAAGTGCATTTAATATATGTCATAAAAAAAACAAATAACCCATAGATTGAACACAACCTGTGTTTCTGTGGAAATATGACCCAATGGATTAAGCATGCTTACAATATTTTAAAATTCTTTGCAAAGTGAACAAATATGCTTATTTTAAGGACAGAAGATACAAACAAATTTTTTTCAAAAATTTTGAAAATAATGTATAGAATAATAGGGATGGTTTCAGAAGGGTAGAACGTGAAGGTCACAGAAGGTTTACAATTTCTTTATATTCTAGAAATTTGCAATGAAATTTTGTCAAAAATTATATACCAATCCAGGCATCCATTTTTATTTGTATCATCTGTCCTTAATACTTTCAAATTTGAAATTTAAGGCACAATTTGATTAAAGGATTTAATATGCTCTGTTAATTGTGGAAGATGAAATATTGTAGATCTACAAACATCAGCCAGACAGCCCAGTTGTCTTGAAGTCCAGTCAGCATCACTCACCTGTAAAATTTGTGGAGATGGTCATGGTTCACTTGATACCCATACCTGGAATTCTTGCACCTGTTCTGCAGTCCGTTAAGGTTGATTTATTTGGATTTCACTGAGTAATAGTTGATAAATGTGAAGTATGTTTGAAGAGAAAGTCTACTGAATGAAAATAAAAATCAAGATTAAAAAAATAGCAGCATTACAAGAAAAAAAAAAAGAAACATATACCTGCCTTATACAAAGTTTGATTTAGTGAAAAAATTTTACTTTATGCTTCTTTATTTGGTAGGAAAAATATCAATCAATTGAATGTCAAATGTCAGGTATGCAAGATGTAGTTTTCATGTAGACTTGATTGCATATATTTTGTTTGAGGAAAAAGAATATAATATACATGTACATGCACATTGAACGTGTACTGAATATTTTTCTGTTTGAATTTTCAGCACCCCCATTCTAGTGTTCAGTATTTTGGGATGAAGTTTCTGGGTGTTCTACTACAGAAGTCTGTGAACTTTCTTCACTGCCTTAATGAGGAGAGTGTGAAACCTTCATCTTCAGTTTACAACCAATCAGAGAGGCAGGAAATTGTAGAACTCTTCAAGGAAAATATTCTAAAGGTAAAAATAGTAAAAAAAAAAAAAAATTAAAAAAGCAGAGCTAGAATGTGTAATTACATCCAAACAGTTGGAAGTAAATCACATTGAAGTAGCATTTCGTGTGAAATTTTGTTGAATGATCATCACTAGTTTTAACAATTTAAATCTGATTGACCAGTGTTATGAAGGGTATCCAAATACATATAAACTTTTTGAAGAAAAATGATAAACTTTAAGCTAGACAAGGCCAGATGTCCCCAGGACTTGAGTCGGTGAGGTGCTCTATCTGAACACTGGGGAATGAACCTTCCAGTCACTTCCTTATAATGCAAGCATCCAACAAAGTTTGAGCAGAAATGCTGAAGAATTATCTCTCCTTTTTATAGATATTTCCAGACTGTAAATTGATTATGAGTTGTTGGAGGGATCTCTTGTTTCATAAAAAGTCGTCAGAGCAGAAAACCACTCCTTTGAAGGGGTCAGAGGGTAACAGTGAAGATAAGACTAAGGAGAAGGACTTAACAAAAGAGGAAGGTAAGCGCAGATATTTTCTAAAGAAAGTCAGATTTGTCATCATATACTTTCCCTTTTAAATAGGGTCACTTCTCCTGAGGTTCAAACATGCTTTAAAAATTTAGAATAACAAAATTTAGCAAAATTTTACTAAATGTGTTTATGTAGGTATTCCAGAAATTCTGAAAGCAGATCACATGGTGGAGATAGAGAAAGCTCTGTGTCTTCTGCAAGAATTCTCCCCATCTGTCCTAGTGGATAATGCAGGGGACATAAGTCTGTTGTTGGAGGGTGTCAGGAAAACCTCTGAGGAGTTATCTCCTCTTGAAGTCACTGGGAAGAGTGGGGATGCTGAAATGGAGATTGAAGAGAGGTCACATCACCAGCAGAGGGCGCTGTTACCCCAGCTGTATTTGTTGAAGCTCCTGGCTGGTACGGATGCTCGAAAGCTGCCTTGGACACAACAGGTGTGTATCTTCACAGAAAAGCCTCAATTTGCTTCATTTAATAGTCCTGGTATTTATTGGCCAATAGAATATTTTTTTTAAAAAGTTTCTCTGTCTGATACACCAAAATCAGTTTTAAAATTAATACATACTTGATGAGAGTTCTAGCCCTGATATTGGGGATTCTTTTGAATTATCAAAGGAATCCAAAGTTTTATTTTTTTACCTTCTTTTCAGAGTCCAGATGGCCATTCCTTGATTTACCTGCTGTTAGATATGTTGTCCAAAATATCAGACTCTGAAATGCTGAACAAAGTGGAACACTTATTAGTCCAGGTAATTATAAATTTTGCCTTTTCATGCATCTTAGTTCAGATGCATTCGTTTGTAGCACTTTCTTAAATGAATGATGTGTACTGTTTTCAGCTACTACACGGTACTGGATTGTTTGAACATCACATCAGGGAGTTGGAGCTGTGGATTAAACACTTCACAATGTTTCTACAGAAACAGGCCATACTAAAGTCTTTGGCTGGAATGTTCACTACCTACATTAGCAACTCCTTGTCATATGTGGACAGACTTTGTATTCACATGTCAAAGGTCATATCCTTGGAAACAGACAATACTGCTATGGAAACTGGGAATGTCACAGATTTTGAGAATGCATTGAAAGGTATGTTTTCATAATCATTTAGGTAGTTCATTCTATTGGAAGGCAACAAAACATAATCATAAATTCAGAGGCAGATACTGTAGCTTTTTTATTTGTACATCCATCTATGTCTGTCACAACTTTGAATGATTGTTGCTAGGCTTTCAGTTTTCATTTCTCCTGACAAGACCTATCTTTATGTACCAAACATTTTTTGACCTTTTTAAAAAAAAAATTATAAAATTTTTAAAAAGATAATAAAAAAATTTATAAAAATTTATTCCTTTGAAGCTCTTCTTGAAATGGATGAAGAGGATTTCAACAACATAACTGTGGAAATGGAGGCCTCCTCAGAAACTAGTTTAAGGTTCAGTGTTCACCCTCACCTATTCAGTTTGAAGCAAAATAAGTACAGTCATGTTTGCTACAGATCAGAAATTTGTTATTTAAATGATTTTCATTTATCATGATTACAATTTTAGACTTCCATTTACACCATTGATTATTATTGCCTTGGAGATGAGCAAGAAAACCATGGAAACTGAAAATGAATGCCAGGGTACATCAGGTAATAGGCTGGGACTGTTCAAATGTTTATTACACACATACACACCCCTCCCTACCTACCCACATTTGACAATTTTCTCCAAATAGAGAGCTTAATTTATTTATTTAATATATCTTAATTCCTACATTTTATTTAAAAATTAATCAGACTTTCATTTTTTGATGTTATGTGAATGCTGAAATTAACTACTTGTATTGTTTCAAGTTACATCAAGGAAATGAATTAAAGTGAATTTTTTTTTTTCATGTTTATTCAGAATTCAGCCAGTATCTGTCAGGCATACTTATTGACATTCTTCATTCTCAAGTTGAACCTGTGACAATAACTCAACTAGTCAAGGAACTCCATGGTGAAACAATAAGTGCAGATGTACTAAAATACATGGAATCTTTACTCAAACAAGAAAAGGTAAAGAGCAAGTGTGTAATTGTAGCCTCCAATTTTGATACATGTATTTAAAGACGTTCGATCCTGTGCTTTTGAGTGGAATTTGGTCTGGACCTTTATTTCTAAAATTCTGCATCATTTTTAAGTTTAAACGTTGAATTTAGATTCTACAATGCAAATCAAACAATATCCATTGCAAAAACCGCAATCAAATTCCATTCAAGAAGGGTTAAGCCAGGGACTATATTTTGTGGCGGAAGGTTTTTTAGAAGAAAATTATCAATTTATTCCTTTTGAACTTTATAAATACTGTTAATTTTAAATTCTTATTTTTCCATGCTGCTTGAACAAAACGCTGTTTTTTGCAGTGAAATGTGTTATGCATGTTCTGAAATATCTGTTAAATTAATTCTTATGATTTCTTTCGACGAATTATGACAAATATAGTAAATTTATTCTGAAAGTCCAGGAAAAAATTGAACCAATTTTAACAGAAAATTGACAAATTTTTCATAATATCTAAAAATTTACATCATATACCCCCACTTTTGGTGTTATTTTCTGAATATCTAAAATAAATTTGACCTATCAGCTTAAATTCAGCAAAAGTTTAAGACTTTAAAATAATTTTCTTGCTTATTGAATTTTTAATGGCAGAAAAATCACATTTTGTGAGTGCAAAAAGGTCAAATAATTGATTGTGCGTAGCAATTTGAAACTTTTTCTTAGTCACAATGTTTAAGTGTCTTTTTTCAAATAGATTTATAGTTTATTTTGTTCCATGCTTTATTTGGATAAAAATATTAGAGGGAAAACGTTGAAGATGTAATTTTTGATTAAGACATAGATTTCAGTGCGAAAAGGTCATATTTAATGTACTGTAGCGCCAAAAGAAGCATATTGACCCACATATTTTGATTTGATTTTTAATAAAGCTATGTGTGTAGAAAGTAAAAATATACTTTACAAAAAAAGTTTAAGACTTTAAATATCAGGATCGAACGTCGTTAAGTCATCTTTTTCACTCTTCTCACTATTGTCTTCATGGAATAAATCTGATGTTTCATATGCTAATGAGAAAAAACAATTCATCAACAAGATTGAGATTTAAACATTCGTCAAAATGTGATCTTACACATAAAATGCTTTCTAATAGTAGATTCCCCATGATTTTGACCTAGCTTTGATCACAAATCATGTCCAGTATTAAATCTGGTCAAGGTCATAATTGGAATCACATCATAGAAGAGAAACAGACTGATTTACTATAAAATCTTGTTTCATTTCAGAAGAATTTGAAAAAGAAGTCTCTGAGAGTGAAGATAAACATGGAGGGTCTGTATTTCACGGCAAAACCTGTTTCACAAGAGTTGATGATGGTGATGTTGTGTAAAGATGCTGCCAACGAGACAAAAGAGGCAATCAGGAATAAACTAAAATCTGTCAGTCTGACTGAATTGGATACAGTTGTCAGTCAGTTTCTTCTGTATTGTGGAGTTTTACTTAAAAAAACACAGGTCAGTTTCTCCCTGTTTTAAAATCTAAAATATTTCCATTTTGCAAAATTGGTAAAATACAGTCAAACTTCATTGTATGTCAAACTCAATCAGGCCAAGAAAAAAAACTTTGAGATATCCAAGAATTTGAGATAAAAAGGGTTACCAGTAAGGCCATGCAAAGTTAATTCCTTGGTTCTCAGGCCTTTTTTCAAGAAATATGATGAGGGAGGGAGCCTTTTTTTTTTTTTTTTTTACTTTTTATTGCCCCCAAAACATGATGAGGCAGCTTTTTACATTGTACAAAACCTCAAAAAATGATGAGGGAGGTGATTTGTTGTTTTTATTTTATTGATTTAGCAATAAAAAGGGTCAATGAGGCACCCTTGGAAGAGATGTGGGAGGGCCTGAGAACCAAGAAATTAATTTTTTTTGCCTAAATGATACTTAGAGAATAAGTTGTTGGGACTTTCAGTTCACTTTGACAAATCCATTGTATTCTTAATATCAGTGTTTGAGATTATTATGTTCAACTGTATGTAACAGAATTAGTTTTTGTTATTTTGCATAATTGGTATGCCCTATATTTATTGATTAGTAAAAGATTAGTACCTAAAAATGTTGAATTTAAAATAATTCAGATTCTCTACTTTCAGAAAATTTATAATGGAATTTTTTTTTTCAGAATGCTGAAGACATTGATTTGTTGAAATTTTTCTGGGAGGTGCTAAATATTATTATAACTACTATCTTGAATACTTTGTCCCAGAATGAATCTGAAGTCATGAAATCAGAGGAATCACAAAATGATTCAGATCTACACATCAAATTCATAGAAATCCCAGAAAAGTCCAGAGAAGAATACTTGGAGGACATGTTACAGAAGATTTTAATGCATCCCTCTGTTTTCTCTAATTTCTTATTTCCTTCTGGGGAGATAACTCTGGGCAGATCAACAGGTGCTTGTGAGGAGATGGTGGTATGTACTACTCAAGGCTTGTGTAATATTTTGAAAAAGGTGGAATCCCTTCCACAGGGAACATTGTCTAAAGGGCTGGATGGATATTTCCAAAAGTGTTTGACTCTGTTAACTGACAAAAAGTATTCAAGAAGTGCTACCATGACAACAAATCTGAACAGTTTTCTACAATCAACAGAGACTTTCATCAGCAAAGAACATGTCAACAAATTACTTTCAGTCCTACTTTCACTTTCTATTTCAGATTTGATAAGCATTAAATCTAGGTCACTGACAGCAAAAGGCCAGGTTCTCCTTACCCTCCTTAACAGTGTTAATGATAATGAACAAGCCACCATACCAGTCCTAAACTTTAGTAAATTCCAAACTCTGTTCACCCTCCTTGAACATTTGGATCTTGAAGACCTAGAAACTGCTTGTTTGAATGTATTAACTCTTTATCCAATAGCCTCAGTAGCTATGCCTAAACATGTGTTCATAAAATGCTTGGAATCTAAATCTGTAGTGACAATGGAGATATTGTGCATTGTGGTTTGTCAGAATGTAGTGGCTAGGGAGTGGTTTGAGTCTTGGATCATTGATAGAGACTTGGTGGATCTAAGGTCTGAAGTTTTACCAGTGCTGCTTCAGTACATTGAAATGTACCCTAAAAGATTATTAGAGAGTAAGTTTACAACCTAGCTAGATAATTTAAAGTAAAGAGAATCTATATTTTAATGTCTTGAATGAATTTGGTTGTCATTTTTGATACTTGGTAATTGGTATCAAAATTTAATTATCAAAATAAATTTTTACAGGCAAAAAAATTCTTTGTCAAACTTTAAAGATGTGTGAGAATTGTTTGCATCTGTTGGAGGAAAAAGAAGGCATCCCATTGGAGGATAAGAACCAATCAGAAACGGCAGGAGTAAGGAAAAATTCAGCTGAAAGAATGAAACGGCTAACTCTGAAACTAGACAAAATGGGAGTTTTAGGTAAAAGTAATGAGTTCATGTACATGTATATTGTATACTGAATTTTTTCAGGCCATTCAAGTCACTCTGGTGAATTAATGTTTTCAGTGAAGATTCAAATTCATTCAAATTTTGACCCTCCAAAGGAGAAGTAAGGTCAGTGAAAGACATTCATAAAAAACTAACAATTGAAATTACAGGTAATTCCTTGAGAGGGAAAGTCATCAGCCTCATATCAACATTAATAACAGAGACAAGAAATCTTTGTCCTCTTTACATTGACATGCTATCCCAGCTGTGTGGAAATCCAGAGGATACAAAGGGGCAGAGTTTGTTGTTAAGGAGCTGTCAATCATGTCTTCTACGCACACTAAAAGACAAGCAAACACGAGAAGAAAACTGGATAGAATCATTGCTAAATGCACTTACTTCTTTCAGCAAGGTGTGGATTTGTAAAATTAAAATGCTTTTTTTCACTGCCTTTGTCTCAGTTGTATAGTTTTAATATATCATTTTTTATTTTGGTTCCTCCAACTATTTCATATTTTTTAGGATGAAATGAGAGAGTTATGCACCACTAACATGATAAAAGAATGGCCAGACTTTTTCAAAACTTTACTGAGGTTAGTTTGACATTAAAAAAAAAAAAGTTTAGCGTTTGTCAAAGTTTTAGTCCTTGTGGAATGTTAAGGTTTTCCATATTTCACTGTAAAATATTCGATTTCTTTGTTTTTACAGATACAGATATACAGACAAGTTGACATTACAGCTCCTGACCACGTTGGTAGATGTTATGTACAATGATTCTTCTGAGGTAGACACACCTGTATCATCAGATCTACCTGTAAAACATCTACATGAGATGCTCATCAGCCATTCTCAGTATCTACCAATCATGTTCAATGAGGGTCACCCAGAGGTCAGAGGTAGGCTGAGAAATTATCAAGACAAAATTTAGTTCTCTATGAGAAAGTGTATTCATCGTCCTAGTACCTTTATATTTCATAAAACATACAAGTATGTCTGTGTATTTTTTTGTAAGATAAAGGGTTATGTTTTACATGTATATTGTATTGTTTTTATGTATGTAATATAAAGCTTTATTGTTGTAACGTTACTCATCCTCAGAACCATTGGTGGATCTAATGACTTTGTTGGTGGAGAAGGACCAGGCCTGTTGTCACACCCAGCACATTGGGGTCCTGCTGGGGGCCTACTCAGCCTCCCTGTCCTCTACTGGTATGTATTTAGTAAGAATACCTCACACCACCCAATGATTCATGTACATGTAATTATCCCATCCTGTTAAATACCTAGGCACTTCAGCCGTGTGATTTTGTGAATTTTATTTTAAAGGTCAGATGTAGTTGTTTTTCTAACTATCACACAGATATTTTATTGATGTGATGCTGATATCTTCTTGAGAAAACTCTGCTTGAGTACAATTTTTGTTTGTAACTTTTGCAGATCAGAAGATTCTAAGACTGCTGTGTTTGTACGAGAAAAACAAGGCAGACTTAAAGAGCTACAGGTGTGCATTTTTGCAAATACAATTTGAAAATAAATACTTGTCAAATACCCGTCCCTTCCTTAAAGTGTATATTCTAGGAATATTATGACTCCTGCAAATTCTTAAATTGTACTGTAAAATTACTTTAGTATTTCTTGGGGTTTAATTTTCATTTTAAGGGGGGGGGGGGTTAGCGGAATATGAAGCAAACACTATTCTATGTCATTCATGAACGTTCAAAATTTCAAAACTACATTTTCATGTAATTCAACACTTCTTCAACAATGAAATCAAATCCCTGTTGACCAGAATGTTCTTCTAAAACCAGTAAAATTCGACCCCACAAAATTAAGTAATGTACAGTAGAAGTTGCTTGTTTTCAGACCGTTTCTGTGGGGCATGAAGGCGGTGGAGGTTCGCTCTGTTAAGAAGTCTCTGGGGGCCTCCCTGACCGGGCAGACGACAGCAGAGGATGTTATGGGGTGTCTGGACCAGAGGATCCTACAGACCTCCATACTAAAACTGTCACTCAGGAGGAGGATGCAGGTATAAAATCTGTAAAAAAAAAAAAAAAAATGATCTGATAACACTTGCAAATCAACATACTTATCTTATTTGGCATTGAGAGCACATTCATTGCAGCCAAGAGGACTGGGCTGCTCTATACATATAAGTTTAAGTGTTGGTGTATGGGGATTGGGGTGGGAGTAGTTATTTAAAATCAAAGGTTTTCTAAACATTGAAAAGATTGTTAATCAGAATGTTCTTTCCCTTTACAAATTGCGAGATACATAATTATATATTTACTTCCATAAAGTGCATCTGTAAAAATATAAATGTTTTTTCATATTTAATATATAAAGTTGTTTATCATTTACTATCGAAAAAACGACAGGTCCCTTTTTTAAGAACATCGAATTTTACTTCTCGCATAAAAACCTACTCTGCACAGTTCGTGTTTTATATTCTAAAATTGAAAATTAAATACATTTTTGAATATAGGTGATGCACGTGTCTAACTACAATTTATATTTTATGCAGCCAACATTAACTCGAGGAATTGAAGTTTAAAATGTTTTTGTTCTTTTTGTTAGACATTTATCCGACGAAAAGTTTTCGAAATATTCGCGACTATCGTCTCCATCAATTAGACGCATGCCTTTTCACACATATCGAAGCGGTTTGATGATCATGAGTCATTTCTATTGTTTACTTTATATTTTTCCTGGGCAACAATTGATGGTTACATCAATTTTTTCTTGTTGTATTTTATATTTAGAGCTTATTTATTTGAATACTTTTGAGAAAAAAAGAATCAAAGCAATTACCTAGCTTCATTCCATTTCAATAAATGTGTAAATTAATTCACTGGATCATTTTCTTCATTTTCAAGTAGCAAATGCTATCTAACATGTACACACAAAGTGGTCAAGTTTCACTTAGTAAACTTTTCATTGATAATACACTGTACATGTAATATGAATCAATTGTCACTATTTATGCTGAATCTTTAGTTCAAAAGAAGAATAATCAAGCTTTCAATCAAGATTAACATTAACTGTAAAAGTAAGGTAATATAGAACAGTGTCATTGTTTACAGCCTGGTATGATACAGGAGGCTGAGATGATCAAGTCTGTTCCAGAAGCTTACGATCCCTGCTTCCTTCTCCCTGTCTTCAGTGAACTTGTCAGATCTGGTACGTAAAAATAACACAAGAAACAGGGAGATAATTACATCCATATTCCATTAAATTGCTTTCAATATGAATTTTAAGGTTTTTTTTCACCATAAAATGTTTTGAAGTGGTGGATCTGGTTTCTCACCTCTGTAAATATGTTTCAGAGTCAGTATTGGATTGTCGTAAGTTTGTAGAAAACAAATGCCTTTCTTTCACCTTTGCCTGCCTGAGTTGCCATGACAGTGTGATGCGGGGTGCAGCTTACCACATTCTCAACAACTTCCTGTCCCATCTCCAGGGGGCACGCTTCCCTGAAGCCCAGCAGGTTCTTTATTTTGTGGAGCTAGTGAAGAACAGTATAGAGACCCCAAACACAAAGCTGCCATGTATCATCACATTGTTTCTGGCCAAAGTTGCCACCGAGCTTCTTAAGCCAGGTAAAAACAAAATAGAACAAGGAGTAGTCTCCCTTATTTGATGTCTGATGGTTTAAATTCTTCACTGTTTTCTTATTTTACTAAATTATTATTCATCAAAAGTTCTGAAATTTTTATTGTTTGATTCAAGATATGAGAATGATCAAAATAATCTGCTCACTGCAATGAGGATCTGTAATTTCTAATTTTTGTGCCAGTATTTTCATATTTTTAAATACTGTATACAAAGTTAAATTACCCACGACAACTTTTGCAGCTATTAATTTTGGCTATTGAGGAAACATTATGCATATATACAGAAACAAGAAATGTTAGAAGTATATATAACCAAAAGAAATAGCCATGAAGCTCATGAATATTTTTTACATACATGTACATAAGAGTTCTAAGTTCACAGTATCAGAAATTTCTATGCGAATTAATAGAGGCAGTTGATCTTAAGGTTGTTGATTTTTATGTTGTTTCTTTCTAGAGGACCACATGTACAAGATGCTGAATGCCTTTCTGTTGTTGAAGCCTGCTATGGATACAGGAAATGTTCCAGAGTTCTACAAACTCTTCAACAGCTCTGCACTAGAGGTACCAGACAATAAATATAGAACAGATGTTGTAATATTTGAGTAAGAAGAAATTGACAAAATCCTCTGCTAACATCTTATTTTGCTCTCCAGAACTAAGGAGATAAATCAGTCTGAATTATGTGTGTTTGTTAAAATCTTGTGTGTTTTTCAATATATTGTATGTCTAAGTCACAAATTGATATTATAAATTTAGTTTTTGGTAAGAGAACAAAATCTTTTTTTAAGATATGGGCCTTGTATTTAGTAAAAATGAAGCTAGTTATTTATACTATTTTTTGTGTATTTGTATTGAGGTAAACAATTAAATAAGTGTATGTATACCCCTCCCCCCCCCCCCTGCCCCCCCCCCCCTAAAAAAAAAGAGATTTTGTGAAATTAATTATAACTTTGATGTTTTGCAGTACAAATTGGAGAGAGGCTGGATGTTTGGGTTGCTGTCAGAGGGACTGAGAGAGACTGCAGATTTCCACATCTTTGAGAAGCGACACATCTTGAAGATGTTATTGTCATTCTACGAGTCCAGCATCAGTGACAACCCTACACAGGTCAGACAAACTTTAACTGAGTTTTAACATTTCAAGAAAAATTATTGTATTGCAGAATTAAATTCTCTTCATTATTCATACTTGTAACATTTTATGATAAATTTATTGGAATGTTATAATTTTGATAGCTACAAGTACTGCAGATTTTGAGAGCAGCTAGTAAGGAAAGAAAGGTGACCTCTGACCTCTTTTGGAATCATGGGATTTTAACCTGGTACTCTGCTATGGTGCAGGCAAAGTAAGGACACCAGTTTAAAATGACTAAAAAATATTGAACAAAAGATCATGTTATTTTTTCTTATTGATCAGTCTAAAAAAATGTGTTTGATGCAGTTTTGTATGCTATGTAAACAAAAATTTGTATCCCAAAGGTTACTTCATTTATAATAGAAAAATACCAAAAATGTAATTTTTGGCAATAACATTCTTGAAATCAATATGGCATAATTAGTGCAAGATTTGTGACGGAAATTTTGCACATTAATCATGTTCATATTTGTTGGTTAGATCATTGCCTGCAGAGCATATGAAGATACTGATGGAGATTTTACACAATACATGGAAAACAATGCTGGGTGAGTCCCACAGAACAGAGACAAAAGAGAAGACAGCCTCAGATAACAAAACAATGACAGACAGCAACAGAGAGACAGACCACCAAACCCTGGTAGTGGATGGAACTGTCTCACAGAGCAGCAGTGAGGGAACAGACAACAGAGTGATGGACGACCATGTAGTGACAGAGGAGAGTATGGAGAATAAGCCTAGTCAGAGTATTCCAGAAAAGAAGTCCCTCCAAGTCCTGTTTACCAGTCAGATGATCCTTGTGATCAAGCAACTCTTAGCTAAAGTCAGGTAGGACACACAGTGTTAGGACAAAGGGAATAGATAAGTGTCTTTATGCTTGAGATCTCATTATTTATGGCATATTGTATCAAATATGAACATCCTATCATGTGTCACCAAAGTTGAATTTTTTCAAGGGGTCAGAAATCAAAGCATTCTTGGAAATATCTTGTCACATGTAATGCACATGTCAAATATGAAAGCCCTACCTTTCTACGTATTCTCAATTAAAAGTTATAGGGAAAAATTAACATTTTTGAAAAGAAGGTCAAGCTTCAAGGTCAAAGTCAGGTGGCCAAAAATCACAGTGTATTCAGAAAGTTCTTGTTACAGGTAATACAAATGTTAAATAATATAAAAGCCCTATCTTTTCTCATTTAAACATTGTGGCCAATTCAAAGTAATATTTAACTTTAAAAGTAGGTCAAACTCAAGGTCAAGGTCACTGGGTCAAAATTATAGTGTATTAAGAAAAGTCTTGTCACAGGCAATACAAATGTGTAATATGAAAGCCCCTTTCTCTTCTCATTCATAAGATATGATCAAGGTTAAATTTTTTTTGACAGACTGACAGACCTTAACAGACTCAAAGACGATTGAGATTTAATGTCACCTTGCTTTCACGAGCTTTTGTGATGGTGAAGCATTAGTTCAATGTCTGTTTGCAAATAGTATTTGAAACTTGAACTCTTCTGAGAGTTTTAGTTTGATTTCAATAAATTTTGGTACAGAAAAAGATTTACATACTATGATATACAATAGTCTAAATTGTTTTTTTTAACTATATATCAGCAGATCTGCATTCTTATCAGAGACTTCTGTATTTTTTGTTTGTTTTGTAGGGGGAGTAGGAGTATTATCCATGCAACTTAAAGAACATTGCTTAACTAATCATAGATGGTTTCCATTTGATCAATATTAAGTAGGTTTTTATTATGATTACCTTTTATTTTTACAGCACTGGGGTGAAATTGGAATCTTACTGTCAGCTCCTTGAGACCTTTATATCTGTCCTAGATTACACGGATTTCCCCAGGGAGGAAAATCAAGGTGTGCTTCACAACTACCCTGATCATAACTTGACAATTAGGGAGGCTTTATTGTTGTTAGGCAACCTTTGTAGCTATAGTGATGACCTTGACACTCTTCAGTGTGTGTCCTCTGCTTTAAAGTCTTTGAGGCTAGAAAATATTTCTGTGTTTGAAACTAATAAAAAATTAATCACAAAGAACTCAGGTGATTCAGGCAGTTTAAATACGCAGAGGAATTCTGAAGAAATGGAGAGAGTGATTGAACTGACATTAAAATCATTGATTCAGTGGAACCCTTCTTATTTGCTTAGCACTCAATCAACAGAGAAAAACGTTCCTCTGTGTATTGGAGTCATCATTATTAGTTCATGGCTTCTCAAACAAAATCAGAATGTGATTGGTTGTCACTTGTGGGACCGCTTTGTTGATTGGCTGCATTCTGTTATGATGTCATCTATAAGTTACACAGAAGTGTTATTAGAAAGTCCAGAAGAAGGACAGATTATATTAGAGGGCCTGTTTGGGTTGTATTCTCATCTCTATAATTGCATTCCGCATGTCAGTGAAGTGGAGGCCGTCAATCAAGGGAAGATAAATATGAAAGACAAAGAGTTAGTTTTGACTGGCAATTGGAGCAGGACAATAAAGAAACTGAATGAAATGGTTTATCTGCTGTGTGAACTGAATACTAATAACAAACAGAAGACATGGAAGGATTTCTCTTCTAAGTACAAAAAGATAACAGGTCATTACTGCTTTATCAATATTTTTTCATAATTGTAGAAATATCAAAGGCACATGCAGTCAAATATGAAATGTTGCAGAGAGTTAATTAGGATCAAAGCATAAAATAGAAACTTCATTTTTGCTGGATGATCCCTTTGAAGTTAAATTTGTGTGAACAAAGAAAATAATTTTTTAAAAGTTGTACTAAAAAAGAAAACATTATCATGTCATTTGATGACATCTGTATTGAAGGTAAAACATATCACAACTTTGTTTGTGTGTTTGTGTGTGCATCTTGTATATTAAACTGGTATCCTTTTTTTTTTACAGAACCTGAGAACCAGTCAATCCTTCTGAGACAGTATTTGCTGCAGCATCTGATAGGCTCATCCTAATTAACCTCTACAGAAGACATTTTGTTAAAAAGTTATTCAAACTTAAAAAAATATAATTCATAAGTTAATATTTGAGTTTATATAAAAAGGGATATGATAAATTACTTTTTTATATACCTTTGCGAGTCATCATTTCATGCCAAGTAACTACTTATTAAGGAATAAAAGCATAGAAGAATATATTCTCCTTTTTGAAGTTGTTCCTATTTCACACAGAAGAATTGTTCTAGTAATGGTTGTAAATTGCTTTATTGACCATGAAGCCTGATTCCTATAAGAAATACTAATGCATGAATAATGAATTAGATGATGTCCATTTTCTGTCAGAGAGATGTAGTATTAGCTTCCTTCTCATTTTGCCAGATGATTACTGACAAATTTATCAATAAAATTGACAAGGGATTAATGTACATTTGATTAGCTATTCATAGCATCTCTGTGATCCACAAGTTGATGTCTCCGATATGTTCGAAGAAGATGGTGAGAAAAATCTATACAACCAAGGATAATGGATGCATATCCTGCACATCAGCAGAAATGGGCAAGAATTTAAGAGTTTTCTTGAAGTTCTATCACCAGTACTAAAGATTTTTAGGAAAATTGTTTATATATTTTTTTTATTTTATTATGAAAAAATGAAGTGTAGGTAAATTTCAAATAACAATCATCTTATGGTCTTTTTAAAACTATTTATTGTTTAGGTTCAGTTAATTTCTCTGTTAAATTACGGAACAATATCAGTTTGTCAACAGTTTACTACATCAATAACTTTAGCATATATAGGCAGAGACCTGGAAGGGAAAATGAGGATAATTCATCAAAATGAATGAAGCCATGGCTTTGTTTGTAATTAAAATATGCTTTGATATTGGTAAGATAAACCAATCCCTTTATCATATGGAATTGCAGGTCAAAGGAACTTTATTGCTTTGTCCCGTAAATTAGAGGGAGCGATGGCTCTGTAACACGATTTTCCTATCAGTTTGATTGGACAATTTGTGCTTGAAAGTGAGGGAAGATAATGGGGGGAAAACTAATTGACTGAAAGGCGTATTTTTTAGCTCTACTGGTCAGAGACCAGAAGAGCTTATGCGATAGTAATGCGTCCGGCGTCTGTCTGTCTAGCTGTCCGTCTGTCCTACAATTTTAGTCTGATTTCAATATTACTTGGCACACAAGTAGACTACACTAAGATACATAGAATAGTGCGTCGGTTTTTAATTTTGATGAACGGTGTTGCCATGGTAACTAAAAATAGAATTTTCTGTGAAATTCCTTAATAAGGCTACTCCTTCTACAGTTTGGGTCTGATTTCAATATAACTTGGCACACAAGTAGACTACACTAAGATGCATAGAATAGTGCATCGGTTTTTGATTTCGATGAAGGATGTTGCCATGGTTACTAAAAATAGAATTTTCTGTGAAATTCCTTTAAAACGCTACTACTTCTACAGTTTTGGTCTGATTTCAATATAACTTGGCACACAAATAGACTACACTAAGATACATAGAATAGTGCATCGGTTTTTGATTTCGGTGAACGGTGTTGCCATGGTTACTAAAAATAGAATTTTCTGTGAAATTCCTTTAAAGGGCTACTCCTTCTACAGTTTTGGTCTGATTTCAATATAACTTGGCACACAAGTAGACTACACTAAGATACATAGAATAGTGCATCGGTTTTTTATTTTCATAAACGGTGTTACCATGGTTACTAAAAATAGAATTTTCTGTGAAATTCCTTTAAAAAGGTACTCCTTCTACAGTTTTAGTTTGATTTCAAAATAAGTTGGCACACAAGTAGACTACACAAAGATACATAAAATAGTGTAATGGTTTTTGATAAGTACAAACCAGTAGAGCTACAGTCTCGTCAGAGACTTCTGGTGTTACTTCTCTGGACAAAATCTAAATATGAATAAATTCATGAATCATATTTATGTTGCTGTGTTTTGTGAATTTCTTGATTAATATTTGAAATTTTTAACAGCGAGGTGATACGAATAAGCTAAATAAATGAATGCGACCCCCCCCCCCCCC
>PRKT01000319.1:209134-232029 GCA_003671525.1 Saccostrea glomerata
AATTGTAAAGATGAATTAGTGCAAATAAATGAATTTGAGTGGAGAAACTGATGATTGATGTTAAATTAGAACTAGACGTTTACACAATTATTCATTCAAATCTGGTGCTCCCCCTCATCTTTTGACCTCAAAATCATAGGGGTCTTCCTTAGGCCATAGAGAGTTGTTGTAAAATGCCATTGCAAAAGCTCAAAGGCTAATCGAGATGTCACGCGGAAACATAAGTGTTAAAACAGATTTTTTATTTTTTAAAAAATTGACCTCGAAATTTATAGGGATCTTCTTTAGGCCATAGGGAGTAATTGTGTAAAATTTCATTGCAAAAGCTCATGCTTCTTGATATCGCATGAAACAAAGGTGTTACAGACAGAGAAAACTACAGACAGACAGACATCCCGATTCCATGTACTATGTGACCCTTCCTCTTTTCAAGTGGTAGATATGAATATAACAAAGTTGATCATGTTGATCCACGACCTACGAGAATAATTCCAACGTCTTGAAAACTTTTCAATGAAAAGTCTTCTTACAAGGACTACATATGTGAAATATGAAAGTCCAAGTACTGAGTATCTACCGTTCAAAAGTTATGGCCAAGGTTAAAGTTTCTTCATAAAAAAGGAAATTTTCAAGGTCAAAAGGTCAAAGTTGTTGGTATCCGATGAAAGGTCTTGCCACAAAGAATACATTTATGAATAATGAAAGTCTTAGTATCTACCATTTAAAAGTTATGGCCAAAGTAAAAGTTTGGAATTTTTGTGTTAAGGGCAGATGATACAAACTCTTGTTAAAAAAATGAAAATAACAACTTGGGTCATTTTTTGATAAATTTAATGAAAAAGTTTCACCACATAGTTTTTAATTTTTTATTCAAAGTTGCACAAAAATGGAATTTGAAGTGAAAAAATATTTGTATAGAATAATAAGGATGGTATCAAAAGGGGAGAATACTAGTATTTAACATCATAGAAGGTTAACAATTTCTTGATACTCTGGAAATTTATTATTTGCATCATTTGCAATGAAATTAGGTAAAAAAAAATACATACCAATCCACGCATCATTTTTTTTGTATCATCTATCCTTAAAGTGGGTCAAACTAAGGTCAAGGTCAAATTTGGTGGTATCCGAAGAAAGGTTTTGTCAGAAGGAATATACGTGTGAAATATGAAAGTCATACATGTAGCTCCACTTAATTAAAAGTTATGAGCAAGGTTAAAGTTTTTGTGACGGACGGACAGACTGACAGACAGACGAATGAGATTTAATGTCCCCTCGCTTTCGCGAAATCGGGGGACAATTTTTCCTACGAACTTCGTTCTTATGCACCAGTTTTTATTCTTTTTCAAAAGAAGGTTGCAAAATGACCTTCTGGTTCTATTAAGACCATATAAATTCTTCACTCTAATCCCAACTGACATCACTTTTCCAATAAAAATTCCTTTTGTAAAATAAAAAAAAAGTGAAACTAAAATCAAAATTGAGCCCGTCTGAGTTTTATGGCCCGAAGCCTGGTGTAAGATTCTTCACTTCAAGAATGGACCGATCCGCCTTTTCGTTGACAATGGTACATTGATTTACTGCAGGAAGCCCGGATTGGCGCATCGATCGATGAGGCTCTGCGATTTCTGCTTAATGAAGTTACCTCAGTAGAAAGAAAAAAAAAATACTGTTAAAAGCTTAGGAGAGGCTTACCTATATCTGATAGAAATTGAGGGGAGATTAATGCAGAGGGATTATATTTCAAGTGCATGTAGGTAAGTTGTCAAGTTGTCTGTTGGTGTTTTCAGCTGAGAAGCGACAAATCGGATAAGTCCTAAACTGTGAATGAGTAAAAGCGTTAGACTGTCGTACATGTATGGTTGTAGATGCCTAAAGCTACTGGTAATTAAAATTACGTAATAATTTCGAAACGATGCAGATATCGAATGCTCTCTCTCTCTCTCTCTCTCTCTCTCTCTCTCTCTCTGTCAATCATTTAGAGTTTCATTTTTACATTTTTGAAAATTTCTAAAATATTTACTGTTAAATTTTTGTGTTTATATAAAGTCCACCGCTTCAGAGTATGTGACTTTTATTTGGATCGTTAATAATGACAAATTGTTGTAATTGCGACTTGATACTCACGATGAGTAAATACAACCTTTTAGTCCTTTTTTTTTTATTACTGAGTGATTAATTTTTCATTCGTTCCGCAATAATGTAACGAGGCACATCGATCTTTACCCCTCAAAGTAGTAACACGGTTATGTGGAAATAAATTATTTACGACCCTATAGATACACGAAACCCTCTACCTTGTATGTGTACATAAATGCTCTCTCCTTCATCATTCGATACGTTCTGGATACTTCAATGATTTGTTTTACATTCTATATCATTTCTTATAATTGTTATGGAGCTTAAAAAAAGAAACGCTAGCATGTTAATTTGATAAGTATAAAGTTGTTTGATTTAATTTCGTTTTATATATTTTTTAGTGTTTATATTTGATTAATTCTTTCTCATTTTCTTAAATAATGCATATCGATGCAAGTGTAAACAAGTAATACTTCGAGATCCCGGTTATCGATTTATCGATCTATCGATGCAGATCTTTAGGTGTCGACGACCTCTTCAATCCAATTTTTATGTACGAAAAGGACGGATATACTAATTCATCTCATGTTGTGTCTTGATTTATAATCGATTACAGAAATAGACATTCTGGACATTTTCCATGCTATCTTAAGACATAAATTACATTTGAATGATAAAGGTGTAAAGTTAAAGTCTGTGTGGCTTTTTGTCATCCAAAAAGAAAAAAAAGATTCCAAAGGACCAAAATGGAAATAGTAATTTCATATAATTGCAGGCGCGGATCCAGGAATTTTTTTCAAGGGGAGGGGTATATCATAGAGTCCGATCCAAGCACGAAATGTTTTTCAAAAACAATATTGTAGCGATCTAAACTGGTTTTCTTTTCTAGCCTTTTGCTTGAGATCTTAACGATTTTCATTAATTTTCTAGATATTTTTCATTGATTTATGAATTTCAAAATTATTTCTGTGTTTCCATCTTATCCACATATATCAATGAATAATGGAGACAACGAACAGTTTTCAAGCTCAAAAGTCAATTCATACAATACAAACCAGGAGCAGAGCATATACGGGGTTCTATTTAAAACATCATAGGTGGGATCAGGTGCCAAGAAGGAGTGAGCATTCCCAGTCGATCCGTCACACCTGCCGTGTACTCCTTGTTATGAATTACGGGAAAAGACAATTCAGTTTGTAAATCATGGTCCAACAATTGATATGAAAAACTTAATTCAATATTCGACCATACAATGTAGAACTTGCGAAAGGATGATGATTTTGAACAGGACCGTTGATTTAGTTGATTCATCATGGTATCAATTTATATGTAAAGTTATTTAATATTATCCATAGGCGTCGGAACGGGGGTGGGCTAGGGGAGCTTAGCCCCCCCCCCCTCCTCCACTTTTTTTTTGGTAAAGATAGAACATAGAATAGGCATTGAAAATTGGGGTTTACCTTTTCTTGTTGGTTTAGCCTCCCAATTTCAATTAGCCCCCCCTTTCAATTTGCTTCCGACGCCTATGTTATCCCATGTTTCTTTCCCTGTTGCAAAATATCCTTTGTATTTAAAAAACATATGGAGAATATTGGTTCAGAAATCAGAATCCTTGATACATTATAAACCCATAGCGTAAACGTTGTGACGATTCTAAAAATAAAACATCTCTAGTTATAAAAACATACTTGTGACACAGTTTGTACTGATGAAATAAGTCCCATAGGACGTACCCAGATGCATCGCCGCGGATTCCAATTAGTCCTTGTTATCCCAACTCTGACAAACATAATGTATAATGTGTATATTTACTTTCAAGTTTCAATGCTTATAGTTTATCAGCAATTGTAGATCTAAGCAATTTGCTATATAGAGATTGGTTATTGATCTTTGCGTTGTTTTTAAATTTTTTTTTATTGATTAAAATAAATCCATACCCTTTATACTGTCATTTTGAAAATACAAATTGCCTTCTCTATTTCGATAGCATTTTTCGATATTGTGTCAGCTTTCACTTTCATCGTATCGGCTATCCAATAATCTATTCTAATGTATGATTATAATGAATTAATGATTATACACTGAATCATTGCAACATTTTGCACATTTTAAAGTCCCACAATTTATACATAAAAATGCAACATAGTCTAATATGCCAGATCACAATATTTTGACTGATTAGAAAATTAATATAATGTACATACATGCATGCATATCTTAGAACGCCAATATGATAACAATCTCTGCCCTATTGTCTTAATTCAATCAGTGTCGCTCTGGTTCTTTTGAAATTTAATTTTCATTCGTGATCGATCAGCAAATAACGCTGTCACCAGAGAGATTTCCATGTCGGTCTTCGTTTTTTCAGCTTTGGACCCCTTCCTCAAAGTTCAACATTCTTTTACATTTCATTTTTTGTCAGGCGATCTCCTTCAAAGTTCTTTTTATCCCACTCCTCCCCACCCCCCAATTATTTGCCCTCAGTGACAATGCAACCTTTGATATTAGAGGTCAGGTGTATTCTGCATACTAGTATGTATCACCTCTTCCACAGGCACTTGACGTTAATTATTTTTATTTTAATAAAAAAAAATATACATGTACCTAATAATTATTAGGTATGTGTATATTTTTTTATTAAAAGAAAAATAAGTAACGTCAAGTGCCTGTGACCTCTTCATATTAATTTTTCATGTGCAATACTTTAATTATATTTATTGAGTTATCTCCCGTTTTTAAAATTAACCAATAGACCAAACTAGAGGGAACACTAATGACGACTGCATATGAACTGTCAACGTTTAATTGGGCGTACAGGTGTCATATATCACAAAAGATTTGTCTGCTGAGTAGGTGGAAGTCTTGTCGGTTGTTTCCAGTGTCGCTGGTGGGCTTATTCCTGATTTCTCACAGGCAAAATTTGCTAAATCACATGACAAAGGAAAGCGTAGGATGTAAATTTGTAGTTACAAGAGAGTTTCTTCTACCAATATACATACATCAGAGGTGAGGATTAATTAACGTGGAGTTTCCTCATTTCTTCTTTTAAATTTCGTGGTGTCACGTAGCGTGGTTTATTACCTGTTGATAATGGAAAGGAGATACTATATATATCAGTTTATCTAACACGCCAGATTTAATGTGTTTACAGAAAAGTTATAAAGAGAGGGGATGTTTCTTTTTCTATTTTCAGTCAGGTCAACATAAATTCGCTCTTTTCATTTTCTTGTAAAGGACGCATATAACGTGCATAATCGTGTAATAATTTTAATATAGCAACATTATGTCTGAATCTCCAGAAATTGATTTCCACAACAACCCATACAAGCATATACGAGTATATGTAAAGCATAATAATTGTAATTTTCCTGTACCGTGTACAAATAAAAAAAATTCTTTAAAATAATCAAAAATGCATTGAAAATGAAATTTTCAACATTTAGGTAGAGTGGTATATTTTCTAATGCCTTTATAAAAATGTCTGTCTATATGCATAGTGAGTAAAATTCCTCAAAACGTAAGTTTCAATTTGAAATGGTATCGGAAAAAGTGGACAAATCCCCCCCCCCCCCCCCCCCCCCCCGCATTAGAATTGCTCAAATAGGGATAGATATACGCATTTTCAATCGTCTATCACTAAAAAGTCTGCCACTTTTGATATATTCTTAGACGCATCAATTGCATTTTAGACATGTGATAATTATCCATGTGTTTATTTTTATCAAGGTTAATTCAGAATCGTCCGAGTTTGCCCTTGACACAAGTGGGAAGTACACACAATATGATAATGTTGTGAGTGATTCACGATACGGACAGTCAGAATCGCCAATTCCGGATAGTGCTCGCAGCAGTCCAGTTTCTGTTGGGAATGCATCAGTTGGTAAGCATTTATAAAGTTTTAGGTACGTCTACGTTCCTTACAATGCCAGGGCATGAATTAAAAGAACAAGTTCACTGCTATTGCGAGTACCTTACTTTGCCATGAGTATTTCTTGGGAAGGAACAAATATTTGAATATTTCACTTTCAGCATCTGAGGCAGAAATGCCACCCGCGATTCGTCGAGCCGAGTCCTGTGACAGCGTGGCTTCTGATTCGTCAGTGTTGGAGATGAAACCGGACATGCCAAAAATAGGACAGCTGGAATTTGCCTTAGAATATGACAGGTTTGTCTATCCTTGTAAAGAAACGGGTATTAGACATGAGAAAGTAAAGTTTGTATTATCGGTCACCGACTGTTGGTGGTCAATGCTCAGAACTATATATAACATTTAAAAATAAAAAGACGTCATAAACAGATCTTGGATAGAATTTCACGCAAAAAGATATCTAGAAATAGCAAAAGTAACATAATCATCTAACAAAAATAGCCTGAACTAAAGAGCAATTAATTGTTATTTGTACCGCTGTAATGGGATTGAACTGCACAGCAAATTTACAAGCTAATTTTATGTCTTTCTTTGCCATCATTCATGTGGTTTCTTAATGGATTTTTCGATTTTTCCTTCAAGTGACATTTTGTACATGTATAGTATTGGCTTCCATTTGTGCATGCCTCTTACTTTTATAGAAAAAAAATTAACTCTTGTTCAGATATCTAGGATGAAAGACAAGGTGTCAATCTCACTGGTGGTAAACTTTGTTTTTCTATACTGTTTGAAAATTATAGAAACCGGATGTAAAGCAACAAGGCGCCTGGCAGAAATCGATACTTCCTGTCACATGTCATACAACTGATATTCGAAATCTAATACTATGTGCACGATTTCATATTTGCATACACCGATAGTTCGTGACCACCTTTTTTATAAGTTAATGCTATCATCGTCGCTATCCATTGATCATTCGCTCAGTGTCAACCTCCCTGTTTCAAAATTTTTGTTCAAGAAAAAATTGTCGCTTATCAATAACTGGCTTGTTAAACATGGTAATCTGACCCGGCACTGAAATAGCCGTTTTCCGGATTGGCGGAACCACAATCTGGTCGTTTTTCTAGTGGAACACCCAAACATCGATCTTAGCCATAACATGTGGGTTTTATCCAATTCAAGACATATACTTTTACTCGCTATTTGCTAATAGTACTATTCCCCGCCAAAACTCACTCCAATATTTTTAGAAGTACATGTACTCTAGTAAAAAAAAAACGTGTATACGTGAAAAACCATCCTGTGGTCTTACTTGGGCGTGTGTTTAGTTGTAATTAATACCACAATATTATCATGCAGGTTTCTATGGTCTCTTACATATTAAATTCTTTTTTCCCATTTTAGGGAGGTTTCAGAGTTGATAATAAGTATCATTCAGGCACGTGACTTAACGCCCAACCAATATTCTGGTACTTTGGATACGTATATCCGAGGAGTTTTACTCCCAAATTCAGACGCCAAATTTCAAACAAAGGTTAGTAATACAAATTTGTCGAAATCACAACCAGGTGTTTTATATTTAGCGTTTGTTGTAATTTTCAGCAAAGAGCTAAAGAATATCCTAGAAAGTATAGCTTTCTTTACCGATGCTTTATTTCTTCAGCCATTAGATAATTTAAACAAACAATACTAGTAATAAACTTAGTCATATTACATGGTACATGAAGTTTATTCATGTTGAAGGGTTTGATAAAGTAACAAGTATTTGAAGCAGAAACAGGGTCGTGTTTGAATAAAACAGATATTAGAAAATAGAGAAACCACGTCTTCCCGAAGAGACGCATTTGGCAGACAATTCAAATCATGAAATGATTTATTTTTACGTTATTGTATTTAGAATCCGAAAAGGGGGCTCAGAAAGTCTGCAAAATTGAAAATAATACTTCTATGCATTTACTGACTTTGTGTCGCTCTCTATGGTCGATACAATACATGACCTTGTTGGCAAATACAATCTATCATTATGTTAAATGCCGACTGGTTTCTAACATACTAGTTGTTAACCATTATGTCGACAGAAGTTTTTGTTATTTCCCGATCATGACAAGGAGCACATGGCGGGTGTAACCGGTCGGCGGGGGATGCTCACTCCTCCATGGCACCTGATCCCACCTCTGATGTTGTATCAAAAGTGGCAGACTTTTTAGTGATAGACGATTGAAAATGCGTATATCTATCCCTATTTGAGCAATTCTAATGTTAACAGAGAGCCAGTTTTATTAATCGCGATATACCTTTATGTTACCATGGCAACTAAGACACATAGCAACCAAATTTTGATTGTGTTATGAACGTAAATAGTCAAAATAAAAGAAAGGCGGGGATTGGAGTCAATATGATAAGCAAATCAATAATTTATAAGAAATTCAAGAAAAGAGAGTTTTTGCTTCTTTCATGCAAATGACGACATTGCAACAGGTTTGCAATTGTACATGTATATTCTGCCACCAAAAAAAACAAAACACGCACCATATATCCATTGTACTGTTCATGTTGTGTCAGAACAGCTTTCTCTTCACTGGAGGCAAAACATGAGGTAAGGTGGTAAATCCCGTAAACCCGGATCAACACCGCGATCACAATCGTTACTGCCACAACGATTACTATGACAACCAGAGCTATGGCAACATCACTCATAGTCTCGCCCAATTCTCGTCAAGGAGAACCTGACTGAAACAGAAGAAATCGAATGAAATATTCACAAATCTCCCCTTAAAACATGCTTTCATCATTAAATTTTTGTCAAGGTTAGGTTCAGATTACTTGAATTGATACCTTCATTACATTCCTCATGGCAGACCTTGTACCACAAGCTACGTGAAAACAGAGAATTTTACGCTGATCAAAACTGAACTATACTATATATGTACTATTTTACTTTTCTCCTTGGTATTATTAAAACAATTTCTTTGAATGCAGCGCACAAAGTAAGAATGTACTGTCGATGTTCTTTTAAGATGTACAAAACTTTACGGTGATCTGCCCACGCATGCAATTCGCCTGAATTATTGAAACACTCAATACGATACGATATACTCTGTCTATATTTTTTTCTAAGCCTTTGGTTGTTTTCACTTGTCTGTAGAAACAAATAAATATATATGTATGCAACTTTGATTTGCATACATGTATATAGAAAAGAAATTCCATGATTCTCTTGAACCCTTGGGGGTATTTGATTACATTACTGTAACGAGCAGTGTTATCTATATTGAAACCCGAGGAATTAATTATTTTACAAGACCGATACCCGAGGAACAAATTTTATCAAAAAATCTTATTAGCTACGAGATCATTCATTTAGCTTTCATAAAGATATCATTAACAGTTGTGCCATATCAGGATTTTATATGCATTGTAAATAACAACCATTTCCAATATCATTTTTACCCAAATGTAAAACTGACCGCAAATATGATTAATACATATAATGATGTATATATGTATAAACATTTTATTAGTGTTTGATTAAACACAAAGAGCAAAAACTAATCTAACGAACAGATATGATTAAATGATTTTTTTTATGCTGAAGTTGATGCTCAGTTAATGCCTATTTCTATTTCCTACGGTGCTACACTGTAAAGCTGATGCTTCCATAATTGGTATATTTTTATTTCAAATAACTGTTAAAGGTTTGTCTTTTTATAGTCCAAAATATTAATTTAAAAGCTTATATAGAATGATACAACAGAGCAAGAACTTGTCTCGGTATTGTGTAATTTAGATCAATAACGTGTTCGAACAAAAAACTCGAGATGACGAATTAAAATTACTTCCTGCGAACCATTAGTACTTCTTATAACGTTTAGGAGACCCAAAAATAAAAAAAAACTTGTTATCAAACTTTCATTAAAGAAAGCAATCCTCTCTCTCTCTCTTTAAAAAATTACTTCCTGCGAACCATTAGTACTTTTTATAACGTTTAGGAGACCCACAAATAAAAAAAAATGTTATCAAACTTTCATTAAAGAAAGCAATCCTCTCTCTCTCTTTAAAAAATTACTTCCTGCGAACCATTAGTACTTCTTATAACGTTTAGGAGACCCACAAAAAAAATTGGTATCAAACTTTCATTAAAGAGAAGCAATCCTCTCACTCTAGAAAAAAAGAGGTTTTCATGAATGCAGTTAATATCCGCTAGTACATCAGAAAACACGATAAGTCATTTATAGTCGCGTCAAACGTTTTTCATTCTCACTAATACAGATTAACATCGCATTGATTTCCTTCTTAGGGCTGGTCTAGAGGGAAAACCATTTCGTCCGACAATAATATTAGATACTTCCATAATTTTTTAATGAGTAAAATGTCTTATAGATTGTTATTCTCAGACAGTCTGCTATTCTCATACAGAGTGTTATTCACTCTTTGGCTGTTATTGTCATAAGCATTTTTAAGCAGAAAATAGACCTTTTAAGTTAATTTCCTTTTACTGATAATAGCGAAAAAACTAACAATTCATATACTCTAAATCAAAGACAGATAACATCCCGATCTTTATTTATACAAACTGAAATAAGATATTGAAAAGATGTATTGAATATAGGAAGAAAAATTACACGCTGTAGTAATTTATCCCACTGAGAGTTATCTGTCTTAGCAGAGGGTTAATGAACCTTAAAGGGATTTGTTGCGTGACTACATATAGAAATCGGTGGACAGTTATCGGTCAGACTCTCTACAGCTTTGAGAGGATATTAGATTCGAATTTATCTCCTGTAAAAGCAGAAGTATGCATAAGGTTCACATTAAAATACATGGAGAAGTAAACAAGCTTTGGCAGTCGAGAAGAAGAAAATCTCAAGAGATGGATTGAATTGTTCAATAATGATTCTCACACAATTTACGCCACGTTTGACCAAAATCGACAAAAAGCAAGGCCATTGTAAAATCTGAAGCAATATACGGTGACAATGAATATTGATTAATGGCCCATTCTCAAAATCCGGCTCACAAATTGTTAATTCAATGAGAATTCCTGAACTATGAAAGAACAATTGCCATATACGAAATCGCCCTTTTCACAGCAAATTGACTACAATTGCTTTATAATTTAATGTAGAAGGGAATATAATTGCCCACATTTGTAACAGAGAATATTACTCAAAGGTCAATTAATTGTCATTCAATATGCCTGACATTTTCTTATATTTTTATGTACATGTATCTGTTATTTAGTAATATTTACAGATGAATTTCAATTCAAATCATTGAAAAGAGGGTTGTTTTATTATATCATTCATATGTTAGGGTTAATAAAAGGAAAATGCAGTTTTAACTGTTCCTTTTTCATTCACTTTTCCAAAGTGAAATCACTGAAATGTGCAATCAACATTTATTGAAAAATATTGTCAGTTCCAACAATTTTTGAAATAATTTATTTTGAACGTTTTTATGTAAGGTTTAAATAAGGGATATTCTTATTGAAATCTCTGAATTCTGTTTTGAATCTGAGAAAAGCGTACAATATTGTAATAATTTATTGTAGTTGTGAAAGGTGTTATTGTACAGTTAAAATTAGAAGAAAAATTTAAAACACTGCTGATATTGATTAAATAAGTTTAAGGAATAAAATACTTTAGACTGCACATAAATTGATGTTTTGTTTCATTTTAAAGGTTCAAAAGGGCACAGTCGATCCAATTTTCAAGGAGAGATTTTTGTTTGGATTAGAACCAGAGGATGTTGCAAACAGAGTAATCCAATTCCAAGTGTTTTCAGTAGACAAATACGCCCGACATAAAGTCATAGGAGAGTCCGAAATACGACTGGGAGATATAGATCTGCGCATGCCCATAAAAATGTGGTTAAATCTTCGAGACATTGACGAGGTATTAACATCACTGGAAACAGATGACGGCAAAAACGTTCTGTTTCTGAAATGTTACACGTTTAAGCTCGATATATGTAAAAAAAATTCTTATATGTATACATCTGTTACCTCTGATAGATAACGAGATATCAGTGCTCGGGATACTGAAGTTCGACTGTTTCTATATCATATGCATTTATAATTATATTCTGCAGTCAAATACCAGAAGAATATTGTAGATTAATTCATCTTAAAACATACATTTATCTTGATTTGACAGAAACCGACAGAGTACGGAGATATTATGTTTTCGCTGAGCTATCTTCCTACTGCAGAACGTCTAACTATTGTCATTGTCAAAGCTAGAAACCTTAAGTGGGCGGATCCCTCCAAGGAATCTGGTGGTAATTTCCTCGCGCGAAAATCGATTGCAAGATACATCATGTCATCAGTACATCCTACCAAAAACATCTTCACAGAGTCTCTTTGCATTATCTAATTAATATTTGTACCCTGATATTCATTGGATTGCTTCGTTCTAATGGCATTGTTTTATCTTTTTCCAGACCCTTTTGTGAAGGTTTACTTGATGCAGAACAACAGAAAAGTGAGCAAAAAGAAGACAACAATTAAACGAGGGGAAAGAAATCCTATATTTAATGAGGCAATGATCTTCTCCGTTCCCTCGACTGCTTTACCGGTAAAAACAAAACGAATATTAATTATTTAGTTCGCATACCCTTGAGCAAATTACGGGAAAAAGTTACGTTTATAAAGTCAATATTGTTTTCCCCAAAGACACGTCTTGAAAAAGAAAGCCATTTGAATGCCGATAATTGAGGCGAATTTCAGACTGTCAAATTAAAAATAACAATTAGAACATATCTTTTTCAGACTGTACAGTTAAGGATCACAGTCGCAGAACATATCATGGATGGAAAAACGCCATCTCTTGGACACGTGATAGTAGGTGCTAACACTTCCGGTACAGAACTGTCGCATTGGAATCAAATGATATCAGCTCCAAGAAAACCTATAGCCATGTGGCACTATTTAAGGAAATGATGAAATACTGCTGTTTATCTATGTATATATGTATTTTAATGTATATTGTATTTCAATTTTAAATTCTTACCGCCATGATTGCGAAAATTGGTCACATAAAATAATTATTATTCATATATTTTATTTAAATTTGTTTACCTGTAGTCATCCATAAAATGATTTTTACCTGTACAACATGAGCAAGTGTTTTAATAAATGTTATTTAGGATTTGCTTTTGTCGTTTGCATTCAGATTTACGATTTGATGGTGGTGTATTTTTGTCTCTATAGTAAGTAGTTTGAAAGAAAACTCCATTATTCCAAACACGGCGTATATATACTTGTTACTTAGTCACTCATCCTTCTTTCGAATTCTAGAAATCTTTCATTATGGACCAAATACTGCCTCGATCTAAAACACTTAATCTGGAGGATTTACAAGAGCAACGTATTAATTTTTACTGACCATGACTTAAGGATCACTTTAGAAGAGTACAACAATATGACAACACTCCATTGATGTAGGAAGAAGGAAGTATATATACATTATTATATACCACTATTCTTCTAAGCAATAATTGTTTATTAAGAAAGTTAGCTACGTCGTAGTGTTTATTTATGAAATGAGTCTACTGGAAGGATGGCGTCACCAGCCATTGGACATATAACGTGATATTTATCACTAATGTACAGTTTGCTCGAGAAAATTCATACGCCGATATAAGTTACTAAATCGTAAACATTTTAATAAACTATGTGTTTCAGTTGATGTGTATTGTATGAGGTAAGGAATATATTGTGAATTTAAGATTTTTTTTTCTAATGCTGTTGCAAGGTATTTTTGTTTCAATACAATGTATTTAAAAATAGACCATTTTCAAGGGATAAGCATTGTTTTTTTCCCCATTTAAAAAAAAAATTAAATTAGCTTTCACATTTTATGCATGTATTACTTGAACTTCGTATTGTACTATGTCCGCAGTATATTCAGAAATATTCTGTTTCATAAAGGTTTTCCAGGACCAAAACAAGAAATGGATGTGGTTCGTTGTGACGGATGCTCCAATCAGGTAGATATCTACTGCCGAAGTTGCGACGCCAAGTTTTGTGGAGAATGCGCGGGCCAACATCTTACAAGCTTTCTCTCCAAAGTCCATGATATCGTCCCCTACGCCGAGCGGTATACGAAACCTATCGCTCCACGCTGTACTTGTCAGGATAAAATGGAGTGCATTATGTTCTGTCAGATGTGTAATTGTCCTATATGCGGAAAATGTCTTCTGGGTCCACATCAGCACCATGCTGTATCGGACCTCTCTGAAATGTGCGAAAGTCAGCGTCAGATTATCCAAAAGGAAACCTGCTATCTGGAGAGTTCTTTTCGAGAAACGTTGACAAAATTGATCTGCGAATTGCAGGAAAAGAGAAATAAAGTGCCTCAACAGTATGAACCATTACTAAAGAAAATACAGCATCAGGGCAAAAAATGGCATGAAGCAGTAGACAGCGTTATTAACCGCCATATTGATGACGTAGATAAGATCAAGCAACGTCATTTTTCATCCATTGATGACACCATCACAACACTCAAAGGGCTTCTAGTCAGAACAGAGAAAGTTCTGACCGACAATCTTAGAATTTTGAAGAATAACAAAGCAGAAGAAATTCTGAAATATGAAAAGGGCCTTGGGGAATTCAGGAAACTTCCAGAGTATACTGAATTCGAAATTCCTCAGTTTACACTCCGACCAGTCAAGGTTGAAGATATTTTTACAAAGTTTGGGTTTCTGACTCCTGAACCTAAAAATCAAGACAAAAATGTCTTCGTTCCTGCAGAGGTAAATCACACATTTGAAACAATTAAAAGTGGTTTCCCGTCAGACAACCTTGTAGCCTGCGTCTCAAAGGAGGAAGTTTGGATCACTGGGAAAGATAAAATAATGAAGCGTTTTAACAGCCAAAATACCCTTTTGGAGACAGTTGATACGTTAACAGGAAATTGGCCCTCTGATGTTTGTATGACCAAACAAGAAGACCTTTTGTATAGCGACTGGAACGATAGAAGTGTGAATCTTGTAAGTGGCGGGAAAATTAAAAGAATTGTTGCACTGGATGGGTGGAAACCTTCAGGAATTTGTCCCTCATGTGTTGGCGAACTTCTGGTGTGCATGCAGAGTCATAATGAGCACGAGAGCAAGGTTGTCCGATTCTCGAAGTCAGTTGTCATACAGGAAATACAGTACGATAGCAATGGGCAGCCTCTTTATAGCAGTGGCGGTTACACCATGTTTATAGCTGAAAATAGAAATCTAGACGTGTGTGTGAGTGACTTTCGAGCACGTCAGGTTATAGTGGTGAGTCAGTGGGGAAAACTTCGCTTCAAGTATAACGGAAAAATCAACTCGGAACTCGCTTTCTCACCATATGCCATTGACACGGACAAAATGTCTAGGATATTTATAGTGGACAGCGGAAGTCGTTGTATCCACGTAATTGATGCTGACGGCCATTTTCTCACCTACATTCCTGCATGCGGGAATATTGAACCGCTTGGACTGAGCATGAAAGATGGCGTTGTGTACATTGGAAGTGGCAGTAGTGATATTGTTACCTGTATGAAGTACAACAACTACATATAAGTCAAGGAGTTCATGTCTTAAATGTTTTTCTAGTAATAAAGGCAAAGCTTAACTTTGGAAAACAAAGATCTTAAATAGAAACATAGTATACTGTGTAACCTTTTAAGGTTCAGTGACCTTTTGATAAGAGCAACAACTCTTACGACTTTTCAACCTTATACGCAACCATTCCTCACAATAAATTTGAGTTCTGGCTTTTTGATATCATTGACAGCTGCTTTTTAAATAAAAGTGGAACTCGTAAATTTACTTGTAAACCTAGTAATTGATCCTTTGCACATTTATTTTTTTAAAAAAAAATTTGATGTACACACAAGTACTCTGAAGTTGACATCAAAAAGATGCTTGAGTTTCTGATTGACAATATCTATGTGGTTTTTGGAGACCAGGTCTTCCAACAATCTACTGGATTTCCCATGGGTACCAATTGCACCCCGTTATTAGCAGACCTTTTTTATTCAAATGAAGCAGAATTTTTGCAAAATCTTATGCGTGAAAAGAAGAAAACATTTGCTGTGGCCTTCAACTTGACATTTAGATATATCGACGACGTATTGTAAATTAACAATGGTAATTTCCTTTCCTTTGTCGATACGATAAATCCTGGTGAGCTTGAGATAAAAGATATGATATAAGATAAGAGTTTAACACATCTGTTTCATACTTGGATATTTTACTTGAAAGAGACGTTAATGGTAATCTAACAACCAAGCTCTATGATAAATGTGATAACTTAATTTAACTTTTCTATCGTCAACTTCTCTTACTTATGCAGCAATATACCTTCATCACCTGCATACGTAGTTCATATATCTCAGTTGATTCGATACGCAAGAGCATGCTCCAAAAAAATTACTGTGATGTTGACAGCAAAAATCTGCTTGAATTTCTGATTGACAATATCTATGTAGTTTTTGAAGACCATGTCCTCCAACATCTATTGGAAATACCATGGGTACCAATTGCGCCCCGTTGATAGCGGGTCTATCTTTTATTCATATGTAGCACATTTTATACTGCTGAAAATTAAATATGGTAAGGTTTACCACTTCTACTCCCCTAACGACCTCCATTACCACAGACCCGTGCCAGATTAAAAACATCATTAAGCTCAACTTAACGAAATATCATCTATAGGTAATGCATATTTCACATAATTGTTTTCTGTAGTTGGATTTGCATCTCGAGATATATCCATGCAAGTTTAGTTTAAGTAGGACTTATCGCATCGTCGGAAACTCACGGGTGATCTCATCTTTACTCGTGATGAGTAAAGATGAGATCACCCGTAGGTATCCGACGATGGACTTATAGTTACTTGGGAATGGACCTACTTCAAAAAATTTAACTTATTTCACCACCCAGGATACTACTATGTAGCCCAGCTCTTAGCTCTAGATAATTTGGTATCCGTCCCTAGCTATATAGTTTTATAATTCATGCAAGTTAAATCACAGAATCACAAAGTAATGTGAGACTGAGATCAAATGTGTGCTTGGTGGCTAAGTTTATTGTCTTTGGGCCAGGTCCAACATCCAAATCCTCTTTATAAGTAATGTCCTTCTCTAGATCCTCATTCATTCCACACAAGTTTGGTCTCAGTAGTGCTTATAGTTACACTGGGGACGGACCTGCTGCAGGACAGTGCAGCGGGCCGTGGGAGGTGTTTCCATGAAAAAATTCCCTTTATATGCTTGTTCAACCCCCTGGACGGTACCCCCATCCACTTTTGAATCTATTGCTACGGACCTGCTGAAATCTAAAAATATCTCTGAACAACCAAAAATCACAGGTGCTTGAGGACAGGAACACCCACTCACCCCCCTTTTTACATAGACCCTTGGGCGACTTTTTGTCCCCCGTTGTCCCCCGCTTTCGCGAAAGCGAGGGGACATTAAATCTCATTCGTCTGTCCGTCAGTCTGTCAGTCTGTCAATCTGTCCGTCTGTCAGTCCGTCACAAAAACTTTAACCTTGCCCATAACTTTTGATTTAGTGGAGCTATGACTTTCATATTTCACATGTGTATTCCTTGTGATACGACCTTTCTTTGGGTACCAACAAATTTGACCTTTTGACCTTGACCTTGGAGTTTTACCCACTTTTACACAAAAAATCCTAACTTTTACTTTGGCCATAACTTTTGAATGGTAGGTACTAGGACTTATATATTTCACATATGTATACTTTGTGACAAGACCTTTCATAAGATATTAACAACTTTGACCTTGACCTTGGAGATTTCCATAATTACGAAAAAAAACTTAACCTTGACCATATCTTTTGAACAGGAAGGGCTAGGGCTTTCATACTTCATATATGTAATTCTTGTGAGAAGACCTTTCATTGGATGCCAAGAACTTTGACCCTTTGACCTTCACCTTGGAGTTTGACCTATGTTTCAAAAACTTTGACCTTGGTTACAACTTTTGAACAGTAGATACTAGGACTTTCATATTTCACATATGTTTTCTTTTTGCAAGACCTTTCATTTTATATCAACAACCTTGACATTTTGACCTTGAAGATTTTTCGTACTTATGAAAAAACTTTAACCTTGACCATAACTTTTGAATGGTAAGGGCTAGGGCTTTCATACTTCACATATGTAATCCTTGTGAAAAGACTTTTCATTGGATACCAAGATCTTAAACCCTTTCACCTTGACCTTGGAGTTCAGTGATGGTTTCTAAATAAATAATATATGATGGGGCGTTCATATTACAGACAATATGTCATAAAAAATGACATCTCACCCACAAAGGCACCGAAAGCGGGGGACCACAAATTCCTTGAATTTGCTTGTTTCTCATAAATTATCTAAGAATGTAATATTTGTGATAAAATCTATACCAACAATTCGAAAAATTACCTAAAATAAACGTTTTATAAATCTACCTTACATTCGATACATAATTACAATATAACTTAATAACATGTTGTTGATTTTAGGGCTTTGTTAATTTAGATTTAACCAAAATTCCTCGGCAGTGCCCCTCAGTTTGCAGAAGAAGTTGGCAACCTTGTTAATTTATTTTATATATAGACAGTGGGGTAAAATTTTTAATAAACTGTTAGTTTAAGCAAATTTTCTGAAATGAAAGGATAGATTATATTACAAATGTGTGATCCACATACCGGGTATAATTTATCTCAGTGGAGTTTTATTTTTTCAAATTGAAAATGATATGAGGATTATAAACCACACAAAATTTTGTAGTGTATTTAATTAATTTTGTCTCGATCAACAGAAAAATGTACATTAACTGGAAAATTAGTTTTAATAGCTGAAAGCATGCTAGGCCTTTCTTAGTAGCTCTTTCTGTTAGAATTAAGCTCAGTTGAGAATTTCATCATTCCATCAAATTTAAACACGTCAAGTCCTACAACAGTGTATAATGTACAAATTTATACTGATTTGTTGATTCTATATGATTGTAGTAAAAACACATTACTCATTTTCATCATTTGTACTTTGAGAAAAATAATTATAACATTTGTTCGGTTTTTTTTTTCAAGTTCATATATAATCTCCATTCATGACATTTCGTTCAAATTATTATTTTTTTAATTTCAGAATATTTTTTTGACTTCATCCTGGGTGAACTCATAATCTGATGAACTGGATTCAGTATTTGTAATACTGAAATTAGGATGAAAATTTTTGGTCAGAACAGAAGGGAGGATGGAATATAATTTAATTTTCTTTATCAAATATGCTAAGTATTCACAATTGTTTTCTGGAGTTTACTTTAAAAAAAGTTTTGAGACAGGCTATTTTAAGACAGTTGGTCGGGAGAATTATTTATCAAAGATAAATTAACTTGCTTCAGCCATGCTTACGCTTTTTGGAAAGTTAAGAAAAACGGTCGGGTTTGGTATTCTCACCGGAAGAGAAAATTACGCCATTGTTCAGTGTCATGAGAAAAACCAGAGGAGAAAGTTTAGAAGTAATTTGGGTTTTCATTAAAAATGGGGGGTTCTAATGACAGTGGATCACAAAAAGAAGAAGGGGAATTATCTGAGTTAAACCCTTTCACCTTGACCTTGGAGTTCAGTGATGGTTTCTAAATAAATAATATATGATGGGGCGTTCATATTACAGACAATATGTCATAAAAAATGACATCTCACCCACAAAGGCACCGAAAGCGGGGGACCACAATTCCTTGAATTTTTATTCCAAAAATTAGTTCTTCATATATATCAAATTATCGAGGTGCACGTACATGTATTTGAAAGGTCTGATTTATTTTATATTACATGTTATTTCATAGGCGAATAAGTTTGACACTTGTGAGATTGTGATATATTATTAATTTATTATGTATGTATACATTAATGTTAATTGAAACATTAATTTATTACAAAATTCAAATAAAGTAAATTTTTCATGCTCCGGTTTTTCGAACCATTGTCATTTTTAATGCCTTGTTTGCCCATCTCCGTTACTCTCAAAATATAAATCTTCACCATCTCTGGGTATATTGGGTATACTATGATAAAATCAGTCTAAAATACGGTGATCATATGACCTTTTCCTCCAATCGAATTTCAGTTAGGTTGGTTAATTTGCACATTTGTTAGAACTTGTCATTTGTTATCACTTTATTCACAAATATTTTCCTTTTCTTAAAGGTGAATATTTTTATTTTAAATTGAGAAGTTAAAAATGGTGATTAAAATCTTTTTCTTTCTTTTTGCGGGTAATGCATATAATTTAGATATTTATATCATTTTTAAAAAAAAAAAGGTTAACACATTACAATTGGTTTAATTAAACTATTGGTAATACACGATAATTAAATGCATTTTTATTTATTTGAACATTCAAAGTTTTTTTCGTAACAAGAAACATTACCTGTACATTGTTTGGCACACGATGTTTGTCCAAATAAATTAGATCTGAGATTCTGCACGGGTCCTGTTCCAAAACAAAGAAAACCTCCTTAATTAGAATAATTCAAGAGTTCACTTTGCACTTCTCTGTTGTAAGTCATGTATTTTCTTCCTTAATTCACAATTTAATTGCACTCCACGTATCACAAATCTTTTAAACAAGCCCCCCCCCCCCGAAATATACAATTTATCATTGAGTCAAATGCTGATTAACATTTTTCATATTAATTATTAGTCCATTAATTTATACACTGAATTGACGATGGAATCGGATATATCCGTTATTTCCCGATCGTGACAAGGAGCACACGGTGGGTGTGACCGGTCGGCAGAGGATGCTCACATCTCCATGGTATCTGATTTCACCTCTGATGTTTTAGAGGTCCGTGTTTGCTCTGCTCTTATTTTGTATTGTTTTATGGACTTTGATATTGAATACTGTTCGTTATCTCCATATCCTTCATTTGACTTGATCCTATGTAAAATTTTATCTGTTTTACGTGATCGTTTTGTTTGCCTCTATAGAAAATATTAGTCTTGAATAAAAAATGAAAAGTGATGAGTATATAACTTGTCAATTTTTGAAAACAATAAGCTTTAGTCAATATTCAGTTTGGTATCCTTGATATCTTGATTTGACCTTTATTTTCTTCGGTTTTTAGACACTCGTTCAAACGTTCAATATAAGATTAAACTGCCAAAACAGTGTATTTATTAAAAGTTTTTTTTTAAGTAATGGGAGGCATAAAGGTGAGATGACTGGATACCGTCTGACTAAAGAAATACCTAAAGGATCTGGAAAGTTTTCAGGGGAGAATGCCATAAAATCAAACCTACCAGAGATCGACTGTAAATTACGTCATTTCCATCCAAAGTCAACATTTGGCGCGGAAATGCACCCGGTTCTGTAAAAATATATAAACAATATGTGGAGAATGCGTAGACCTGAATCAACTCGAGGCAATGTGAATTCGAATGAAGAAATTTTACTCATAGAGTAGAGAGTTTTACAATGCATGATGTTTCCAACCAAATTTTACGATGTAAGTACATTAAAGAGCAGGAGTTTTTTTTTGTCATACTTGTTTATAATATGTTTTCCCGATAGCATATTATTTTTATGTTTAAATCCATATTTTTAAATCCAGTAGAAAGGGAAAACACACGAGCTCCTCGATCGGATGGCTCGAAGCTCGCCTACTAACCTCAGACCTCAATGGTGTTCTTCCGTCTTGTTGGTTCAGACATGTGAGCTTATTTGAATTTCATTCATTTAAATTAAAAGAAAGCTTTACATGGCCTGGATCTCGAATACCTGAAACATAGTCCGCCCTCGTGTTCATGTTCTTCTTCACCCTTTAACTTATAGTCCTGTTGAACACATTATAACTGGTGACGTAAATATAGTTAATGATGAGGACCTTAGATCACTTATTTTAAAAGGCCCTAATTTATAGGGAAACCTGATCCTTCAACTGGCGTCGGAAATTCAAAGATGTTATGGATTCTGTAGAAGATTACGCCAGGCAATGGGCCAGATATGAAAAATGACGACACTTTGTCAGAATGGGTAAAATGTATCAAATCTCTTTTACAATCGCGTATCAAAAAGATTGAAGGGCAATATGAAAATCATTTAATCCATCTGGGTTTCATAGTCCAGAAGTGAAAAAAGAATCAGATAGATTATATGATCAGTACGCACTGGTCCCTGTTGACAAATCAAATTAATAACGATGTCTTCGTTTTTAAGGCTCATAATAAAAATTGTATTTTGGAAGAATTTGGATTTCATTCTACAAGTGGTAATCCAACTTCTACTCAAAGTTCCCATTCTAAAGGAGAAATTCTTCAAAATCATATGTCAGTTTTGAATATTTCAAACAACCAAAATGAATTTGAATTTCCATATCTATATTGGATTTCAAAACTTCATTAAAATCCTCACAAGCAAAGATATATAGCGGCTTCAAGTAAATGTTCAACCAAGCCTCTTTCTTTACCGCTCAATAAATTAAGGGGAAACTTCAAAAGTACTGTGCTACAATATATTCGAGAAGTGGTGTAAATGAGATGTGGATACTTAAAAATTCCAAGGAACTATTGGAAAATTTGAAATTGCAAGATTTTAACAAAATCAACAGCTTAAAAAAACAACTTTTCAACTTTATACACAACCATTTCCTACGATAAATTAAAGTCCAAGTTTTTAAAAAAAATATATTATTGACAGCTGCTTTTTTAATAAAAATGGAACTCGTAAATTTACTTACCTACTAATTGGTCATTTGCAAAAATATTTTGTTAAAAAATTCTTATTGTACACACAATCATCAAAAAGATGCTTGAATTTCTGATTAACAATATTTATGTGGTTTTTGGAGACAATGTCTTCCAACAGTCTATTGGAATTATCATGGTTACCAACATCAACATTTTTAAACCGCTTTATTAGCAGGCACGTAGCAACTGGGGGGGGGGGGGGGGGGGGG
>PRKT01000319.1:241879-270676 GCA_003671525.1 Saccostrea glomerata
CAGATCTTACATCTCCACCCCCTTTGCCTTCAGATCCTCCCCCAGATGAGGAAATTACCCAGAATTCCACACAGATTGAAGAGAGAGGAACTACAGATATTTATGCAGCTCTTAGATCCTCCCCAAATCTTTCAGAGGATCTTGACAAGGAGGAAGCACATCTAAGAGCCCAACTGCTGAAGTCTATGGCAGCTAGGAAAATGAAAGAAAAAATTCAGAAATTGAAAAATGAGGTATCCCGCAAAATTGCTTTATATATATGTGAACATGTTTATATAATATACTTGTATAAGTTTGGAGCAAGTTGAAGGAAATTCATTTCTTTTGTAATGCAAAAAAAAAAGGATCATTAATCTGAAAATGAGTTATTTCTGCATGCTTTTTATATGAGTAACTCCATTTTGCCAAAAAAAAGAGAAAATGTATCAAGAAAATTATTTCTTTTATCTTATTGGAAAATAGAAGGCATTGAACATTGATATAAGATGTTTTTTTATTGCAGATAAAATCAGCAGATAGTTCCCCAACCAGAAGTCAGTCTCCAGCAGCAACAGCCATTACCCTGAAACCAAAACCTGCAAGAAATAGGCAGCCCATGACACAGTTAGTGGTAAGTAGAGACTTGATCCTGAAACCAAAACCAGCAAGAAATAGGCAGCCCATGACACAGTTAGTGGTAAGTAGAGATTTAATCCTGAAACCAAAGCCAGCAAGAAATAGGCAATTAATGGTACGACAATCGCTTCTTTGTAAAATTCTACATACCAATGGAGTGCTGTTAGAAAGTTTGAAAAAAATTATCAGTCAAGAATGGCTGACATTCTAATTATGTTGCTCTCAACAAATGCAATGATAACACAGAGCATTGTATGTCCATTGTGAAAAAATTGTCATGAAAAATGATGAAAAAAGTTTAAAAGACAAAGGATAGCTCTTTTTTTAAAAGATATGTATGCTGTGTTAAACAGTATTTTTGCACAGCTGAAACCGAACAAAAAATTCTTAAGTATGATAAGCTATCAAAAATGAAGCATTCTTGCAAATTGGATGAAATATTATGCGGTATTAACAAAGTACTGGTCGTGAAAAGAACAGGATATTCTCATGCATATTTATAAAGGACTGAAGTTTATCCTGGATCTGTGCATGTGCGCGGCAAAAACATCGCGAGAATCATCAGGTTGAGGAAAATATTTTTTGTGACGTCTGTTCAGTGAGGAACCAATATTATTGACAAATCGACCAATCAGTTCAATTAGTTGCATTTAATGCATTTATGGGTTACTACATAAAATACTACATGTGTTTTTCGAAAAGGCTAGTTTTTTAAATCGCTCTCGGAAAGACTTGATGCATTTTCCCAAGCATTTACATGCTTAATGCATTATGTTCATTATCATCTTCTAATCCCATGCTCATATTTGCATACAAATGATTAACAATGAAAAAAATTAAAGTTTTCCCCACTCCATTGTACAGGTCCGTTTGTTTAAAGTTTCCTCGTGCTGTACTCCTACTGAAAAGACAATTGCACGTGATTATTCCTCAGTGCTAAAAGCAACCAACTCTGAAGTGTGCTCACGTATTGACAATCCCTATCTCACGTGTTTGTAGTAAAAACGTAGTAGACCATCATGCTTTTCGGTTCATTCACAAAATTGGACCATTGTTTGCTGTGAGCATGCGAGACCACGTGATCTTGAATATTTCAATAAGAGGCGGTTTATTATCCGACTCGGAGAGAAAATAATTTTTACCAAATAATATATCATAACTTTTAAAAGTGATGGAGTGGAATTGTCTTATTTGCAGAAAGTATATTACTTATATAACACCACATATATTTATTTCTTTTAAAACAAAACACTAATACGGCATATATATCTTTAAATTTTGAATAGAAATAGTAACTGATGAAATTATAAGACGTTTCATATACTTTTAATGTACCATTTGTAAATTTTGTTTATTTTATTTACAGATTCCAGTTCATGACCCTGTAGTAATTAACTTAAACGATGATTCCTCTGATGAGGAAGAGTTCCAATCATCTTCTCTACAGACCTCACAGAGAATCCCGACCATTCCTAATTCATCAGCCAATCAGCTGTCCTACAATAACTCCAGTAAAACCTCAGTAGGTAGCGGTGCTAAGACAGTCCAACCTCGACCTGTAACATCCAGTCTTCTCTCTGGGTTAGATTCCTTTTTAAAAGAGGCCAGGAAGTCATCAGAGGTAAATATTGTCTGATTTATGAAATTGTGATCTGATTTTTTCCTATACTGTGTAGCTTAAAAAAAGACAGAATGATATTGACAATACAGTAGGAGAAGATGCATGTATCATTGTATCTTGATGAATGATTTAATGAACTTCAGAATATGGAAAAGAAAGAGAAAGAGGACAATGTGAGGAAGAAAAAGCTCAAAGAATTGGAAGACGAACTCCAGAATCAAAGGTAGAATAGTAGTAAATTGAGAAGAACAACTAATTTATCAGCCATTTCAGTCCTTGCAAGAATTGAGAAAGAATTGAAATCTTTTCCGTAATTTTGAAATCAAAGCATATTTTATCTATCTGTAGAACTGGTGTGGAGAAGGGAAGGGAATTATTTAAATCCCTGTTAAAGCGCTGCGCTAAAGATAAAAAAGATTGGACAGAAGTCCAGGGCAGCGTAGAGGATTTGAGACAACAGCTACTGGAGGCTGAAAGTGTTATGGCCCAGAAGAAGCAGCAGTTTGACATCTCCCGAAAACAGGTAAAGGATAAATCTCGAAAAACAGGTAAAGGATAAGTCCCAAAAGCAAGTAAAGAATAAATCCTGAAAACAGGTAAAGAATAAATCTCGAAAACAGGTAAAGGATAAATCATGAAAACAGGTAAAGGATAAATCACAAAAATAGGTAAAGGATAAATCCCCTAAACAGGTAAAGGAGAAGTCCCAAAAGCGGGTGAATAAAAAGTGACGAAAACAGGTAAAGGATAAATCCTTAACACAGGTAAATGATAAATCCCTAAAAAAGGTAAATTATAAGTCCCTAATACAGTTAATCATAAATCCTAAACACAGATAAATGATAAATCCTGAAAACAGGTAAATGATAAATCCAAACAATGGGTAAACCATAAATCGTAAGAGAACGGGTAAAGGATTAATCCTAAACACTGGTAAATGATAAATCCTAAAAACAGGTAACTGATGAATCCTAAAAACGAGTAAAGGATAAATCCTAAACAAGGTAAATGATGAATCCTAAACAAAGGTTAATTACAAATCCCTTAATTAGAAAAACAAATAAATGACATAACCCCCGACAAAGTAAACAACAAATACCAAACAAAGGTGAATGTTGACCTGAAAATAAAACATTTCAGGTAGAATTAAAGAAATAATGTTTGGATGAGGATGATAGTTGTTATGTTATGAGTGTTATGCAACTGTTGGAAGAAATCTTTTTACTTATAAAGTTCTACTTATCCCCCTTACTGGATTATATGTGTCAGGGAAAGTACTGTAGACATACTTTTTTCCCACGGGGTCATAATTCCTCTTAATATCTATTTCTGTTCAATCCTCTGGTAGAAAATTATGCAGATATTTCCAGACTCTCTTTATATGCCTTATATTTGTAGTAATTTTGATGGGAAAAATTTCTACGGAAAATTTGTGACTACGTACATAGGGTAAAATAATACCACACTGAAAAAAAGTACTTCCACTGTAAAGTCACATCAACTGACCTTATGTGACACTTTGTCTTTTTGCAGGCCCGGGAACTGAGAGACAAAGTGAACCAGAGAGCCCAGGATTTGGAGAGGCTGGAGTCCAAGGTGAGGGAGGAGGGGGTACAGTTGTACGGTGAGGACTACACAGTCCCTAGCTCCTCCAGGGAGGTCACTGTGGCCGGCAAGTCCAGGGGCAAGAACTTAGCTGTCACAGTCATTAACGAGGTACAAATAAATTCTATATGAATACAGTGGGTCCCGTTTAAACGGATAGTCAGGTTGTCAGAAAAGTTTTATCCGTATAGCCGAATATTGGAATAGCCGATTGCAATATTTGCTGTAGAAACGGCAGATCTACAGTACATAAGTAACAATTTCAACATGGTTGTATTACGTACCTGTACTTTCGTTTTCGTTTGATGAATGTACCAAGTCAGGAAATGAATTATTTCAAGTAATTTAATAACAAGTTCAATATAATTTTGTATGATAATTTGTTTTTAATTGAAGTATGAAACTTATTTTCATCTATATTTAGCACCAGGCATCTGTTTACATTCATCCCATTCGTCGATGGCCTCCATTTTGGAAAACGGAAGTTAATTAAATACATGACTATGTTACGTAAACCATTTTTTTTCCGTAATTGCTGATTAATAAATAAAAAAAAAATGTTTATTGTTTCATCTTTATCTGTATTTGTATGTCATTTTCAAGCACATAATAGATAAATACGTATATTTATATGGGGTGCAATTTTAATTCTTAAAATTGCACTTAAAAGTGAACACATATTCAACTAAATGACCAAGCGCTACCATTTAATAGACAGTCTAATTCTGATAATTTTAATATAATGCCCAAGCGAAGTGTCATACTCAAACTGAACAGTTCAATAAATAAAATATCACGCCGAACAAAATTGCACACAAGCCAATTATCAATGATCAAAATTAACACCCAAGCCGGTCATCACTATTGTTATCAAAACATATCGATCTACTGTGGCCACTGCTAACACAGGTAAGGTGCTGGCGTGCGTTCAGCCATGACTAATCCCCTCATTATCGGGTCTGGAAGTGTCAAACTTGTGTAAACAAAGGATTTACATACAGAAGGTAGAGGTGTGAACAAGACAATTATTATGAAAATCACTATGATAGGCGAAATTTTTGTATCAGATAAAACGAAAATCTGATATTTTGCTATTAGAATATCAGGTGATATTATTCATGAATTTATAAGAAATGGTTTTGTGCTCTGATATTGTATCAGATTAGCCGAAATATTTGTTAAACCGCTATCCGATTAAATGGAATCCACTGTATTTAGAAAAATAATTTTCAAGTTAATCCAGTGTTGGTTGGTATTTGCTTTGATAGACATTTAAGAATGAGTTTTCATAGAAGCTGGTTCATCTTTGCACTTTAAAGTGTCACTTGGGCTCCCTTTTTTCAGGCCTCTGTGTCTCATTCAGGTGCTATATCAATTAAGTGAAACGTATTTTCCCATAGAATTTTGTGGTACATTATACATTTCACTTAAACAATGATTAATAAAGAAATACTGCATTGAAAGGTTTGCCACTCATTGCATAAATGTCAGAATCAGGTTGATTATTTTAAAAGCAACATTCATTATTCAGGGTAAATCTTTGATATGCATGTAGTACATGATTTCATCCTACTGGAATTTGCATGAGAAGCTTGATACAAATTTAAAGCTTTATGTTTTAAGTAATGTGTTCTAGAAATAGAAATTGAGTCTGGCATTTGCATTGAGACATATATTTGTAGGTTCTGTTTTGCAACAGGGAGTAAGTCTTGTACACTTGAATTAAACAGTCATATAATCAATCTATAGTCGCCCCTCCACTCAACAATCACCTGGACATGATTCTCCAATAACTGAGACCTTTATATAAAGACAAGGAATAGCACCCTAAAGTGGCATTTTTATCTGCTTTGATTTTAGTGTCTCATTCAGGTGCTAAATAAAAACTCTTCATTGTCGTTACTCTCTCTGTCATAAAACGGAGGGGAACCTGTGAATAGAGAACAGACTTTAGTTTGAATTGAAACTTTGGGGTATTAAGAAAGAAAGCATAGCAGTTTTCTTCTTCCTGTTTTAATTAAGTTTTGTCTGTATTTAACTCATCATGACAGAGATTTCTGAAAAACAGTGTAAGAGATATTTGCTTGCTTTAAGGAATACTTGTTGACTGTTCAAAATGTTGATTACATTTATGTTTTTTTGTGTGTTAAACAGCATGCAGTTAAGAAAGGAGCCTTAGGAAAAGAAAACCTTCAGCAGACCAAGAAGAAAAGTGCCGCTGACATCGCTGAGGAAAAGGAACGTTTGCAGGGCCTAGAAAAAGAGTATGCTCGGAGGATCCAACATCTCAAAATGGCCAACGCCAAACAGAAGATCCAGGCCAGGAAAGCTCGGATCAGCAGTGGCAGGAAAGGGTCCGAGGAGATTCCACGGCTGGAGAAAATTGAAATTGATCTTACGGAACAGGAAGAGGAAGTAAATATAGAAAAACCCCTAAAACGTCGTCGGTCACTGATGGAAATAAATCCCAGCACCAAACCAAACATAGAGAAGAAGGCAGAGAGTGTAAATGTTCCGGTGAAAACTTTTATCAGTGCCAAAGACAATCCCAAAAAGTCCACGGATTTTAATGTGCCAAATTCACAGCAGCTAAAAAAGCTTAAACAGTTATTGGTAAGTGAAATCAAATAAGTTTAAATCAGAATTTAGATAAAGGGTGTAAAGGGTTGAAAGGGGACAAGTAATTTTTTTTTTAAAAGTTTTTATCAAATTGATATTTCTTCTGCAGGATGAAAATGTTTCCACATATCTTTCAAAACAAGAGGTCTTACCTTTAACATGCAACTACTGCCAAAATGTGGTTCAGAAGTCCCAAGAGGTATTGTACCTATGCTAATACAGTCTTTAAAAACGCTTATGTAGTACATTTATTTCTTGAGATACTAACAGTACAGTATATGTGAAATTATAAGCTTGACTTTTATATATCCTTGTAATTTGATAGATACCTGCAATAGTAGAACATAGAAAAGTCCAAAGGAGGAAAGATGACAATAGTACAGAGATAATTCCTTATCCATACACCAGTCCACTACAGCAATTCAAATCATACAGGTAACATCATTATAACCAGTCCATTACAGCAATTCAAATCATACAGGTAACATCATTATACTCAAAAATACAGGTAAAATCCGAAAAGCAGACCACCACAACAATTCAAAAGGTACAGCTAACATCCTTAATATATTTATTTGTATTAAAAATTGAAAAAGTCACAAAATTTGCATAGTGCATCACATTGATTTTCAGATAAAAATTGGATATTTCAAAAGTTTTATGTATGTGAATACAGTCAAACTTCGTTATCTCGAACCTAATGGGACTGAGAGAAAACTGCAAAAAAAATTTAGGGCACCTTCATAAATGTGAATTATATTTTGAACAAATCTGTGATTCTTGTTTCAGGTTTAGTCCGTATTTCAGAACAAAGAATAAGCTTTCCTTATCCTCAGTGACGTTTTCCAATAAACTGAACATCAACCGCGTTCTCTGTAAATACGACCTACAGGGCACCTGCAATGATGACGATTGTGATGGGTGAGTAACTTTTTTTTAATCAGCCATTTTAGTAAAGTGAGTCCTGGCTTGTCCCCTTACATTTTATTTTTGTGTTTTGATGGGCTATAAAAATGAGTGAAAAATGTTTATATATACATGTAAAAATTGTATCTATAAGCATTTAAAATGAATTCTTAAGAATGAAATAAGCATGTATAAAGAAAGCAATGAGTGATTAATAAAGTCTCTTAAAGTCAGCAAATGCCTCCTACAGGCTTTTAGATTTCAGATTTTCCCTTGAACAACCCTGGCAGCTTTAGTCACTAACTTGGCTTTCTCTTGTCAATCATCTTAAAGTCACCTGCTAGTTCAAAAATTTATTAATGAAAACATTGCTTTGATATGGCATCAGTTGTATCACATTTTCATCTTAAAAATTGTCATCTGTAACAAGGTATTACAAAGCACTGAGAAACTTATTGGTCATCAGAGCTTAATACAGTTAAATGGTTAAATGAATTAGCATTAGATTTAATGAGTTGGTACAAGACTGAATAAATGGGCTATATAAACTGTATATGAAACATTTAGAGATTCTTGTAAACTCTGTGAAGCTTAACAAGATGTCATCATAACAGATCACATTTTATGGCCCATGTAATAGAAGGAAGATAATTACTACATATTGTATGGCCAGGGCTTTGTCTGGATTTACGGATTACTTCCCTTTGACTGGTTTTTAGATCTTGGTTACGACATCATAGGGGGTCTATTTACTTCGCACCTGTACCCATCTCATCAGAACCCCCCTCTTACGTGGCCAGAAGCCATGATCTATTGTAGGGATACAGTGTCACAATGACTGAATGGTGTAACATTTCAGGAAATCACATCATGCAAAATGTACGGGGATTAACATGCTTGTTAACATGTAGTTAGGTTGCCAAAAATGCAGGCATAAAATCAGAAGATAACAGTGGAGGGTTAAGGGGTGAAGGGATGGCATATTGAATTAAGGCAACAGTATGATTTGTGTCGGAATGAATTTTCTGACTGAACTGCAGCATAAATTGTATGTTTTCTGTTGATATATGTACCAGTTTGAGACAAGATTCCTGTTTCAATAAAAGATATGCACCATTATGATATAAGGTAGAGAAATTAGCATAATAGAGGCTTACTTTGATAAATTCTCATGTAAGCTTCCATGCCATTTTTGCACTTGTATACAACATAATGGCCTATTAATTCTTAAACAACACCTGCTGGGAATTAAGTGAACTAGCTATTAAAACACTTCTGAAACTACAGACAAATAAAAATCTCTGGCCATTTTTGCCAGTTTGAAAATTTATATTTTCTTAGTTAAATAATGATGTGAATCAACACATCATGGGAATCATTTTGAAATCAGAAGAAAATAAGTTTGAAATATTATTAAATTCAAACAAGTTATATATTTATATTTATGTCTCCCCTTCCGAAGGGGAGACATATCGTTTTTGTTGATTTTCTTATTCTTCTTATTCTTCTTCTTATTATTATTCTTCTTCATCCAAATTTTGTCCAGGCTGTAACTCGAATACCCTTTGACCTGAAGACTTCATACTTCGAACATAAATAGATGACCTTAAGGCGGAGTGCACGCCACCAAAATTTTTGACCTTGAACTATTTATAAGGTCAAGGTCAAACTTTTACATTAAAATAGAGTTTTGGAAATAGCTTGAGTACCCTTTGATATTAGGACTTCAAACTTGTAACATAGAAAGAAGACATCAAGTACAAGATGTAATGCACCAGAAATTTGACCTTGACCCCTTTTTTCTTCAAGGTCAAATAGAGAAAAAAAACATGATTTGAACATAACTTTAGATCAATTTTAAGACTTAAAAGATGCAATGCATTATTATTTTTGACCTTGATAGTAAAACTGCATTTGAAAATGTTGGTAAAGAAGGGGAGACATGTGTTTTTTGTTAAAAAAACAATACCCACTAGTTAAAGTTATTACTGATATCTAACAGATAATTCTCAAAATTTATTACATGTAACAATATCCAATGTAATATTGATGTTTAACATGATTGTAATTCTAATATCTAACGTTACACTGATATCTAATTTTACAGACAGCACCAGAATGACTATCGACTGTCGGAGCAGGAAGTTCTTCAGGACATCGTGTCCTATAACCCCGTCATCTGTGGAGTGGCCGCTGACACGCCCCCTCAGTACAGCGGCAGGCTAATCAGTAAGAGAACCAGTTTATGCAGGAATTATAAGAACCAGAAAGAAATGTATAAAAGAAAAAAAGAAGAGAAACTCTGAAATTAATATATTAAACATAATGTCATGGTCAGAGAAAGTTTCATTTTGAATATTAACAGTCAAGTTTATGGTTGCCTTTGAACTTTGAAAAAAAAAAATAAATAAAGAAAGTCAGTTCATTAGTACTGGTACTGTTACTACAGTAACTGTAAATTACAATTTTTTTTACAATGCCATTTTAAGAGAGTTATTTTTATAAGTGAGACAAAATGTTCACAAAATTTTATTGTTTATAATCATTTGCAATACAAATATAGATTTGAGTGCCATTGGATAAATAGATGCAAAAATATAGTTCTTGGAATAGAAAGTTATTAACATTAAATGTACATTAACTTGTTTTTCAGATACGTACGTCAATAATCTCAGTAAACAGCACAGTGGACGATTGACCACCGACCAGTTGAAGATCTTCCTTGTCAGTCAAGTGCTAGAAAAATCAGGACAAAGTAGGTTGATGTACAAACCAATCATGAAATAAATAATGAAGCTCCAATTGTTCTGATGAGTTACAAGTTTTAAATTGATTGCAGAGAAACCACACACTTTGTTCCTGGACTCCAGAAAATGGAGAGTGACCCAGACAGATAGAAAGAAAAGGGCAGCTAAAACTTCAAAGGAAGTGTCACCTGATAAAATAGGTAAAGCATCTGTTATAGTATAACTAAGAAGTCATTCCTGTGTCAGAGGAATCTTGGAAGAATATACCCAAATAGTAAAGAGATTTTAATACCAAATACAAGCCAAGCCTAAAATCACGGGTTTTTATTTGCCAACAAAATTTCATGACTGAGGGGAATATTCTAACAATTCTGACAACAAGGGAATTATTTCTTTTCTGCTACTGTGAATGTTTAAACCTCAGTATTGAAAATGCAAAAGCTAAATTTTGATGTCACAGAAGTGTTGATGTCACAATCGAATGCTAAAATCATAGCATGGATCCAATTATATGCCACAAGTATTTCCTTGTAGAATGGGAACGTGATGGGAAAGAAGATTTAGATAATGTTGTAGGAGACATAGATGTCCGGTACTTCCTGTCCGATTCCACGAAGATAGAGGACATGGAGTCAGCAGTCCTGGAAAATCCAGATGATACGTCTATGTGGATCAAGCTGGCCAATACAAAACTCTCCGATACTCAGAGGTAAAGCGTTAGAAAATTTTGCTTCCAAATGTAAGCAGTTATCATGGTTATAACTTAGACTAAGAAGGATGAAATTTTGGATATTTTTTTTCTTTTGTAGTCATACCCCTTCAGAGTGTCTGGACCACGCCTTGAATGTCCTGTCCAGGGGTCTAGAGAACAACAAATCTAGTGTGGAATTGTGGGAAAATTATCTCACTTTGTTTGCTAGTCACCCGGACAACCGCGAACTAGGGGACATGTGTCAAACGGCATTACAGCTAACGCAGAGCTACTCCATCTTGTGGAAGGTAATGTTTCTCAATGAAATGTAGTTATCGGCATATTTCAGAAAGCAACTGCAGCTTGTTTGAATTACCTGTAATAGTACAAACAATTTCTTTTGATTTCAGTATCTTGGTACTATAAAACCTCTTCACAAAAGAGCTGAGACCTGTGATACAATTTTGAACTTCCTGAAATCCCAAGATTCAATAGACCCAGATCTTCGGTCTCATCAGTGCTTAGAAACAGTATTATACAAAATTTCTCTGTACTGCTGGAGTGGGAAACACAAAACGGCCTCCAACTTTCTTCAGGTAAAAATTCTTGTTTTATTTTTACCCTCACTTCTATAATTTCCCTTGTTTCTACTACAGTGTGTTTATCTCCGAGTTCAAAGGTCAGAGAGCTCATATTTTTTATCTGTTAATTTTTTCCGCCAATCACTCACTATTTCTGAGGTTTTTAGTCATAATTATGTATCATAATTATTACACCATTTTGTGAAAGTAATTCTTGGAGATCAAGGCAGATACTTTACCATCACATGAATGTCTCGGACTTCCCTGAAATTGTGTTTCACATGTGTTAAGTCTAATTTGCGATAAAGTAGAACACAAAAAGTTGATGTGAGCAAAGTTCTATCTTAGAGAGGGAAATGATGAAAAAGTCTGTTGAATAAAAAGCAAATGTACATTGTAGCGGGTGACATAAATGTCCTAAAGATATGAAATGATTTGCATAGTTTTAAGCTTTTAGTACATTTATTGAGATGGATGAGTAATTGCTATAAGAAATAGGTAGATAATAGACACTGGATATTTTTATTTTATTGTCATTCAAGGCAACTTAGAAAATTTAGAGCAAAATTATCATAAATCATATTATTATAAATAGGAATATCATTTCTTACCTAAATTTTGAAGTAGAGCATATGTAGAACTTTATGTGAACATGGTATGTTTTAACTTTTTCTTAAAGGTAACTCCCCAATAACGAAAAACCTGTGTTTGCTTCGATCTGATGCTAATTAAGTGTTAATGTGGAAAATGTGAATAAGCCAAATATTGATTAACTTAAAAAGAAAATCTTTTTAGATCTGGTCAAAATTTTTTTTGGGGGGAAGGGGTCATTTCAATTAGGTGTGGGACAATTTCAAACAATAATTTTATTCTGATCTAATAAATAAAGACTATAAAGATATCATTTAAGACTTGGTACATATAAACTAACAGGAGATATCAATTTATTTATTCATGCGCAACATGAGAGAGACTTCATTGTCAGTATAGATATCAGTTCTTTTTATAAGAAGCTAATTTGGGTAAATTGGACAAATATATTTTAGTAAATTGGACAAACACTTTTGTCTGACATACTCCTTTGAATGGAAAAAAAATGCTGAAAGCAATTATTTATATAAATCTTGACTACAAAATGCAGAGTCACAGAGAGCAATATTCCTACAATTACACTGCAATTAGATTGCCAATCACAAAATCCCAGAATTCTCTATCTTGTCATTAGAGCATTTCTTCTTGTGAGTCTTTAAATTTTGATGTTGATAAACAAAATTTATGACATTCCCCAACAACCAGGAACTTATAGGCAATGTAACCTAGCACAAAAGCCTCAAGGATAGGGGGTCACAAAGACTCTTTAATTTGACAAAAATCACTTTTGTAGTGATAAGCTTATAGCCAACTCTGATGATTATCTGGGATGGATACATTTCATCTTAATGTGCTTCTTAGAGATAACCATCAAGAAAAATGATGTTGGGGTAGGCTCATCAGAAATCGATATGATAGTCTTTTAAAAACCTCCCAAAGAGTGATTCAATATTCACCAAAGAATTGATGAATTGTACAAAAAGAAATGATGACCTTGTAATGCGACCTTGAAGTTTTCAATCTTCTTGTTGAGAACAAGCCACATGTTTCTGGGATAATGGATGAGGAATTCCACCCCCTTTTGAGGTTATTAACTGGGAGGAGGGGGATCACGAAATATCCTTCATCTTGTTGTTATAGAAACAGATCTTGTTGAATGCTGGGTGTAACAAAGGAAAATGTGTCTGATATATCGGGGATTAGTTCAACAAAGTACCAACAGACCTCCTTTTGATCTAGTATTAAGCGTAAATATTAAACTAAAAAACCAACCCAGTTCTTGTGACGCAATACAAGTCTTGATCCACAATATACCCCTGTGTATGGTTCCCTGGTTCATGTCAAATACCTCGGTAATAATATACCCCATATAGAGAGTGTTATGGTCAATTATGTTTAATAAGTTATCCCACATTGTTAGAATACCCCACCATGATGATTTAACAGAAAAATATGACACTCGGTGGTAAATGTTTTGACGAAAATGGACAATTAAGTGGTAATTCCCTCCATTGGCATACATAACAAAAGTTAATGCTCTGCCATTGTCTCCTTGTGCTTGACCTGCTAATTGTCCCGGGTCAAGTCACTGTTCACAGTCAGGGTCCTCGTAGATTAAGTTAATTCATGGAACTAAAGGGAAAGGCTTTCAATACATTTTGCCTTGGCCAGGCAAGAAATTTTTAGTTAGCACTCTCCTCGAGAGTGTTTGTCAGAAGTCCTTTCTCTCAACCCCACCCCCCTTGACTTTCCATTGAGACTTCCCGGGTGCAGGTTGGTGTGCATTGATGGGGGTAATTTGGCGAATAAAATTGTAGATTCACAGTCTGTTGACGGTAAAAAGGAGGTTTTATGCAGCTTTAATGAGGTACTTGAAATGGATGATGGTTGTTAATCAGGTGTTATCATTATTTGATCCACTTATAAATTGCTGAATTATGCAAAAATCATCTCCATACTGTGGAGTAGCAAATCCATGAATGGAAATGCAGGGACGTGAAAGAAAAGAATTTAATGCTTCTTATTTAACAGACAATTATAAGCTATGAAAATTTGATGAAGAATAGAAGTTGAAGATACACTTTTATGATTTTAAAAAGCAGGAATGTGTTGGAGTTTTCATTCAAAATGTATATTTAAGCAGGTTTTGACATGATGAGTAAAAGATGGCACTTGTGAATAAGAGCTTAATTAATGAGAGAGTTGGAAATAGCTGTGAAATGATAAAGAGTTATACACAGACCACACAGAATATATCTGTTAACATGCTCTTGTACAAGAAATGAATGGATTTGGTAATTTCTTTTTAGCTCACCTGAGCCATTTAGATGAAGAGTATTTCTGATTAGTTACTTCATTTTGTTTTATTGATAAACATGTATTTTTGTAAGGATGTGTGGCTTTCGTTTTGGCATAAACTACAACAACTCTTAGTTCAGTGGCAATGGCCAATACACACTTAATTAACTGCACAATTTCCTTCTTGTTATATAATTGGCATTATCAGAGTTATAATTATGATGATAGGACTGATTCAAGTTTGTTTTTACACAAAAATATTGACTTATCAGGAGTTACTTTATACTGATATATTACCGTATAAGTAGAATTTTTAGCGAGGATTTAATTTTTGCATTATTAGAGAGGGTGCTGAGGTCGCTAAAATTAGATATCGCTAAAGATTACTTGCGTTGAAGTTGCTATAGCTTCTTAAGTAAGCATTTCAAATTCTCTAAAATTGCTTCTCGCTAAAATTAAAATACCAATTTTTAAGGTCAAATCGATAAATTTGTGTCTCGCTAAAATTTCTACTTGCAGTCCTAAATTCCTTTTACTTAATACAGGTTCTCTTGTAGGATGTGAATTCATTTTGAAGTATAATTTATCATAAAGGCATTTAGCATTTCCCCTAATCATCTTTCCATAGCTTATTTTATCCATTTTAAAATACATGTTTATTGAATCAAAGTTCCAACAGGTGATAAATGCCCAAGACTTGACTTTCATGTAGGTTAGTGATGTGGCCCTTATGAGTATCTCTAAGTATGGTGCAAAAAGTTCAAGTGAATGAAATATATACACCACTTATTGTATTGCATTAGGTAAAATAAATGGCTTAGTATGCATAAAATCTGGATTAATGTCAAAGATTTTGAAAGCTAGGAATTGGATGCTTTTAAACCCCCTTGCTATTAAAAGAACTTGTCAAGTTTAATCAATGTCATCTTGTAATGTTGTCTACCCCAAGAAATTTCTATTTTGAAAGAAAACAAGAATTTATTTGCTAACCTTATGAAATCAAAAGTAACGTACTGAATATGAACTCATTGATACAAAAGTTCGGAGTGTGATAAACAAATTCTTTTAAAATTTTAAGCCTTCACATTTTCACATTAACTTGTTTCAGTACCTTCTTGTTGCTGAGAGCCCTAACAAGTATGACTGGATTAAGTCTGCTATGTCTATAGAGGATCAGTGTGTATTATGGTTGTCCTACCTCCACGTACTGGGGTACAAGTCCCTCCCTAATCAGCTGTATGACCCCACCCACATGTCATCAGGAAAAATTGTCTGCAAGGTGGGTTATCAATTTCTATATCAAATAGTTATAGAATTACATGTTTATCTTTTGACCCAATAAATATAAATTCAAAGCATGTCATATAATACAAATGTCTTGTTCCTTAACCCCCCCCCCACCCCTTCTCCTTTCCTAGAAGAAAATGGTCCTCCTCAGTGTTTTACACTAAGAACTGGCTACCAGCCAATAGAATAGACTGCTTCAATTGATAAAAAGGTAGCTGCAGATCTGTATCGTCATGGTTTTATATATTTGTCTTAGACCATAACACTACAGATCCCGTAGTGCAAAAAAGGTGCAATTTACGGCGCAATATTTTTTGCGCTCTTTTTGGATGAATTTCTCCACTTTCTAGCATTGGTCAATCAACTACCTTTCACTCCCTAATTCTAGACACATTCTGTAGCCAATATGTATATTTTATCCACCTCCCAACCATTTATAGCTGTCTCTACAGGCAATAAACTCGCTTGAAGTGAATTTTCAGCAGTCTAAACAAATAATTTTAATCAAGCAAATTTATCACTTGTAGGGACGACTACTGTATACAGAGAAAATTTCGCCCCCGTTTTATTTTCACCCCTTTCGCCTTATCCTCATTTGGGCCAATTTTAAACGGGGCGAAATCAAAGAATATGGTACAATTTCTTAAACAAAACTATGACTGGGCGAATTTAAAACGGGGCAAAATTGTTTGCAAGTGTGAAATGGCGAAAATAAGACGGGGCGAAAATAACCCTGTATACAGTATATAAAGGGTTGGGAGATGGATAAAATATACAGATTAGTTAGATAATGTGTCTAGAATTAGGGAGTGAAAGATACTTAATTGACCAATGCTAGAAAGTGGAGAAATTCACCCAAAAAGAGCGCAAAAAATATTGCGCCGTAAATTGCACCTTTTTTGCATTACGGGATCTGTAGCGTTATGGTCAAAGACAAATATATAAAACCATAACGCTACAGATCTGCAGCTAATAAAAAGGCTGCTTTGAAATAAAAATTCAAAATTAAATTGCTGTAAGGTCTATTGAAAATGTGTACATAAACCTCAGCCCCAAGCCTGTTACAATTGATCTCTAACCCTTAACTTTAAAACAAAGGGAAAACACTGCTCCTCTTGTTAAACCCTTTCTTATGTTGCAAGCTTGGATGAAATTAATGCAGGTAAGGAAATCTAAGAATATAAAACAAAGATCAAGATATTTAAAACCAACAACCCAGAAATTACCATTACAACCCTTTTGACCTATGAATAATGCCATCCTTCTTTAAATAATTGACAATTAGATTGTAATTTCGGAATTTGTTTTATTTAGGAGAAGTTGACCTTGAACTGGGAGTTGACCCCTGACCTTTTGTTACCAGTGGAGCACTTTAAGGAGATGATGTGGAAGGCCTGCGACTTTATTCGGGGCCTAGAGGAGGACGACCTATCCCAGGGTTCCTTGCTCTTCACCAACCTCTTCCACCTCCTCAAAGTCAGTACCATGTAAGTCATGAAGGAGAGAGTCAATTTGATAGTGTCGTGGATAAAGCGATTAATTTGTCTTTCCTATAAAGAACAGTACAACAGTATTACTGGGGGAAAAAAATTCATTGTTACAATTACTATATTATGAATGCATTTGTAGACTTGTCTTGGAAACCTTGTCTAAAAATACCAATGGCAGGTTGTTGCTATTTGCTCTGAAAATTCATTTGTTCATAATCTCCTATAAACATAGGAAAGAATGTGAAGTATATAATTTGATGAGCTGAACACAATACTTATAATCATGAGATTTTCCCTGTACATGTAATAAGATATAGTTTTTCTATGGACAGTGTACATTTTAAAGGCAGAGGTTTGCTATGTACATTTGGTAATTAAGGTACCTATTATTTTGAACATTTGTTGTGGTGGGTCTTTGACAAAGGGATTGATGTTCTGTTTTGCAAGGTCTTTGTTAAAAATAATAACGAAGTCATAAAAGTCATGCTAAAATATCTTATTTGACGTTTTTGTAACCCATCTGTCCAGATGAATTCTATAATAGTTCAAGTTGAAAAATGAATCTTTATTCTCGGATGTGTTTTAGCTTCTTATACAAGTATGAAAAATAACACTTTTTAGCAAGTTTGCTATAATGAATCTATTATGAAGGACATAATGGATTGTAAGTCAGTGCCGATTTTGTCATATTGCCGTGTTGTCCGGCTATCGCTGTGCCTGTTACGACTACTTAGGGCTGTCACAGGTGACCTGAAATCTTACACCTTTCTGTTCAATCCCAGGTGTTATACGTTATCTCGTTAGTGACTGTCAGTAAGGGTAGCTTGTTACTGTAGCAGAACTGTTAGATCAACTTCAGAAATTTAAGATTCGCCCCTTGAGTATTTCTCTTTTTTTAAAATCAGAATTTAGTCAGTTTGGTGTAAGAGATGATATTGTTACACCAAGTAAATTGAGGACCCTTTGATTTGAAGAATGAAAACATAATCATGCCACCCAATAGTATTTCCTTTTACAACAAATTATGAAGAGAATGAACAATAAATTTTGGCCTGTTATGATTTGATGTAGGTATGAGGAGGCAGCTACTCTGGGTCGTCAGCTTCTGATGAAGAACCCCGGACTGGTGGATGTGTGGATTTGTGTGGCAGACTTGTACAGTCACTGTGGGGAGGCCCAGGCCACCAGACAGGTATCTCTAGCGCCATAAGAAACTGGAAGGTTTCAAAATATAAGATAAAAATAAAAATTAAAATAAAAAAGGGAGTGGGTGGTTAAGATATAGAATTGATATACAGTTATTTGATTTAGTCTGAATATTTTCTCAATTCCATATTTAAACATTTTTTGATGGGTTAAAAGGGAATTTAGAGAAACTTGTCTGCACAGAAACAGTATACTCACTGCATATTTGTACAATTTTATTTGTAGGTGTTTGCTGACAGTTTAGATGCTAATCCATTCAGCTCTCATCTCTACTACTATGCAGCGAACTTTGAACTCAAGCAGGTATTTTTAATTGATAACACTTACTATGCATGTACCACAACATATGATACTGTAGTGCACAATGAATGTGATCTGTTAACACATTAAAACACATCATTATTATTTTATTAAAAGAGTAGTAGGCAGTTTTTATTTCTAGAACTGATATAAATAGGACATAAGTCTCTGTAACTGCCTACTTACATCAAATCCTATATATATTTGAGATGCTGAATTCTGGGATATTTTATTCTATTTGTGCTGAATTCCAGGATTTTTGATTACATTTGTGCTAAATTTTGAGATAACTTATTATATTTGTGCTGAATTCTGGGATATTATATTTCTGACGCTCTGAATTTTGGGATATTTTATTACAGGGGGAGACAGATAAAGCTATCGAGTGTCTGGAGAAGAGCATCCTGGCGTTCTATGATGTGGACGTGAACTCAGAGTTAGCAGACCCAAACCTTCTCTTCTGGTGTGTCAATTCATGTTCTCTTGTAAAATAAAAATTTTAAAGCAGGGTACTCACGAGGATTTTGCTAACTTGAGTCCTAGGAGTCGGCAAATGCGATTCTTTCAAAATAATTGTACAGCTTCTAATACAGAAATTCTTGCCTTAACAAAACCATATGTAAGAGCAACTTATGCACAAGATTTGAAGATGTTTCCTGTTACTTTAAGGTAGTAGAATGAAGTGATGGTTTCTTGACTTAAGTTCTGTCTCTTTCCAGTTCTCTATTGAATGAAGATGTTCCTATGAACTACTCTCCTCCAAACTTCACAGAAACTGTGACTCAGGAGCAGATACTGGAGGGGAATCTCCACATCTGGCTCAACTATTGGTGAGATACTTTAAGACTGGTGTAGGGTTTATCTGGTAGTGATATTCCTAAATCAGAAATTTTGCCACTATATGCAGTAAAACATGGTTATAGGAAGTGTGATGGATAAACAATTTGTTTGATTTCATTTTTAACAGTATTCATTAAGTATATCAAATAAAACTGTGGTACAGTTTTAAACCCACTGTAAGTAAGGATTCTTAATAAGCTTGTTTGCTGTAACCATGTTTTACTGTGTAGACTGGATATTTACTTACTACACTAGAAATGAAGTTCTATCATGAAGTTTTTGTAATCTTACAGAAAAAATTATATTTGGTGATCAGAGTGACAAAACAAAACAAAATGTATAGGGGTCTTAAAAGCGATAAAAGATATGCTACTAAATTTTAAATACATGTAGAAATCCAAAGGATAGTGCGATAACATTCATGATATTATTGTGGTAAACTAAAGAATGTTTTGGAGTAACAGCTTCAGGTTTTCTATTTTCCAGACTTCAGATTAAATGTTTTGAGGGAATTTTTGTTTGGATTATTTGTTGTAGCCTTGATGTGGCAAGCTAGTAAAGAAGTGTAGAAAATGGCAGGCATCTTCTCATTATTTAGGCAGCTCCTTTAGGCCACATTGAGTAACTTTCAGTGTTTTAAGCAGATAGACTGATATATGATTTCTCTTTAATGATATTTACATGTCCTGTTTGTGGTCAGTAAGCATTTTACCTGCAGAAAAAATAATATACACAGAATAACTACTGTAGATCACTTAATTTTCGCGACACTTTATTTTCGCGAGATTGACATTAACTCTTTATTAGCGAGACAAAATTTTCACGCATTGTGGTCACTGCTCTATGTAATCTTAAGGAATTCTATTATACGTGAGAATGAAATTTTCGCGAGCATACTGTCTTGCGTAATTACGCGAAAATAAAGTTCTCGCGAATAAAAAGTGATTTACAGTATCTGGATTGAAATTACGGGATCCAGGATGTCTTAAATGCTTTGGATTTGGAAAAAAAAAATTAACTGGCAAATTATGATGTAGAGAGGAAAAGAAAAACTGGATAGATATTTTTCACCTTTGAGTAATTTTTGATGAGCATTTTTTTGGGGGGTCAATTATTAGATCTTAATGACCTTATAGTCAATCGCATTCATAATCAAGAAATAAGCCATTACAAAGGAGAGTGAATTTTTCCTGACTATAGTACTAATAATTTCAATACAATTTACACGTGTGCAGAGGAAGACATATTTTTATCATTAAGACAAGTGTATACAAAATGACCAATTAGAGTATTTTATTCAACACGACACAAAACAATTTTTGCCACAAACCCGTGTAAGGATGAAATTCTGTGATGAGCAATGCCTTATATTATAAATGTAACTTGCCATTGGCTAAAGAGTGCTGATTAATTAAGAGTAGACCAGCTAGGTCAGGTTTGTTCATTAATTTTTCACTGGCCAGTTAGCCAGTCCTTAGGGGAATGTCATGAATGCAACCTGTCTCCATCACTGTTAAATCGGGGTAAATGAACATGTACAGTGGCTTGTAGCATATTATGAAATGGCATGTAGCATAAAATGCATAGTGCTTGCAGATTTTTTTGGGATTTTTTTTTCAATGGAATGATGATTACAATATGCTCTGTTTAGTTTTGATTGCTTATCATGCTGTTGTGGCCTATAGTTTGGTAGTTGTTAATAAATTATGCTAGAAAAGGTAGAATGTGGATTATCTTTTATGGGGACAAAGATCTTGCACAGTATTTGCTACTGATTACTCAGATTTTTGCCCCATGATGCTTATGTTCAAATGCATTAAAATTTATAGCATCCTGTTCTTTTTTAAAAAATTTGCTTAAAGCCATTTTCTGCTATTAAGACTTACAAATATGTGTGTCATGTAAATTAGCCAGATTGTAAATTTGCTTATGGAGGTTTGAAAGTGAAAAAAATATGTCAAAAAGGGAATTTTTGGGAAATTTTTTAGTTAACAGTATTAAAATAAAAAGAAAATGCTTACTTTGTAGAAATATTTAATAAAACACATAATTGTTTGGTTGGTGTGTATCACTAGTGTGTAGTGTGTAGGTGATGACCCTATCCTCCCTAGACCTTGACTACAATCCAGCCATTCTGTCCTGGCACACAGACATGATAGTTGGGATGATTATTTATGATAATAACACCTCCCTGGCTGTCAGCCGTACTTACTTTCACTAACTACTCCATCATCAGGCAACCTCTTAACCTGTCACAGGGACTGTTAATTATTTTGTATCACCTCCATACTGTCCACTGAATACCAAACAGCAATTATTTTGCCACATACTTCTTTGAAAGTTGTACTTACATTTATAACTACATACCTTAACCATGTTATTGCTTAGTGTGAAAGACTGCAGGAATTTTCTTTTTTTTTTCTTTAATTTTAATTTTACATATAATAAAGCTTTAGTCTGAGCAATATATGGGTAAATTATTTTACAGATAAAATATGACAAAATTTTATAAATTCTTCAGCATAAATGATGCCTTTTCTGTGAGAGAAGTAATGTATATTAATATGAATTTTAACCTGGAAAAAAACTCCCCAAGTTTTTGCCCACATCCATCAAGTTGTTTACAACTTTGTTGAATGTTTAAGCGTCTCAGATGCAATTTTCTAGCACATTAAATTGCACTTATGATTTGATTTAGAGAAAAAAAGCCTGCATTTTCTTCAGTGTCACTGTAACTGAAACTCAGCTTTTATCAAATTCTCTCAACTTCAACCTCTGTTAGTAGGAGCTGATTTGTCTCCCTTTGATGTTTATCCCGATTTCAGCCCCTGCAGACAAACCCCGTCCCAGAAATGAGTCGCATCCACCTACATAATTAATGGGGGCTTAGTCCATCGTTTGTCTTCGGTGGTGTGCTGCAGTGGCCCTAGGGCCCCACTGGTGTATTTTGGAGTGTGGTGCATGTACATTTGAATAATTATGTCACAAGTCATATTATGAATACGGCTTCCACAGTTGTTTATTTTGAAGCAGGATAAGGGAAAATTGTTTGAATGCTTCAAACAATATCCAAAGGACATAATATTCATGCTCTTTAGGACTATTAGCATAAATCCTTTTTTCTGCCAAGACCTTTAATTTGTATGATGTGTTGAGGAATGCAGGCTTAATTTTTGTGTTCACTGGTGTGCTTAAAAATACAATTCATCTTATTTTAGAAATTTCCTATGTAAGGTGACAATGTCTTTGGCATTGTGGCCCTAAGTGAAAGTCGGGCCACACAAATTTCTTTTCAAATTAAGTCACCTACCAGAAAATTCACAGTTTCTTTTTAACTTTTATGTTCATTGCCCATGGCGCTAATTCATACTTTGAATTATTACGTATGAAACATCACTTTTGAAAGGAATTAATTGTGCATACTTCTAATTATGTATCCTTATTAACATTTATCATGATTAATAAACGTTAAAGAGTGGAAAAATGGCAAGTGATATGTGAAGAGGTCAGATTTAAGTTCCACTTTTATCTCGTAAATAAGTAACATTTCACACAAAAACGACAAGAAATACGCAGAATTATAAATTTATCACGAATCATTTATTATAATAAATTAAATTATTGTTTACACACTTCTAGGCTCATTTTATTAGATATTAATGTTATGTTATAAAAAAAAAAGTTTTATTTTTTATGCTGGATTTAGTATTTCATTTGTTACTGATTGCTTCTCAAAGTTATTGAAATATTTTTTATTGGGCAAAAATCTTGATTTAAGTTAGGAAATGCACGGAAACCCCAGGTATACAAAACATCAGTGCTTGAGATAGTCAGAGATACCAATGTTCAATTATGTTTTATATATAATTAATTTTTTTTTTTCAGCCTTTTGTTGGAGTTACAAGGGGACGCAATTGCTGCAATAGAGGCCTATGAGACAATGCTTGGCTCCATGGTAACAGCCTCTGACCTTACAGAAGTTTGGTGCAGGTAAACATGTTACCTATCTGTACTCTGGTATTCTTAGAAATGGGAAGATACAAGTTCTTTAAATGGAACAAATGCATTCCTAGCAAATTTTGGTGGTCATTGACCTGAAAGCATGGAAACTTAAGTCACAGTGCAATTTTTTTTAATTGCTTTAGCACTTCAAATTTAGTATTTTAGACCAGATTTATGCAGAATGATGGATCTGCATTGTTCAGAAATCAAGGCTTTTGCAGTTTATCTTCAGGAACTTGGCAGACTTTAAGTGTTCAATTTTGGAATAAAAGTACAAGAATTTTAATGAAAAATCCAAATAGAAATGTTTTTATTTGGGTCGCAGTCACTTAGGACAGGGGTTTAAAACATTGCATCTCATAAAAGTTGTCATAGAAATTCATGTGCCCTGATTTAGGTTTTATGATCAAATTTTTCATCTTTGTAACATTCATTAGAGAGAAGCCAAACATTGTCAGAACAGTTCTACTTTGTTCTTCTTGTATCATGTTTGACCTTTCACCCGCACTACAATAAAAATCTGTTGACATCTTCAGAAATTCATTACAGAACATTTAGGTATGCATATGGAGATTCTTTAATGTGAGTTTGGTTTTGTCTTTGTCAAGCTTACAACAAAGGATGTAGAGAAAACATTAAAAATTGCAGTAGAATTTAACAAGATTTAGTACTTCTGTCAGGCAGGAGAAGGAAAATATAGTACTTCTGTCTAAGAGAAGCAGGACTGGGGTTGTTTGTTGTTTATTTAATGCGTCTATTAATCAGGTCCAGGAGTTACATGAGGGCAGGGCTTCCCTTTTCTGTGCTTTGACAGTGTAAAGGGTTCAGATTTATGGCTCGGCCTGAACCAGACAGAGAGTTCAACAGTCTTCATGCATCTCATTCACGAACTGCAAAGAAATTGATTCATAGGAAATGTTGTAACAAGGCCATAAAACAGTTGCTGAAGTTTTCTTACAATCATTCATAGTCCTAACATGAACAACATCTTCTTTCTAGCTTTCAACTCGCGACATGGTATCTGTGTTTCACGATGTTCTGTGCACATTAAACATAGCTGGTCATGTGTTTTTCTGTCTGTGTTACATTGTTGTATTGAAATTAATGGTAATCCTGGTATTTAGTTTGACCTTATTAAGTAGAGGAACTCCATTTTTAAGTTTTACCGAATTGCAAATTATAAACTGCGCTTTCCCTTCCTTACCACTAGATACCTTGCCTTCTGTCAGCGACTCATCAATGACAAGGAAACGGTCTCCATGGGAGCAAATACTTATATGAATTTGTTCAATCGGGCTCTATCCTCTATTCCCACTGTCTTTGATACCCCTCATTCTGTTGGATCCACCTGGCTGAACTACCATCATGTCAACAGAGTGATTGACCTGTTCATTGGCAGTGTTCCGAAAGATGACCGTTTGACGGAGTACCAGCTTATTCTGGAGAAAATGCCCCTCAATGTGGAATTACTGATACGGTAGACATATAACATATCATCTTCTGTAAAGCGTTAACTTCAATATCAGGGTAAAGCAGTCCAATCTCAGAAATTTATCTGCATACAAAAACAATCATGTGTATTTTAATCTAAGCAAAAGCCTGAACATTTCAGTTAGTTTTATTTTGGCAATTAATGTTATTACATGTACATCTTACAAGTAATTTGATTTCCCTTGTTTATCCCAAAAGATTAAGAAAATTTCACATTTCTCTCACTATAATTATACATGTAGTATGATTTCCAAACTTTGTTGTCATATATGCATGGACGCAAGGGCAATTTTTATCTTCATTTTCATGTAGTTCTTCCTTAAAGATTAATGGCATTTTGAAATTAGAATATTCCTACAGTACTTTTCAAAAATACATACCCCTGCATGAATATATCCCATTGCCGTAATTTGTCTCATGGTGTCAGTAGCTCTGTTTATTTGGTGGTGATACAGGGTGTGTCAAGAGGCGATCCAGGGTGAGAACTTCTACCAAGCTAAGACCCTCTGCACTACGGCAGTTATCGAGAAAGTCGGCAACCCGGCACTATGGAAGATGTAAGTCTAAACAAACACAGCGAGAAGGTAAGTTACGTCTTACCGGGTCTGTTTTCTGTAGAATGGAGAGCAATTTGAAAATAAGTCTAAGTTTATTGCGTCTTATTTCAGTGTTACAACTATGCATTTAATCTGAATCTTTTTCTAAAAGTTTCTTTGATTCTTTCAAATATTCTTGATTATCTGTGATTTTGAAGAGTTTCCATAGAATTTGAATGATGACCTTTTTCGATAGGAATTGACACATTTATCCAAACAAAACTAATCTTGCTTTGTACAAGCTTAGTTGTAAATAGTAGAATGGAAATATGATAATATTTCAATGCGTACATTCTTTTAATTGTATGGATCATATTCCAAAGTGACAGAGAAAGAAATAAGTTTGTTGCCTCTTGGATAGTGTTGAGTTACATAAGGTATTATGGATGAAGTTCCGGCACCTCCAATTATCAAAAGAATTACGTGTAAACCATCACTTTGTAGTGCTAGGTATCCAACAAGCTTTAGGTGTCCCCTGAGTTAGATTTATCTTGTGAATTCTGATAGTGAGAAGCTTGTCAACAGGGAAGAAACGTGTTACGTAAATGTGGTGAAGTTTTCTCAGAAGCAGGTAGAGGGCCGTATAGGTTGACTTGGCCTTGTTCTCTTTGTAGGGCGATATCCTTGAGCCTGAAACTAGAAAACGTGGCAGAGGTATGTGAATTTCAGTAGATGAAGGTAAATTTTCAGTGCTTTCCAGGTGAACTTTGACACCTCACCTGAGTAATAACTGGATATTAAAAAAAGAAAATTTATGCAGTGCATTTTGAAGAAAAAAATGATAAACTGAAAATGCATCATCATTGTGCTCTTATTTTGATATTTTTCCAAATGTTTTCTATGTAAAAGTAAATTGATATGTAAAATGAGGTTGAGTTGTATGTGATTTTATGTAATGTAACCTTGAAGCAGCATCCTGATATTTGTATACAAAGGTATGTTGTTCTTTATCTATATTGATATTTCATACAAGTAGAGAACTATTCCAAGTACTTTTAACAAATTTCCCACATTTATAAAGGTATCTTGATTTCATGAGTTGTAATTGTACACATTATTATTAAGGAGAATGATTGAATTGGGTACATAAACTGCATTTTTGTGTAAAATTGTAAATGTGGTAACCCATTTTCTTTTCAGACCAGAAGACTCTATCATAAGGCTGTCCAGTTCCATCCATACCATGTGACCTTTTGGAAAGATGTAAAATCTTACCTTTATATTTTTTCCTTGCTTTTTAACCTTTGACATCGTCATCGTCATTGTCAATAAATTCCATAAAAAGAAAAATTATATCCTTTGATATGTTCCCTCTGTCAAGGTTTTTGAATTTTCTACTTTCAGTTTTTGCTGTTTGAGATCACACACGGGTCCTGTGCCATGGTACCTAGAATTCAGAAGCGTTGCCAAGAGCTGGGGTTGGATATTGAGGAATATTCCCAGTTTTTAACAAAATATACTAAAACTCCATCTTGATAAAGTGGAGTATTAGAAGAAGACAGATATTTGAATTCATATTTCTAGAAATTGCAAAGAAAAAAAATCATGTATCGCGATTCCGCGAACATCTCGCCACAAGTATCGTAAGTATAGCAAGCCCTAAACATGGAATTTCTTGTAAAATCGAAGTGGTCTTTGACTAAGAGCTTTAGTGCCTAAAGTATTAAACTGCACAACCAAGAGGTGCAGAACGTTTCCCCCAAACATGTTAAGGGCTTGTGCTTTCTTTTTTTTTCTTGGGATGTTGTGTGCTTATTTTAATATTGTATCTGTTACAACCAAGTTCACGGGATGACCTTTGACCTTCAATGACTGAAGAGGCCATGACTTTTGGTCAGTCCTGCTTGGGGAAAGTACCAGAGATGAACAGAGTGAACTAAATTGATAAAAATTTGAACAGACTTGAAATACAATTTATCATGTCCTTCTGTTTATGAAATGTATCTTTTTATCAAACATGTATACTTCAACACATTTTGTTTTGTTGAAATCATTTAAATAAAAATTAAGGGAAGGTTTTTTTTGTGATAATATATTTTATTTACCCTTATTTCCAATTATTTAACGAAACATAAACTACTTAATTTTTTTTTAGATATTTGGTTAGGAACTTTCTTCACATTGTTTGTTAGATTATATAAAGGTTTTGGAAGTTGAGGGTATTTTGATATTTAATAGGTATGTTGAGGTATACATGTGTGATCAGATTGAATTATATCGTAATGGTGTTGTGAATGAAGATGTTGTTATTTGTTATCAACTTTTATAATTTCTACAATCATTTTTGGATGACCTTTTATGAAATGAATAAATGTTTATTAATTACATGGTTCTTCTGTTTTTATTATGAAGAGGTTGAAAAGGGCTTAATCTCTTTGTAAGAACTTTATGATATATAGAGAGATGACCACTTTGAACTGAGAATTTTATGGAATTGAGGTCAATTGTGATCAAGTTAATTAGTGCAGATTCAATGAAGTATGGACTGTTGTTTATATAAGATGACAAGCCGAACATTTTTGGTTAGAGCCATGGCCATAATTTATGAACAGTATGGTGAATAGTTCAAGAACTTTATCTTTAAAAAAAAATTGCACAAAATCTTTCAAAACTTGAATCAAATTTTAGCTCTTTAAATGGCACTAGTATGTAATGATGAATTAGATTTATATTATGAAGTATTTTGAAGCTGGGAGTCTTTTTTATATAAATGCTAATATTTGATCTTATTTGTCAAATTTTGTGTCACATTATGGATTTTTTCACAGCAGAGGGTTTGGCAGGGGATTCTCACTCCTCCATGACACCTGATCCCACCTATGATGTTTCAGAGGTCTATATTTGTATTGCTGCTGATTTGTATTGTTTGAATATACTTAAGAGGTTTTTTTTTTATCCTTCTATGATAAGCTAAACTGGTCATTTACCAAGGAAAGTGTTAGTGTGCATGCTAAATCTAGAGATTTTTTTTTAACTTGTGGTCTATGAAATATGGATACTGTTTCTTATATCACAGACCAGAAGTTTAAAAAAAAAACATAAGATGTGGAGTGCACCCTGACACTTTCCCTAGTAAATAACCATTTTAGTATATGAAGATTTTAAAAAAAAAAACGGACTGGATTATGTAGATTATTTGGAGTGTGTCCTCAAATGGAGGGGGGTATATTTAGTAATCCAACTGCTTTGCACTACAAAAAAAAATCTGTCTGACAGTAACAAGCATGAAATCAAGGATAGTAGCAGATCACAACAGCGACTGAAAATAATATCAAAAGTGAAATCGCATGCCAGTTGCTGTTCCTTAAATG
>PRKT01000319.1:276460-323292 GCA_003671525.1 Saccostrea glomerata
GGGGGGGGGGGGGTTACACAAGCATGCAACACCCTATCCACCCCCTCCTATCATTTTATTTTGTTTATTCATTCCTTACACAAACTGTTATACGAATGATTTTCCCTCCGATCCTTTTTAAGTGTACGAAAATTGTGTCGATTTACATTGCTTTACTAGGGCATGGAAAGCGGTGCATGCATGCAATTGTTTGTTTTGTCTTTTTTTTTATTTTGGTGATATGAAAACGAATACACTTCGAATTGCACTCAACGGAAATGACGCAGTTCATATCACCCAACGTGACCCCTAATGATTATAGGTAAACAGCATAATATGTCTGCCAACAGTTATATCTAATGACAAAACAAACTCATTTCTTACACAGTTAATGAGCTGCTCTGGCGCTCTATTTTTGTTTTTAAGTTATCAATGGTAATTTTCTGGAACGAAGGAAGGGATCTTTATAGAAATGTTGATTCATAAAGTCTTTACTGTTGAATGAAAATTGCTAACCAATTAGTACGAACCTTCGATGTATCCAGAAAAAGAACATAATTATGCGTGTACTCATGATTATTTTTTCCGTCTTTCGAGTATTCAAAAATAAAAACTTTATTTTAATCAGAAAATTGATTTATTTTTAAGGTGAAAAAATGAGACAACACTTCTCTTTATACATTAATGGTTCGTTTGGCGGCCATTTTATCACTCAACCTTCTCTGTTTCATATATTTCTTGTGTCAATAAAATAGGAAACAGCGAAGTTTATGGTGCATAAAGGTTACGAAACAACCTTGATATTCATTAAACTATTTATCTTTTTCTTTCTGAAAAATATACATAATTTTCATAATCGATGTTTAGTTTAAAGAAGTAGTTTAAGGACCCTTTATACATTGCCCTATAGAGTTCTAATTCGATCTAAAATTAGAGTGATCTACCTTTAGACCAAAAAAATACTCTATATGTAAAAAATTTAAGAAATAAGCTAAACTAATGACATCCACATGCATATTCATAATTAATACTAATGAGTAAAATGCATATGTCATAAGTTTATAAGAATCGGAATTATGCTAAATGACAGTTCCAGACTCTGTTATCAACAAATCAATTTTATCACAGTAAAAAATAATCTTACTATTTTTGAACAATAAATCCTTCAATGAAAGATAGGCTCTTTTTTTCTATAAATATCTTTTATATGCCCTTGATGAGCAAAACATTCTATTTTCTTTTGAAAATTGTCATTTTCAATTAACCCAAAATCGTTACCTAAATTTTCAAGGTGTCTTCCTAGCTCCTTTTTTTAAAACTTACAAATGATTCTTTTATTAGAGCGAGTTGAATGAAAGTGTTACAAAAATACCAATCCAGAGTGACCTTTATTGTACAGTGTTAATTGATTTTGCATGTTTTGAACTTCGAATACCTTTCATTCTCTGCTAACTGCAGCATCACAAGTCCAAACAATTACGAGAAAGAAAACAGTTGGCCATGCGTATCAACAGATGTGTATATTTTACCACTGTAATTGCTTATTTTTCGTTGCATGAACTTCAGAACGGTATATATACTCAATCATACGAGGAACATAACCTTTTGTAATGGTTCATGAAAAAGTGAGGCGAAAAATTAGAATATACTACGTACGCCTATACCGGAAAATGAATGTGTTTAGCAGGCCAATGCACTTGGTGGGGACAGTTTGGAGCAAGCGTACAGTTTATCACTTCATAGTCTGAAAATAAAATATATTGTTTCACTCTTCAATAATGAAAGATATGTGACAAAAGTTCATAATAAAATTATTGCATATGAAATCACCCCCACCCCCTCGATGAAAATCATCCACATTAATGAAGACATCAAAGTTTACATGTGTACGTCTAAGTGACTTGAGAACTATAGTCATTTTCTTTGGGAGTAAGATGAGTCAACTATTTAAAATTATTAGTATACGATATTTTTTTAATTGTATAATTAAAATGATATAGCGATTTACTTTGTGAAATAGGTAAAAGTAGGACGTAAAAGTTCAACTCCATAACACTAACAACGTACCGTGTTTTTGTTAAGCGTGAAAATGTTGCACCCATTGATATTTTCTGAGCGTTCAGGGCCATCTTTAAGCTATAATTATACATTTTGCTAAATATTCGAACAGATTAAACCCTTTGTGTGAATTTGAAAATTACCAGATGTGAACAATTCTGTCTTAAACTTATTTATAAAAAAATTTGTAATTGGTTCTTTATCTAAAAAATAATAAAATTAAATCCGTACAATTACCGGCACAAAAAAACGAATGTAAAACTTTTATGTTGTAAAATCAAACGCTTTAAACACTGAAGATCTTCGCAATCCAAAGACTCCAGTTTTTCATGTTCCTTTCTTTAAGATTTAAGTTGATGTCATCATATACATGTATTAGCTCTTATCAAACATTTCATCTAAATCGCATATCATCTGCCTTAAATTTGAACAAAATATTTAAAAACCAAGATGCCATCGAACCATTTTTCTCACTACGGAAACAAAGCGATTGTGTATAGAGATGTGGTAAATGTTCTTGGCCAAGTACAGAAAATGTACTTATCCCCATATTAAGAAATGAATGACTCTACTAATGCGTTTAATTGTCGGAAAAGAGTATGTTCGCACGCCTAGCTAAGGACGGAATTCAATTTAAACCTTGTTTTTGACCCAAACACTATTCGCCTTAATATGATTGACTTCTATGTTAATTTGATTACACCGTTATAGATTATTCAGTTAAATCGTTGAAGTTTTGGAACAATAATTTTTGGTGGATGTAATTCTATGTATGAAGTTATCTCCCATTGTCTTTGCGGGTGATCTACCTTTAAAATAATCACTTTAAGGTACATGCATCCCGATATTCACTCGTCAATGTCTTAATTACTTGATGATAGACGGGTAGACACCATTTTGTTGTCATGATTCTAAATCAATCTATTTTGTTAATATTTCTTTGGAGATCAAATGATTTTTCTGTTATTCTCTCGACATCTTGAAGAGCCATGAGATACGACCCCCTTAACCGTCGGTTCGCTACCTCCAACCCCTTGCGTTGTCTTCTACCACATTTGCTGGCTTTGATCGCTGCAGTATACACCATAATAGTATATATTATCTCAGGTGGGTACCATTTAAAGCAATATCTTTTACCAAGTATTATATGCAGGATTATCCCCGCAGTCTACGGCTTGTTATACTCGGCGCCACCCCTTGGCTTACAGATGTTAAAAGCAGAGTGCGCTCATACTATATTATCATCGTTTGTACAGGCATATGCCTCATAAATTTTTGGGGGTATTTTACGACTTAACAGGTTACTGGACTTCATTTAAATGATTTCTGTCCCTCTAGCAAACGAAATGAACGACAATTTGGTGTGAATTAACCGCTTAACATTTTTTTCGCTCTCCCACTATTTCCGCTATCACAGAGAAAAGGGATTTATTGTTCAAAAATAGTAAGATTATTTTTTACTGTGATAAAATTGATTTGTTGATAACAGAGTCTGGAACTGTCATTTAGCATAATTCCGATTCTTATAAACTTATGACATATGCATTTTACTCATTAGTATTAATTATGAATATGCATGTGGATGTCATTAGTTTAGCTTATTTCTTAAATTTTTTACATATAGAGTATTTTTTTGGTCTAAAGGTAGATCACTCTAATTTTAGATCGAATTAGAACTCTATAGGGCAATGTATAAAGGGTCCTTAAACTACTTCTTTAAACTAAACATCGATTATGAAAATTATGTATATTTTTCAGAAAGAAAAAGATAAATAGTTTAATGAATATCAAGGTTGTTTCGTAACCTTTATGCACCATAAACTTCGCTGTTTCCTATTTTATTGACACAAGAAATATATGAAACAGAGAAGGTTGAGTGATAAAATGGCCGCCAAACGAACCATTAATGTATAAAGAGAAGTGTTGTCTCATTTTTTCACCTTAAAAATAAATCAATTTTCTGATTAAAATAAAGTTTTTATTTTTGAATACTCGAAAGACGGAAAAAATAATCATGAGTACACGCATAATTATGTTCTTTTTCTGGATACATCGAAGGTTCGTACTAATTGGTTAGCAATTTTCATTCAACAGTAAAGACTTTATGAATCAACATTTCTATAAAGATCCCTTCCTTCGTTCCAGAAAATTACCATTGATAACTTAAAAACAAAAATAGAGCGCCAGAGCAGCTCATTAACTGTGTAAGAAATGAGTTTGTTTTGTCATTAGATATAACTGTTGGCAGACATATTATGCTGTTTACCTATAATCATTAGGGGTCACGTTGGGTGATATGAACTGCGTCATTTCCGTTGAGTGCAATTCGAAGTGTATTCGTTTTCATATCACCAAAATAAAAAAAAAGACAAAACAAACAATTGCATGCATGCACCGCTTTCCATGCCCTAGTAAAGCAATGTAAATCGACACAATTTTCGTACACTTAAAAAGGATCGGAGGGAAAATCATTCGTATAACAGTTTGTGTAAGGAATGAATAAACAAAATAAAATGATAGGAGGGGGTGGATAGGGTGTTGCATGCTTGTGTAACCCCCCCCCCCCCCGGAAGCGCCAGAAATCACTTCGAACACTCTCGACGGCGTGATAATGGCAGTAATTAGCCAAGTCAGCGGAATAAACAACAATAGAGACGGTTAAATGTGACGTTTGGACCAACCAAAGGCAGTTTAGTTGTCTGTGGCCCAGGATGACCTGTCCTTTCAATATAATCAGATCATTAACGAATCTAATTATAGTGCTAGAGATTCCGTATTTGGTCGCTGTATGACCATACATTTGCCTGTACTTCGAAAAGTACACTCGACCTTGAGTCCAAGGAGGGTTTGGAGTGTCAACGATCGATTGATTTTTAAAAATAAACCAGACATAGAAATTGACATGTATACAACAGAAATCCCATGGCATGATATGTATGTTAAAATATAATAGAATACTGCTCGTTTAACTTTTAGGAAAGAGACCAAAAACTGTTTTTCATCTAGCCGTTCCTCAAATATCCCATTAACCCAGAAGCACAGAAAAAGAATGCTCTTTTAATTAGTCATTCTCCCTACCCCTCTGTATTTGTCATATAGAAGTCTGCTGTAAGCGATGTCTCAATGATGAATTAAGCTATTTGATATTTACAGTGTTTTCAACACTTTAAACATAATTGTTAACAACTTGGGCCCTCGGGTTGAAGAAAGTTGCTTTATATCGTGGTACTTGTAAATGCACGTGCACGCTCGACAGACAATAAATGTCAATGATAATGATTCGTAGAACACTGATCTCCATATTAAAATATGTATGATTTATGTGAAGAATGCGAGTTAGCAACAAGTTACCATTACGTATTACAATACAGTTACTATGTACAATTACACTTTCAAAGTATAAATAGTCACTTTGCTTTAAATTTAAGTTTTTGTTCTTTTTCTTTGTTTCAGCTTCTTTTTTGTATTATCCCTGACTCTTGAAAGCATCTCTGTAAATCAACTGGTCTAATTTTAAATCTGAAAGAAAGTAAGAAATGATATAAGAACATACATTTTCTTTTTTCTTTTTTCAATTTACCTAAATGTTTTATTAAAATAAGTCGATCATAGATTTTAATGTTAAAGGGTTTTTATTCAAAGAAACGCAATGTATGAATATCGAACAGAGCCACTATTCAAATTGTAGTTTCATTTTACGATGCCCAATAAACAAGTATCAAAGTTTGTTTTCCAAGATTTTCCTAATGAAAATAAAATTTAAAACAGAAATATATGGCATTCATTGAACAACACGTGTGAATAGTTAAAGCTTTCTAACGGATATATATAACCACACCTCATTAATTGTATGTTATACAGTAAAAGTCTTTTTGTCACATTTCATTTCTCATTTTGGAACTCAAATTCATATACTCGAAAAAGAACTACTGGTCCATATATTTTGGCCTATAAAAAGAAATATGTTTTGTAAACTGAAATTCGTTTATCATATGGGCGACACTCATTTACAAGACTAAATTAAGTGTAAGTTTCGATTCAAAAAGCATTGGCATATTGACCAACATTAGATTTACTAAGTAATGTTCGTAAAAATGTCCCACAAATAAGCTATCTTGCTATTGTCCTATGTACCAAAATTAAAATCAATTTAGTATAAAAAATTTCCTTCAAATAAGCTGTTAAATAAATACGAAGAACATTGAAGACTAATACTTTAAAAAGAGCCGTATCCATGTAGTTGTGGGTGCGTATCATTACCGCTACATTTTTTTAAATTTTCATTACCGCTACATAGTCATTACCGCTACAAAAAACCTTACATTACCGCTACATAAAAAGTATACATTACCGCTACATTGCCTCTTTCGTTAGCCAGCCACATATGCGTGTACACTAACAGTACAACCTATAAATGCATAAGACCCGTTTCCCCTGCTTACCACGGGGAGGTGAAAGTAGGACTTTGAGCAGGGTGTTTTTTTTATCATTAAAATCAATTTCATTTCATAAAACACAAAAAAAATTAAAATCGAGCGCTGTTCTAAGTAAAATTCTAAGTTTTGTCAAATGTTTTTACACTATCGCTAAAGCCTGGAAAGCCATTTGCTTGAAATATTGTTGTTTTCTAAATTTATAACCATCGATAAGTAAGCCAGCATTCCCTCGATTTGTAACAAACTTCTCAATTGTGGTAATAATGTTCAGATGACGCTAAATAATTAAATTTCGACTGCAGAGTTATTTTTGTAAATATATATATATATATATATATATATATCATTCTGATTAGATGGTGAGTGAATTCTGTTGATTAGAACTCATATACCAAACCATACCTGGCTAAATCGATATGTAGCGGTAATGAGTTGTTTTGGTCTGATTCAATATGTAGCGGTAATGAGTTGTTTTTGGCTGGAAAAATGTAGCGGTAATGATCGGTCGAAAATCGGAAAAAATGTAGCGGTAATGAGTTGAAATTTTTGGCAATGTAGCGGTAATGTTGACCTCCCGTAGTTGTACACATTAAAAAAAAAACTCAGTCACAGCCACTTTCGTTTTCTTTCATAAATAATTCCAATTTATATGAATTATATAACAGCTATAAAATATATCACACAATCTACCATCTTTTAAAAAATATTGCAAGTAAACATACATATTTAAGAAACTGACCATTCTCAACTAATACAATTTTAAGTGCTTTTTTAAAGGACGAAATTTGTTTGTCAGAATTAAAAATTCTGTACATTATATTAATTTATATAGAATATATAATGTTAACATAGACTGAATTTCTTCCACATTTTTCTTTAAAAAGAAACAGGGGGGGGGGGGGGTGAGGCATATGCCTCATAAATTTTTGGGGGTATTTTACGACTTAACAGGTTACTGGACTTCATTTAAATGATTTCTGTCCCTCTAGCAAACGAAATGAACGACAATTTGGTGTGAATTAACCGCTTAACATTTTTTTCGCTCTCCCACTATTTCCGCTATCACAGAGAAAATCTCGACTACTGAGGGAAACAAATTCACCTTTGTGTGCCGATAAGTAAATAAAATTTGCATAATCTCAATTGTAAAAGCACTGATATGAGTATTTTAAAAAATATTTGAAAACATGTGTTTTCGTTTTTCTTTGATGCTCGTTTCTGGACAATTTCACAAAAAATAAAATACATGAAACAGATATTTTGCAACTTTTATAAAATACACTCGGCGGAAACAATTCATGTTTCAAATTTCAAAAGAAAATAAAAGTCTATTTCGATAATGGACCGTGCATTGAATCGAGTTCCAGCTGTATTTAGCTTTTGTCCAGTTATTTTGATAACCGTGAGTGTATATTTTAACTTTTTTATGACTTCTATTTTAAAAACTAGAGAAAAACCACCATTAACCTCTTGGGAAAAAAATCAGAATTTATTTTAACACAGAGGGAGGCCTTTAAAGACGTTTAAAAATCGTTTTAATAAGCTTAGATTTTAAATACTTGTGATTTTAGAGGATTTTAACGGGTATCAATCTGACCTGCCTATATCAATATTGAGGACAGGATTTATTCAATCAATTGCATGTAGTGCTCTTCTTTTTCAACACTCATGTAAATGTATTAATGCAAATCTCGCCTTCTAACCAAACAATCCTCTTTCAATAATATTTTCTTTTAAAGACTTGTATTTTGATTTCTTGCGCTTCGCAGCACTTTTTTCACCTGTTACATCTTTCTATCGGGACAACAACGGCGCTTGTTGTTTTAACTGTGTTGTCGGCGCCTCTAAATTACACGATATCAGTGTCCATTTGGTGATTTATTTCAACACACGGACAAAGGGACACCTTGAATATAGACCGGAAATATAAATATCTTATTGAACAATTTATGCAATGATAAATAATTAAAACATGGTTCTTGAGACGTGATTTATGGCTCGTGTGCTAGTTTCACTAATCACGCCACATTTTTTTCGTCCATTATTTAACTCAAGTGGTCAGAAATACCAAGCATTACTTAATACAGTTTCATTTCCACACAATGATCGCACTATTTAGTACCATTACAGCATAAGAATACACATTTTTAAAGAAAACGGGTCCAATATATTCCTAATCTTCTTTCAAGTCTTATGTAAGGGGTGCTTAATTCTACTTTCGACACGTTCTCGATTGATTAATCTGTTTCGCCTAATCTTTCATCAGGGAAACATTTTGTTGCGCTTTAACATACTTGCGTAAAGAAAAAAAACTTACTGTTTGAGAAAGGTACGATATCGCAAAAAATACAAGAAAACTGATAGGTGGGCGGAGCTAAAGAAATTTCATCCAATAGAGGGGCGTATTAGGAAAAGAGAGACAGAATACGTTTTGTGGCTTTCCACACAAGGTGTATATGTTTGCTATTTGACGAGGGGTGTATACACGTGCTTTTTATACTAATTTTGATATCCCCATAAAAATGTGATTACACTAGTGGATTTTCTGATTTCTGCTACAGAGGAAGAAAAATATATATGTGATATTATTTTATTTTAAAGATCATATCATGATAAACAGGATTTCTTGCGGTCCGAGCTGACACATATTACTCTTTTATTTATAGATGATTTCGTTTCAAATTACTTAATAATGTGGCGGATTAGCGTTATTGTGATTACGTTGTCCGTGTGTCTGACGGTATGTGAGGCGGATCTTACAATTTGTGAACGCAATCCAATTCATACGACAGCTGAAAAGTCTAAGGGGGATAATGGATTTCAAATTTCTTTTTTGGAATTAGAATCCCAAAAAGAAGCTAAATTCAAACCTGGACAAAACTACACAGGTAATCAGCAGATAGCAACTAACTCCAATTCTTAATATATAAATAAATGATGCATTTTAGAAAAGAGAAATTGTGCATGAATTTTCCATATCAATTTACATTAAAACAGTTTACTATAATAAAATTTGACACATATTGAACTAGTACAATCACACTACATGATCGTTGAAGACACTTATATTAGTCACCTTCCATGATCTCCCGGGGGATTTAGAAGAATTTAATAGTGAGAGTGAGTGAAATCTTTACCAAGAAAGAGAGATATTGACAAAAGTGATATTAAACGTCGGAATGTTATTTTTTAATTAAGTGTTTAGCGTTAGCGTTTATTAGAGAGTGATACCAAGAAAAGTTCACTCAGAGCACGTGAATATTGCCTATTTAAACGCAATCTGCTCTACTTATGAATAAGAAGTTACAGGTTTTCGATTGTGTATACAGTGGCAAACTTAATGTTCATTAAAATTCATCTCTGCCTCATAGGGAACAAGTTATGGAAATCGCGGCGCATCGTGAAGGCTTTGAAGGGTTTTGTTTATATATTGTGTATACTTTTAACATTGTCTCAGGTGTAACTTACGTATAAATTTATTCCTCAGGTAAAAGAAATTTAATATATTACATAGCTCGGAGTTTAAAAATGATTCGAACGGTTTCGTTCCAAAGCATATTTATCCATGACCACATGATTTTTTTATTGTCTTCTTTGCACTTTGTTTTAGCTTTCGGCAATATATCTATAAATTTAACATCGTGTAATTCAATTGATTTGTCCTACATTTGTTTTTTATGTTAGAAAGTTTCAACAATTCGCTTGTTTTTTTTATTTCAGAGTTTACAAAAAAAAGATAAATTTTATGTCATTTCTCCTTGAAAAAAAGATTTTTTTTACTTGTTGTCTGCTACGACGTCTGTAATATTAAACTTAACTTGAAGTGTTCCCAATAAAAGTCTCACAATCCATGAAAAAGATAGCAAACTTCAGGGGAAAAAAGATAGAAAAGAAAAGTAAATTCAGGTTTAAAGCAACAAAAATATCTTGCATGGGGAGGGGGAACTGTGCCTAATTTTTATATTAGCAAGAACAGGGTCACTCGATCCTGCTCGGTCAAGTTCGGACAATACTATATGTTTATTTTGCAATTACTAGTTATCGTTTGCTTCGAGATTTGAAATCTGAGTCAGTTGGGTTGTTATACATGTGAAGTTATTATAGATAACTAGCAAATTTTGTCAAAATTGAAGAAAGTTATCCTTGTTTTCGGCACAATAGGGCTGTTTAGTTAGTTTCTTTGATGTGAAGTGTTTTGATGGATCGGTGAAGGGGTAATGAAGAGTTACCAATCGAACACTCTATCATTAAATCCTTAAGTTATTACATTGTTTAGGAACGCGTGCTATGTCTAACGTTCTTAAAATTTTATACTCCATATCAGCAATTTATCATCAACGAAAAAAACAAACAAAAGAAAGGGATCTGATGTGTCTTTAAGATTATTTTCTTGTATCAAAGAAAATACAGCTTCTCCGGAACCAGCAAGTGCTATTTCTTGATGAAACGATACCATTTCCGGAAACGCATTGAAACAGTTGCATGGGGTATACAGTAAAAGAAAAAGAGACATTCTGTATTACTTATGATTTAAGAAAAAAAAAATCCTGATCTATTACGAAATTCAATTGCTTAAAATATGCAAAGGCAACAACCTTATCTTGTCGCCATCTTGGCAAATGCGTTCAAAATTTTGACAGGTCTTCCATATTGTGTAGATATATCTGAGGATGAGAAATAGTCTAATATGAGCTTTAACTGCCATTCTTTCGTTTGAAATTTGATTTTATGTAACCCTAGTCGACCCTGAATAAAAATGCCTCGCAAAACATGGACAAATAGGAAGACCTCACTGCGTTTTTTATTGAATATTTTGGCAGAATATCATCATTAAATACGTAATACAAGTAGTCGGTAAACTTGCTCATGGGAGGGTCTCACTATACATAAGTTAATAACAACAATGCTCATTTTGAAAATGATATGCAGGGGGTACAGCTAGATCCTTTCAGGCATTGTGCGGGAACCTACTCAACTCAGGGTGAAATTAACAACCAGGTTTCTTACACAATCATCCCAGATCTTTCATTCATTGTTGGTTGTATGCATAGTGTGTGAATGTTATTCTTGCACAATCTGTTGTCAATTTATCTCCAATGCTCATTTTATGCCCGATATTTTTGCTTTCAAAAGGCAGTTGACAAGAGGTCTTTGTATCCTTACATGTTTATATTTTTTTTTTGCAATAGCCATACAGAAGAATCTTTTATTGAATATAACATATTTTAAATCCATACTTTAATTTTTCATATAAATGATTCCATTTACTTTGCTTTCTTTAAAATGTTCTGAGAGAAAAAAATGCTGGCCTGGCATCGGGTAAAACAGGCACCCAAAAACCCTAACTCCCATGCTTTCCAGCCACTCAGTACACCTCGACCGATTCGAACCTACGTATCTATGACATCTGCGCTTTGCCGAATGGCTATCCTGCTAAGATACTGTTTTGTGTCCCAGAGATCATTTCTCAAGTATATGCTACACACATTTTACTGTAATACATTACTTCAACAATAAAAGGCTGTATAACCATGACACCCTTTGTAACTTGGATGTGTTAATATGTACCGGTATTTAACCATCTGAGCATCATTTTTAGGGGAGAATGTATATTAAATACATTGTATTGAAACATAGGAAGTGAGTTGGGTATCTAGGTATAAACAGTCGAATAAAAGCATATAATCTCCTTATAATATTGCAACATCTTTAATCACATGATGGACATGCGCTAGTATTATTACTGTAATGGTGTCTAAAGGAAAATTGAAATGATCGCCAAATTTGATTTCTTTCTCTTTTTTTAATTCGGGAAGAGCTTAAGTATAAATATATGTAGATTGATCTCTTGATACAAGAAGTGGTGCTTTTGATGTATGGAATTCCAGATTAAGACTCTTAATTAACGCTCAGCAATACACAATTTTAATTCTTTATGTACCGTCTGTCTTCAACAACATTCTCGAGACTACAAGTGTTTGACAGTAACTTTAAAGAACAAATATTTATGAAGTACACAGGTTACATATATCAACACGGGCGAGGGCGAAATGACCACTGTTAATTGTCCCCCAAAACATGTTTTTTGTCCCTAATTCTTGTAAATCCGTATAAAGGGCTTAGTCCAGACACCTTTTCTTTTGTATGTCTATAGATGCCTAATCACCTAAGAAAATTGCCCAGGTACGGTGGCTTTTGAATGCTATTCTCGTACATCAAGAGAAAGTGCGTCCGGATTTTGACATTCCGCCTGCAGATATGCGCTCTTGGTTGAATCTGTTTTTTAGACAACACCCTGACAAATGACAAAAAATGTTTTGGCCAATTCGCCGAAATTGATGACCATAAAGCGTCACTGGCCGGAAAATTCGTTAAAAGGAAAATTATTTACAAGGTGGTAAAATCAGGTGACCTCGAGGAACATACATTATAACTATTTTAAAACAGAATCGATTTTTAATGAATCCTGATAGATTTGGATTTTTTTTTTTAATTCAAAGTGAACAAATATTGATAATTGTGAAATGCTTTTTAAGACCCATTCGCTAAAATCCCATACAATTTGATAATTGGATTATGTTTTGTATGGGCCATTTCCTACTTACGAAGAAATCAAACTTCTTTTATAAATGTAATTTAAACTAAAATTGTTTTGAGAAACCTTTGGTATAATCAATGGAATGTTGCTGTTTTCATATGATACTCAAAAGGCGCGGGAAAAGGCTTCGAAGAAAAAGGGAGAAATTATATAACCGAATCAAGCTTTTTTATTGACCGAATAAAATGTTGAAATTTTTGAACTGACAATAAATCGGGTGATTTATTGTAGATTTCAATATAAAAAATAGGACAGATCACTCTATAGTTGTATGAAATTTGAATTCTTTAGTGTCCAATGTATAGATAATCCTTAAACAAAACCTGATTGGACAAAGCAAACACCAAATACATGGTTTTAATAGTTTTCTAAGACGTCGTCGCTATATCCTTTTCCATGTCTTCTTCGCCGTCCGCGTTTCGTTTCTTCCTTGTGTATTCATGAATTGCACTCTATATTTAACTCTTAATGATTTGTGATGCTAAAGTATATACATGCCGTGAGGCTTTAAATAAATATTGATCAAAATATCGGTACATTGTATATTTAAATGTAGGTAAGTAAAAAGATTGAATAGATTGTATAATTTTCAGCTTCTTTACACCCTTTTGAATCTAACATTTTCTTCTTCTGGTCGATTTGCGATATGGCGACAACCCGACTTTCCCATGGATGGCAGTCGAGTTTCAGGAGTAAAGTCATCACGGATTCAAAAGAATTTTATTTCAGTTTTAAGTCATCCTTTTAAGAAGGGATAACCCTAAATAAGTTGTTTAATGAGCTAATATTGCAGAGACAGACTACACGTTCAGTCACGTCCCCACGCAGAAATGAAATATTCAATTTTGATTTTTAATAAAATATATGTTTATATGTCTTGGAATGCAGACTCTGCCCAAATTCTATGCGCCAATGTCGAAGTTTAATTTCTTTTTAAAATAGGGATATTCCAATACATAAATTTGGCTGTTTACACAATACATGACATATTTAATCAACCCGATAAGGGGGCTCCTAAACAGCGTTGAACTCACTTTAAGGCGGGGCCTTTACGCGCTTATAAGTCAGTAATCTTTTTATTTGCTCTCTCTGTTGAAGTAACACTTGGGTTTTTTGTGTTTTGAGTCGAGCTATCACTTTGTCTTTTCAGAAAAGATAACCCTAACCTTAGAAAATCTCTACTGCAAACTTTAGGCGCGCATGTGGTTTTCCTTACCAATGATAGGGAAATCTCGCTATCTTTTGACGAGTAAATGTCATTGTGTTCGGTAAACAGTGCTCTTAATACTTAAGCGATGATGAAAAAGATATATTTTAAATAAAATCTTTTCGTACTTTTTTACACAAAAGGAAAATTCGGTGAAATGGTTGAAAAGTAGGATGAAAAATAGTTTAACAAATTCAAGAGAAGTAAAAGAACAAAGAACAAAACTTATCTGAAATGTCCAAGTAATAATTTAACAATGATATCAAACTTTATTGAGAATTTATTCATGGTCTACTCTTTGAAATTCTTGTCTATGCGCGCATATACTTACGTATCTATACAACACACAGATTATGAATAGTGTTGGTGTGTCACAACCTTTAAAGACGTGGATGTGTTTGATTCTAGAAACACATATATAAATGCATCGAAGCGGATACTAGCGCATAACTTTTTGCATGAAATATGTTTTCTAGATGTAAATTAGCCGCGTCGAATCAACCTCGTTTTTCTGACTTCATCACCGCTTTTTATAGATGTTGCCATATACAATTTTAAGTGCCTTTTCTTCAATTATACTTTCGTGGAAGAGAAATATAGGCAAAATATATTCTCTGTATGCGGACATCGCATGTATTCAAACTAATTCCCCAAAGAAACCGAAAAACTTTTTTTAAAAGCCTTAGAAATACAGAGACCAGCGTTTCATGAACTGATTCAAATCACTTTGCATTCATGCGTTGCTCTTTCAAGTCTCTATGCAACAACGTTCCGGCCTGGAAATGTGAACGAAAAACAAATATATGACAAAATTTTATTTTCTCACCTCTTCTCATCTTTATCGGAAATATATTCACTGAATTTCAATAAAAACTGACATGTTTATCTGTCAAAACATCCGAATAATTGAGCCTAGTCATTGATGGCGTGTGAAACGAATGATCAAATTTGCTGTCCATTCTAACTGGATAGTGACAAATACTTGCTTTATTTATTTTAAACAGGATAAGTGATAATTCTATTGAAAGTTTTTGGCCAGTCGCAAAGCCCTCGTCATTTCAAGTATTTGACAATTGTCTCAGGTAGCAGACGACAGCTCGAGCTCACGTGGCGGAGGTTGGTGGGATGCCGGGATACATTCGGAATTTGATGATGGCTGTCTGCAGAGACAAATGGGGCGAGATGGAATGCCTTATAAGTTTATTATTCGTTTTGTTTGTTGAGTCATTTATTCTTAGCGGGAGGGAAAAATCTTCAGCCCAGCGGGGGACGGGGTTTCAACCCCTGACCACATAATTAAGTGTGAAGACGGATGCAGCATTCCATTTTCTCTTGGCGGCATATTCTGCATTTCTTCCCTTTCAATTGCACAAAGACACCGAACTGTCGTCTTCAAACATTATCTTTAAAATACCGTAGCGTTTGATCTGAAAGACACTAATATATTGCGTTTGATCACAGCATTAAAACAAAGTAGATCACTATACAATGGAAATCTGTTACATTTGCAGATATCTACATGTATATATTATTCAGTCATTTAAAGAATTTGGAAGACTTTGCTGTAGTGCCACTTTCCCTGGACATCATTATATTGAGTAAAAAAAATATGTAAAATGTTTTACAAATAACTTGAGAAACAAATCTCTGAAGGAAAATTTATGCCCCCGACTTCGAGATACTACATGCAGTGGATATTTATCTAAGTTAATAGCCAGAACTAATTAGCAACTATAAAACTGTTTTTACATTGGCTTTTGACCCTTTCACCCCAGAATCAAAGGTTATTAAAGTAAATTTTAAAACCATTTCATTACACATGAATTCATGACATAGAGTCCTTGACCTTTCACGTTTTGGTCTCTTTTAAAAATAAATAGAGATCTATCTTTCTTAAAATATCATTTCTTAAGGCTTCAGTGCAAAAGCTCAAGAGATCATGATCTGAAAACCATGTATTGCAGAATAAAAATTTTGACGTTGGTCATTTCATGCAGGAAATAATTCAATAAGGTCTTTATAAGTCACTGAAGTTGCAATAACAATTAATACTAAATGAAATTTTGAGTTACATATACCACCCTGCAACCATCTACGAATTTCGGATCTTGACTATAGATCTATGGATCTAATTTCTAATCTAGAGAGCCACCATTGAAAAACCTGAAGAAAATTTAAAGTTAGCATCAGAAAACCACTTCAATTATGAATTTCTAACCCTCAGCTTTGATCTCTTGACCCTTTGACAGATTTTTTTTTTTGAGTCAAAGGTATACCCGGTAGCTATGATATCAATTTTACTGCAAAAGCTAAACAGCCCTTAGAGATGCAATCGTGAAACTGTGTTACGGACAAAAAGAGTAACAACCAGACTGAGAGACGGACAAAATTAACCAAAGCAAAGGACAAAAAAGATCAAAGTTAATCGTCAAAATGTTCATAGGTTTTACATTCGTATCGCTTTCGCCTAGTTTATGCAGCTATACTAATGTCATACGTGAAATAGGATAAACTTGAGATATAGTTTTTCGCAGTTTTAATATTTATGAAGAAGGATCGGGATTGTTGAATAGCTACAGGTTTTACAAAAGTTACATAACTTGATGAATAATTCCCTTTCATGCAGCAAAACGCGCCTTTTATTGAGGTCGTCGTTTCGATGAACCATTTAAAAAAGCGCAAGCGAGTAATTTGTCATAAATGCCTTGTTCATAACGTCATTAAAAAACTGTAATCACTTGAATGGGCATATTTTTTATTTCAAGTAAATTATCAGGTTATTTATCTTTATGATTTCTTAATCTCCATTTTGCGTCCCAATAATGTTTTTGAGGCAATTTATATACTAAGAACTGGGTCAAGGTGGATATAGCTAACAAGTGTCTTTATTTTACAATACGAATAATTTCATCACTTTTTAAGTATCAGTTGTAATAAAAGTTCCTCTGAACTCGAAACCTTAGACGAAAAAGGTTGTAGGTTTTGAAATATCGCTTTCCAACGCGGAAATAGCGGACTCGAAGGGGTCAACAGAAATTGTCCTCGATCAGAAATCATGCAATCAGATTTTGACGTGTTAAAGACCATCTTGGACTTAAAATGTAGTTCAGGAAAGCACTTCCCCCATTACCCGACTTGATTAAAGAAGTCCAAGTCACCAGGAATCGCAGGTGCGAAATACTGGAGGGACGAATCCCGCAATGTCATTGTGCTACATACGGCTTTGGACTAATTCGGTTTCATCAGAGTAATATCAGAACAGCTTTGTTAAAGTGCAAATTTTACATGAATCCGATACTTCAACATGCTACTATGACAAGTTTTCAAATGAAAATATTAACATATGCCCTTGGGTGACATTAGGATGTTTAAACGAAACTTGATCTTCGAATTTTGACAACTCGGGGAAAACACAATGTAATCTGAGACAGAGTTTAGTTTTATTACATTAAAACCAAGACATGGCTTCTTTGGAATAAATATGTATATAAGAATTAAGTAGCTCGATAAATGGTTTCGTGGAGATTTCGCAAAAGGACTTTATGATAATTTTGTTGTATAAGGCGTTACAAAAGTGTTCATGTCATAAAAGGTTTACTGCGTCTTTGCAGATCCCAGTGCTCAAGTTGTCAATAAGCAAGAAAACACGTCGAACATCAGTACAGGTCAAGTTTTCATATTAACAAATTTGTGTTAAGCTCTTGTCGTGTGTAGCAGAAATCCATTTGACCTCCAAATCGAGGACCAAAAAAGCGTTGTTTGAAATTTTGGTGAATTAAAACTCTTATCATTCGATATATGTTGTCAAGGGGATAAACAATTATTGGTAGAAACTAGACTTAACACTTCACTATATTACCCTCCGTCAGACAGCGAAGATAGCGCGCGCCAGTATTGAAAAGATCGCAGTCCAATCGGTTTGGGTGCGCGGTATCGGGGGCTTAGGGGTCCTGCTTTTAGAACCATCAATTAATCACGCGGATATTGCAAAAAGTTTGGCAGGCCGCGATAAGGAAAATTCGCTTGAACTTTTAGGTTATATGGCGTTATATATTTTTCATTCACAAATAAGAATTAGCAGTTTTACTTGATTTTTTCCGAGTTACAAACTTTGGCTCATATCTTAGTATATCCAATGTCGCACCTATCAAGGACTTAAATTCAGACCAGATAGAAACATCTTTCTTCTAGCTGTCTGGTTATGCCCTGACAAGCCCCTGTCCTAGTTCTGATGTTAAAAATCTCCACTGATACATCAGAACACGTTCGATTTTATTCTCTTTTCCTTGTCGTGCCTGATTTTTCACCTCACTTTGTACGCCAGGACAAGTATGGCGTGTTACACGGAAGACGGCGGGTCCAATCGCCTGTAGGTTTGTCTTTTTGCCCCCTGTAGTTCGCGACTCTGTCGTGCAGCGATCTCTTGGTCCATCAGTAGGTCCCACCCTCTCCCAGATGTTTCATTGATACATTGATACACCATCCTCTATTTCTAAAAGTTGGGGAAAAGTTGATAAGTTATCCACATGAAACTGTTATCAATTCATGGCTTGTTACAGCTAGTATCCTGTGTCAGTTTGGTTTTTATTTTGCTTATTTGCCGTACATCTGCTTAAATTTGGCATGTTGGGCTACTTAACGCTCACATGATCACACGCCTTAACAAAGACTTTAAGATAACTACACTACCTCTTTAAATTTAAAAAAAGATTTTGTTTATTTTTAGCTCCCTTTCTTAAATTCAGTAGCCAAAACACAAACAATTCAATCTTTCTTTATTCACGCATTAAGATTTTTTTCTTTAAACGTTTATAATCTATTCAATCGAGGCCAATTAAAATCGATTCCTTGCACCTGTTCTGTTTAAAAAGTCACCTTTTCCTGATCTATTTGAGATGAAAGTGTGACCTTACGCCGAACCAGACGCTGTATCGATAACAAAACGCACACACAGACAAACAAACATACACAGTGATAAGACTATCGACACTGGAATTCATGATACCGACCGACACTGGTTTACCAGTTTCTCTAATGACCTGCTATTAGTTTCACAAGGACATGCCAAGCAGTTCTACCGGGTAAATGGTATGATAGAGTGCGATGTACCCACTGTCACACAGTGTTTGCTCAAGTCCAAATATTATACCCCCAGCTTTGTTAATAAATGAGAGCCATGGAAATGAAAACAGATTATTTATCTGTGTAAATCTAGGTATAAAAGTCCTGTAATCTGAATTCTAATTTGTATTTCAAAGAACAACTTCTGTATGTAAGAGAAAGCAAGATGGATGCAATCTGGTCAAAAAACAACTATTTTTGTATCAAATAAAGATGAACTTTTTACCAGTCTGCGAACAAGAACTTATGTGTCACTTTTGTATCATCCAAACCAAACGATGCTTAAATTCATTTTTTCTATTATGATACTCGGTGCTAGTATTATATCTGTAGAATTTTCTTGTAGGTTTAAAGTTTCGAATCGGAATTTGGTGAAGACCGTGTAAATAAGCATGTACTGAAAGTGCTCTAGCAGGTTAAGTTGACATGCATTTTTCGAAAAGATGTGTTAGAATTCTTCATTTGGTCACCGAAAAATAAAACAAAAATTACTCATTGGCATCACGACAAGCAGCTTGCTGAACAGGAGGCGTTTCCATGTCGACTCTTTGACGGTACAGATTTCTGAAGTCAAAAATAGAAAGAAACATTCCGTTGATATAATATCAATGAACCATTGAAATGACATGGTAACCTGAAATTTTGTCAATTAGATTGACCCACCTACAGTTCAGTTTAAAGCTTAGCATTCCCAATTACGGCGCCCCTTTGTTGTACAACGTGAGGTGCACTTCGGAAAGTTGTCGGCACTTTTCATGTTATAATCTCTGCCCTGGGTTGTATTTAAGGTGAAAAATGTAATATGTATGCTGTGATGTTAAATTATCATGCCAAATTTAACACCAGATCGGATTATGAGACAGAGCTATTGGGCTTTGTGGTCACCTTGTATATACTGCTCCTTATGCCCAATCCTATAACGATTTAGTTAATTTCAAATACATTAATATTTCGTCAATTATATTTTCATACAAATACTATAATATCAGACATATTTTTTTTCTTTCTACATCATGTACATGAGTGTTACATATACCTGGCTATGTTTTAGTTTTATTCCTGGTGGCTGAGTTAGATGCCTAAATTAATTTATAAACTAAATATATATTTTATCGAAATATTCCAACCCCAATCCATACCAACAACCAAAGAATTTTATTGTTTAATCAAAATATATTTTCTAAATATTTCAATAAGGTTGATTGAATCTTAAATGTGAGGCAGGGTGTGGCAAATAAATAGGAAATATGATATATAATTCCGATAGTATCTAATGTGCACTGGACAACTAACCCTTTGGTTCATCATGTTGACGAAGAAATGTTGAAACCACAAACCACATGAAAAATATAACTTTGTCCTGGGCATCTCTCAGATCAAACGGGTCATCAAAAATATATTTGTCATGAGATACTCGGCCCTGTTTCTCCCTCCTAACCGTAAATATCTTAGTGTAACTGTATATTATTACCAAAATATGTTTACGGTAGTATGACATGCAATGAAAATACTTGCATAGAATATGCACTAAAATATCATTATTAATACAATGTACTAAATAAAGACATAAAACATCAATTAAAGATTCAAACAAAAAAATTGCTTCATGTCAGTGCACTATATATGTTAGTACATTAAAGGATAAATTTTACCAATTTCAACCACCTACAACAAAATGTTTTAGGTAGGGAGAGGGGTAGATTATTATTTACCATTTGTTGTTTGACTGTTTATTTTGATGACCTCTGTCGTAGTGTATGGATGTGACTCTTATTAATTCAACCTGACTGTTTTTAAATCGTATTTCAAAAGCGACAAAGCAAGGCGTAGTTACTTGGAGGCTATAAGCTTATTGGTTTTCATTCCACTCCGGATATGCACTTAATTCATTAAACGCAAAAAATATCTGCAACGATTGTTCTGGTAAACAACAGTTACTACAAAATCAGTTGTATTTGTTGCTTTTTGTAATTTCAAATCATTGTACACGAATTAAGATAAATAATTTTGCTCTTGCGGACAAAAGAAGAAACAAATTAATAACGCAAAAATTCATGGGAATCTACGAAGGTGTAGGAGTTGAAAGAGATTTTTCACGAGTCTAAGAATTCAAAACAGACAACGTTTTTACTGTTTTACATCAACATTGTTTATTCAATACAATCTTCTGTAACATTATATGATCTAGTTAAAAAAAGACATAGAGACGGATCGATTTTTTGATCGATCATTTTTATTTCTATGGCATTGCTTTTTTACAATCTCTTTGGTTTATATTAACGATTGATTAATTCCTCTTTTATTGTCTTGTAAAACATATGAATGGCATTAACCTATTTTTGAGGAATATGATTTGACGAGAAGTAAATATAAATAATTTGGGTGTAAACTTTCAGAGTATAAGGCGAATACTTTTTTAAAATAATTTTTTAGCTTAAAAAAGTGCATGCACCATGCAATTACCGTTTATTTTTGAGGCACAATCATTAACAAGATACAATGTACAAAAGACAATGACAGGTTTGAAGAAATTCTACCTCTCTCCATGTGTGGTGCTTCGAAACAAAAGTATTGCTTCATTACTCCATTCCACTCCCACGATTCATAGAATAAGTAACATTTAAAATGAAAGAAAGTCGGTAGCTATCTTCAGTGCGTGATTCTTTCAATATCTAAATCAATCTAGCATCAAGGTCCCATAAAAAATGTTTTGGATCGGAAACATGATAATTGCGGCGATTATTTGTAGACGTTGCAAAACCAAACTTTTTGGTTTGGCAACACACTGTATATTGAAAACAATTTGTATTTTGTAGTAAATCATTGAAAGGTAAAAATTATCGATAGGAACTCTTTAAAAGATAATAAAACAGGAAATGGTGTTATTTTTATTCGCAATGAAGAAAAGATATATTTTGATAAAGCAGACATAATATAGGCTTTGAGTGACTGATCGAGTGAATTTCAATGCGTTTATATTCAGACATAATCTCATAATCAATGAGGGTATATTGATCTATCAACAAGATAACTTTTTTGAATTTTGTGAAGAGGGCAAAGATATCTTGGCTGTGCAAATAAGCTTCATCAATAGTTCTCGAATGTCAAGTGAATTAATAATGAAGGGCTAGGTGATTCACCCTGTCTTATGCCTACTGACATTAGGAATTAGCTTATGTTCGTACCACTGAGCATTGTTACCATTGCATTTATCTATATATAATTTGTCAATCACAGAGTTTAAACGTGTGAAAGAGGGACTTTGATCTTTGATACTTGTGGCTACCGCAAGGAAGAATGAGGGATTGTTGAGTTTTCATGTGTCTCGTGCGATTAAAGCACCAAAAAAGAAAAAAAAGGAAAATCCTAAAGGTGTTATTTTCATCGTCGATGTAGAGTTTAAGATAAATGCAGGTTAAAATAGCAGACATAGTTTCCTAAAGATGGAGAATTCTTGTGTAGATATAGACCTTGATTTATGCAACCGTCAGTCACTCAACCGATCTAAAATTTACTCCGGGCAAAATGTACAGGTGCTCGTTTCTTTACATCTTAAACTTGGGCCAAGGGGAAAGTGAATAACTCTGAAGGATGTTTTCAAACGATAAACTGATAATCTGGTTAAAATATTGTATGCATTCTCAGATGACTGAAAAAAGTTATTATAGCCTTTTCGATATACAACACGAATCATCCGAAGTTCAAACCAATAATTTTAATAAGTCTTTCTTTGAACGAGTTATCCAGCATCTGCAACCCGAAATATGAAAAATCGGAGGCAAATACCACATTTTCACCTAAAACTAGCTTTAACCATGCTTTAACGTATGTTGCTTGTGTCTGAATTGTTCTATAAATGTAGATTAAAACAATAATTAGAAAAGAAAGGTTTTATTTGATCAAATGTGTGAAAAGTATTTGATTTTTTTTGCAGTTCATCTCAAAAACCGTTACGAAGAAGAAGACAATGGGTTTTTAGGATTTATGTTAGTAGCCAAACCAGAAAAAGCGAAAGATGAGAAAACAACGGTCGGAAAATTTTATGTGAGTGATTAAATTAAAAAGTTATATAAAGCTTATTCTACAAGAGGTGCTTAAACTGCCTGTTAATTACTTAAATTAGCCAAATGCACGGCATTCTAGAAGAAGATAAAACCCTCGAAATTGACTGATAATGTCTTTGTTAGATTATTTTGATGTTGTTGATGAAAAAGGTTTTATTGCTTATTACGTCACTCATATACATTCAGTTCTTTCTGCAGTTGAATAACTCATTAACATGTGCTTTGCCCTCTCTGCATTTCCCTGGTGCAACATCTCTTGGATAACCTATTTGCCTTTGAATGTTAAGAGTTCCGTTAATTTATCTTTAATTTTTTCATGCTTTTATTATGGGAATTTTCTTATTTTTGCACCTTTATCAGTCCTATAAAAAGATTACATCATTTAGACAGGATATTATACAGGTTACAGTGATATATATGCACCAAACTTCCCTGGAAATTGCTTAGGTACAGATCAGATGTATAGAGCTGCATCTAAACACAGTACAAAAATGGTGACAAAGTAAATGAGGTGTAACAATCAGATGTTGTTGATTGTAGCTTTATTTAGATAAATCAGCTGGCGTAGCACCTGTGTAGATGTGCTTGTCTTGAATAAGAACACATGCTTCTTCCTATTTTTTCTCTTGCTGAAAAAGAGGTGCCATAATATGAAATGCATATTTAACACTTTTGCTTGTGGAAAAAGAGAGAGGGAGAAAGAAAAAACACTATAATAAATTTCATTTTACAATTTTCAGAGGATGTAATTTTCTAACTAAATTTTTTGAAATATTATAAGCATTGAATTAAATAGGTTCCTCAATCATAAGATATCTTGTCATTGCTTTTTAAAAGAACCATGAATTTCCTTTTCTTTTTTTTTTACTTAAGACATGCATTTACTACAGAAAGGTCTCGCACTTTTCTGTTTGGTAGTTTTTATAAGTGAAATACATGTAGTAAGAACATTGTTAACGGGTTAATGTTCTATGTAAGTAGAGAAACTTGTTTGATTCCTCAATCTGTATTTAAGAGATAAGATCCTTGTCTATAAGTTTACTGTTTGGGCAAGTTACTTGAGAGAAATGCATATTTTAAAAAAATTAATTAATGCTGAATGGCATTGCAAATCATCATAGATAAAAATATTGGAACTTTTGTGAATAGAACAGTTTTATACATGCCATAAAAATATTCAAAACAATGAGATTGTATCAATAAGCCTGAGTTAATTAAATGTATTTGCACTATTTAATTAACAGTATCAAAATTTTTATGATTTTTCATCATGTTCATCAGAAGTTCAAGATAAGCTCAAAAAGAAAGTTAAAAAAAGTCTTTCTAAAATTGCTTTAAAAAAATTGTTTAGAAAGTGTCTCAATATTTGATTGTCTTGTGTGTTGAATCTCATGTCAAACTCAGAATAAAATGATGAATTCAAGTAAATGATTTTTTCCGTTCCAGTAAAGTGGTAGATTTTCTTTCAAATATTCCTGTTCACTGTTTCATGTACAGATTGTAAATGATAACACAAAAGCTTAAGTTAATGTAGGAAATTAAACCAGTGCATGATACAAATAAACAAACCCTTAAGAAAATTTTAGATATTTATATGCATCAATACATTCAGAATCAAATGATGAATGACATTTTAGAGTTTTTTTTATATTTGTGAAAATTTAACACATTTTATGTTGCCAATGATTTATGGGCTTAATTTATGAAATTGAATTCATTTTTAATGTGAAGGCACTGCAGAATACAGTCACACACTTCTGATTATAATATGAAAATTAAGATTCATTTGTTAATTTTTTCAAAAAATTAATTGTAAATAGATAATGTTAACCTATTTAAAATGCTAATGATGTTTTTGATTTACATTTTGTTTTTTGGCTATGGTGTGTCAGCTATGTCATTGAATGAAGTCATTAGATCCTAAACACTCCAAAAAACTGTCACCCAGTGAAGCTTATAAGATTTATGTTGGAATGACCAATTGATTCAAATTAATTCACTCCTTTTGTTGAAATTGCATAAATTGTTTGTACTGAAATATTGTGGGAGGTAGCGACGAAGTTTATGTATAAATAATATAAAGTTTATGTATGGTTTGAACTAAATAAAAATATAGGAAATTAATATTTTAAAGTTCATACATTAGGCAGTACTATATTTAGTATTTATTACAAATACATTTAATGAAATATAAAATTCATTTGAATATATTAATCCATTATGCTTCATTATAACTGTTTAATCCTATTTTCAGTGCATAATTTTTTGGTGTATATGAATCTATATTTTTGCAGCTTCCAAGGACAGCCAAAGCTCAGGAAAATCCAGAGTGTAATCACACAGTTATCACCCATTATGTTCTTATGGAGAAGAAAGAGGTCTCCTTTACATGGCAGGCCCCAGAGCCAGGAACTGGTTGTGTAGAATTCAGGTGAGACATGTAGGCCCTCCAAGCACTGAATGTGTAGAATTCAGGTGAGTCGTGTAGGCCCTCCAAGCACTGAATGTGTAGAATTCAGGTGAGTCATGTAGGCCCCAGAGCCAGGAACTGGATGTGTAGAATTCAGGTGACTCATGTAGCCCCCCCTTTATGAAGTGGCTGTGTGGAATTCATGTGACTCAAGTAGCCCCCACCCCACCCCCTCCCCCAGCACTGGCTATGTAGAGTTCAGGTGACTGATGTAGGCCTATGAACCTTTGTTAGGATTCACACTTAACAAGAACTGCCAAATAACAATATCAAACAAAAAGATATCACCTAATTCGTCTCTTGGAACAAGGAGAGAATCTACAGATTAAGAAAACTAACTAAAATTTAATAACCCAACTTTTTAATAAAATATAAGTTCTCTAAGAAGAAAGACTTTATCTGATACATCATTATTGCTTTGATGATGAATTGCAAGTCGTGTATTTCACAACAATTCAAAAATGAAAACTATTACATGCAACGAATTTTTTATAGCTTGACTTGTCACTTTTTGCACACAATAGAAAACCGGCAACATGAAATCGAACCATAATACAGAGGTATTTATTTGTATACATTGAAATTAAGATTGAGATTAAGATTAAAGTTTGATATATGATGAAAATTGAAAGATAAATTAACTAAAGCACTGGCTCAGACATATTTACTTAATTAAGTATGTGTCAGTGTTATTTTTAATTGTTTGATGGCTTTATTCCTTTATTTGGCTTGTATTTAGTATAACATATTAAGTTTGTTAATTCGTCGTTTTTCTAGACCCAGAGGGGAGACCATTCCCTGATATTTTAGCTGATTAGAGAGTCAATAAGTGTGCATATGTGCAAAATAGCTTACATGTTTGGATGACTGTCAAATTCTATAGGATTACACTGTTAAAATGAATTCATGAAAAGCATTCCAATTGCTCTAGGACAAGAAGATCCATATAAAAGTGTCCCTGTGTATTGTAGAAAGTCTTCGATAGGAACATGCCTTTTCACAGGCATACGGTGACATTGGCACGGAGTTGATGTCATTAATTTCAGATTGTGTTGGTCTACAGGTGTCAATAATCTGCTGGGGATTGGCAGTCAATTCTCTAAATTTTCAAGGAGTGCAGATTATGCAGGTTTTAAGTGAGTTAAACAATAATAGAATAGACACAGAATGAGATATTTGAGCGCTAATTGGTGAAATCGGCACCAGATGTAGTAAGAGAATATGACTGGTGGTCTCGTAAAGTCAACACAGTTGTAGAAGGAATGCATGTAATGAAATACCTCTGAAGTTCGTCCTTCATAATACCACATAAGAGTAAATATTGACTTTTTCCCTTACGTGCACTTACTGCATAAAGTATCCTGAATTTTTTTGGTATTTTGTCGTGAAAATTTATCGAACAAGAGTGTTTGGGAAGCATGACTGTATTGTTTGAAATCCCTCATTTAATCAGAATATCTTATTACAAACACTGTCTTCTCTTACGTGTTTGTCACATGTAAAGTGCAGGCAAAATATGTTTGATAAAAGATGATAAACCTGCATGCGACAATTTTGAGACAAAATTTACTTGAACTAATCCTCACAGAATTCAGCCTTGAAGTCTATTTGTAAGAGCATTAATTGTTCTTATTCTAAGTGATTAATTTAAGAATCTGGACAGTGTGGGATTAAAATATATCTATTTACAGGCAGTTTATTGTTTTTTATATAACCAGACTTTAAAATTCTGGACAATGTTCCGATAACAAAAAAACTAATTAAGAAAACAAGAAAAGGATAAACAGAATATCAGGAAGATAAAGTGTCTCTAAATGGCGTCATTAAAATTAGGGTTTATATGCAATATCCTCTCTTGATGAGGCATAAAAGCATTTGATCTGCACAATAACATGATCCCCTGATTGTGCTACAGAAGACATGAATGGATTTCCGGGAGCCTGGAGTCTGTGCTCCCTGATTATAGGTATCTCAAAAAAGAACCACGGCCAGCAGACGGCCACAGGTCCGCAGCAAATATCAAACACTCCGCAGCCAGTATCAAACGTGCATGTGATTAGCCATTACTTATCACAAGTTGATGGGGTTCTAATGGCAGAAATTAAAATGGTTTTAACTTCCTGTTAAAGAGCTTGTTGAGATTAGGTTTATCTCGCGAGTGGCGACTCGTGTGCAGGGGAGGATGTTAAAAAAACTCATTGAGTAATTCATTCATCAGGTTTTTAACAATTGATGTGTCTTATATATAGCTGGCTCACACAGCATTTTAATGGGAAACTAATTTATTGCTCAATTTATTTATTAAACATGAAAGACTATATGGATTTATACATAGAGAGAAAGTTATGGTTAATTTCATGAGCGTACTCACAGAATTTGCTCAGTGATACCAAGAAGTCCAGAAGGGAAAAATCGTGCTCAATAATTTTTTGTGTAATGTTTCATCTTTTTCTTGTGTTTTCGACTTCAAAAAATAGTTTTGCATGAAAAGATTTACAGAAAGATCTAGACATTCATTATTATGAATGAACATAATGAACATTAGATTAAATGTTCCATTAATATGTCTTTTTAGATGAAGAACATGTATTTAAACTTGTTGCTTGTAAAATCATCCCCTCTCTTGTGATCTCAAGGCTAGAGCTAGTGCTTGAGCCATTGAGCTCGTCAGTCAAGGAGAAAATGATCTGTATAAATAATATCGTAAATCTTTGATTTCTGGCAGAATGCTGATGTTTTAATTAAGCTGAGAGATATATTTACACCACATGCCATTCAATAATGAGATTTCTTTTTTATCTTTTCCCTAATTTCTTTACGAATGCAAGGAAGAGTAAATCAAAATTATCTTTAAAGAATATGACAATAAAGAGAAAGTTTGAATGCTTCATTTATCATTTAGAAATAGCTTTGGGATGCTTTTTAAGTATCAAAAATAGTAAAAATGCCAGGTTTAAAGTCAAAGCTTGAAATAATTCAAATCATTTTAATTGCAATTATTAAAGAGCTACCAGGGTAATTGAGTAAAAAAGTTGCCCTGTCCAATAAACAAGTGCCAATATGCAGATAATGTTGTTATTCATAATGACTAAAGTAATCTACGATGAACTAGCCTATATAATTTTTGTGGTTGGTGAGCAAATTTTCAGCAGTTTTTGATAAATTTTATTTTGACTACAGTTGTAAATCTGGATGCCATACTAGCTGATTTAGACAAGAAAAAAATTGAAGCTTGAAAAAGCTTAGCATAATTTTGTGTCATTTCAACTTCTTACATACACCATACATTAAAAATGTGCATGAAATAATGCAAATGTTATTGCTCTGGAATTTAGTTGTGGTATAACTTTGGTTGTAAATCTCCAACAACACCTGGCTACTGTGACAGATCAAGCCCGCGACCTTGACCTTATGCTATGTCGAGCTTCTGAGGTCGAGGTAATATGATTTGTAGTCTATGTCAAGAATTTCTAACAAAACAGGTATTTCAGCAAGAAAATATTCAAGCAAATTTGAGAGGAGATATAATATTTAAATTTTTTCAAGATAGGCATTACATCAATTAAAAGTATGCACATTAGTTTGGTCAATTCTTAATTTTCTTTAGCAAACAACACCTGTATTCTATACTCTGTGGTTTAAGGCTGCATGTGACATATACAGGGCCATACATTATAGCGTTGCCACTCGATAAATCTCCTGCTCCATTCTTGCCAGGATGATGGCCATTTTTGTCAATCCATCTCATTTAGCATTTGAAATATGTAAGCTACTGAAAGTAGACATTTGTACTGGCCGCTGTGTGCTGGTCAGATGTCTGCAACGTACGTCAGTTTAAGGGTGACACATTTGTTCTGCGCATCAGCAGCCATGTTATCTGTCAATCATTCAACCATTGTGGTGACCTTGATGACCTCAGGAATCTGTTAGTGCCACCTAGTGGTAGAAGAAAACCACTTTTAGGAGGGGGCGTTCCAATTAATGAGTTAACTGTGACCTCGATGCTGCACTTAAACATGTGTCAACATGAGGAAATGAAGGTAATTGGTGCAAAAAATCAATGAATTAAAGTTTGAAATTGATTGCAAATGCCAATCTGCTGATTGTGCTTTGTTAATGTTCCTCCATATAAAGCTTTTTCAATGAAGAACGTTAAAGCTACTGGACAGTTCAAAATTTGTTTCCTTAATCTGTTGGAAATCAATTAGGCTAAAACAAATTCAAAAAACGGAAATATTCCTTGCAGTGCAGCCAAGTCATGAAATGTCTAAATTACCTTAGTGTGCTAACATACTGAGTAGCATGATTTCTCAATTTAAATTTTACAGATTTTTGTTTAAAAAGAGAAGGATTTAACTTTTGCCATGGATGGTAAATGGTCTGAATGGTTATTAAGCGATGGTGTTAAATGATAGGCCAATAGGGTAGCTTTGACGGGATACCTGTGAAACTGTCAAACCTGAAATGATCTGTCAACTTCTATAGACCGGTCTGTCTTAATTTGAACATTTATTTAATGTTTACTTCATGCTGTCAGATTAGTGAGGTGCCTTGTTTGGATATGTCATAATTCTGTAGTGTAGAGTCAACTCCAATTTGTCAGACCAGTAGTTTACAGTCTCACAGCCCTTCATTATCAGATCCCCATAGTGGGGAACCCTTCTCTCCCGATGTGCTAATTTGGAAATTGAATGAAAGCCGAGAATAAGCGCTCACTGCAGACAAAAAGATGACAGGGCCGGTCCCCCAGTGTTTACAAACTGTCCAGGCAATGTTAAATGGCAAGCACCCGATATCTCAGATCTTTATCAGGTCTTACAATCTTACTGTCAGATTTCACAGACCGGCCGTCATCCCGAGCTTGATGCTCTTTTTTTTCTTTATTAAGTCTTAAAAAAACTACAGGCCATCTTTCTGGGAGGTTTGAGGGGATTATGAAAACAGAAGTATTAGTAGAAGTAAAACACTGGGCCAGACATTGGGGAATTTCTGTAGGGCTTATGTACTGTGGTACCTAGGTATATCAGGTACAGATCTTATAAGCCCTTACAGCTGCACATTCTTAAAATAGTGAGGGGGAGAAAGGAGTTTATAGAATTGAAATTAAAATGTGACAAAAATGAATTATATACTGTAATTTTTTATTGTGTTTGTTATTCTATCATTGAATTCTGAAATAAAAGATAAAAAATGAAAAAGGAGAACAACACTACTGGTGCTAGAAAGACTAGAACAAAGTTATACAGCTAAAATAGGAAGATGGGAAGCATAATATTTTATTCCTCTACAAGACATGGTAATTATTTCAAAAGTATAAACACTTAATTTAGTTGTAGGCACTGAAACCAATTCAAGAAAGCAAATATGTTGCCAATCAGAAAGAAAAACAATCTGTTAAGATTTTAAAAAGGGGAGAGAAACCTTGTAAGCACATATAGCTAATGAAGTGGTATCTTTGAGAGGGGACAGAATCCTGTGAAATTTTAGCTTTATTTGGCCAGCTTTAAAAATTATGATATCAAATTGTGATCCATTTTCAATAGTCTTGTTGAATATCGCCCACTGAAAAATTGTTTTAAAGAATTTTTACACCGCACAAGTACAAGGGTACTAGATTGAAAACAGATAATTTCTAAAAATCTCTCGAAGCATAAATTCCGTTTCTCAAATGCATAAAATATTTTAGACTTGAGAGCAGATCATAGGTGATCAAAGCTGACATCTTTTGGTTTCCATTAAGTTAATTTAAGTGTCCAGTTAAAGTACACTTTGTATCAGAATTGGTGACACTAGATTTTATTAAAAGTTCACAGTAATAAAAACAAATTCCATTGGATTATCTCAGTCATCTTGTGTACCTGCTGGTGCAGCATATTTCTTTTTTATTAGCTCACCTGAGCTGAAAGCTCAAGTGAGCTTCTCTGATCACATTTTGTCCGGCGTCCCTCTGTCCGTCCGTCTGTCTAGCTGTCCGTCTGTCTGTAAACTTTTCACATTTTCGACTTCTTCTCAAGAACCGCTGGGCCAATTTCAACCAAACTTGCCACAAAGTATCCTTGGGTGAAGGGGATTCAAGTTTGTTCAAATGAAGGGCCACGCCCTCATTCAAGGGGAGATAATTGGGAATTAATGAAAATTTGGTGGAATATTTTAAAAATCTTCTTCTCAAGAATGACAAAGCCATAATTGATCATATTTATATGGAAGCATATTCAGGTAGTGTAGATTCAAGTTTGTTCAAATCATGACCCCCGGGGGTAGGGTGGGGCCAAAATGGCCGACCAAAGTTTTACATAGAAATATACAGGAAAATTCTTTAAAAATGTTCTTCTTAAGAATGACAAAGCCATAATTGATCATATTTATATGGAAGCATGCTCAGGTAGTGTAGATTCAAGTTTGTTCAAATCATGACCCCCGGGGGTAGGGTGGGGCCAAAATGACCGACCAAAGTTTTACATAGAAATAAATAGGAAATTTCTTTATAAATCTTCTTCTCAAGAATGACAAAGCCATAATTCATCATATTTATATGGAAGCATGCTCAGGTAGTGTAGATTCAAGTTTCTTCAAATCATGACCCCCCCGGGATAAGGCGGGGCCAAAATGGCCGACCAAAGTTTTACATAGAAATAAATAGGAAAATTCTTTAAAAATCTTCTTCTCAAGAATGACAAAGCCATAATTCATTATATTTATACGGAAGCATGCTCAGATAGTGTAGATTCAAGTTTGTTCAAATCATGATCCCCTGGGGTAGGGCGGGGCTACAATGGCCCACCAAAGTTTTATACAGAAATATATAGGAAAATTCTTTTAGAATCTTCTTCTCAAGAATGACAAAGCCATAATTCATCATATTTATATGGAAGCATGCTCAAGTAGTGTAGATTCAAATTTGTTCAAATCATGACCCCCAGGGGTAGGGCGGGGCCAAAATGGCCGACCAAAGTTTTTAAAGATATATATAGGAAAATTCTTTAAAAATCATTTCATAAAAAATAGCAAATCCATTATTGGTCATTGGTCTACAATTGGATTTAAACTTTACAATAAAAAGCCATTTTCTACTTTTTCCTACCCTTAGTGCTCAGGTGAGCGATGTGGCCCATGGGCCTCTTGTTTTAATATTTTATTTTAGCGACAAAAATTATTCTGCTGACGAATTCCTGGCAATGATTTCAATTAGATTGACTTGCATTTGATACATCAAGTCAAGTGTGTTTTGGTCATAAAATCAAATAAAGAAATACGTAATTTCTCATGGTGAACTTCAATGGAATTGAATTTTAGACTGCCTGCGGATGCAGTATTCAACATTTTTTAATCTAAGAATTTAATAACCATGTATGTTTTTATTCGAAATGATAATAACATATAGATACACATTCAAGGCACTTGCTTTAGGGAATTCAAACCAACTTTTAAAGGTTAATATTGTGACTTATTTTCTGATATACAGACATATAAAATCTCTTAAAGAAAAGAACTACATTAATCTGTCACTGATGGTGTGGAGATTATAAAAATATTTTTCTCTGCATGTTGGAATAGGATAGCTTGATCCAGGCTTGTTTTGGGAAGTAAAATCATTAATATACCCAGAAGGATTTATTCATTGTTAGCAAATTTTTTTGGTAACTGTAAATGTACTTTTATTACAGGTTATAATCACAATTTCTATAAAATTCACAGGAAATATTCCTTAGATTGCTGTTGCATGTAGTCCGTAGATCACTAAATTTTCAGGACTCTTTATTTAAATGGATTTAAAAAAGAAATGGGATAATAAATCTTTAGATGGATCAAGGGACAAGAATATTTCCACTACAAAATTCTTATGAAATTTAAAACATGATTAATTATAGTCAAGCCTTTCTGAAGCAATATACTTGATGGTCTACATTTTGAACATAAAAAAAAAACCAAAATCCCAACATCTTAAGCACTGACAATAAAATATCACAGCAAGAAAAAAAAGGCTAATTTGCCTTTGTAAAAGTTACTTATTTAGCAATAAATTTATAGCGAGGCTTATTTGCAAAGTGTTTCTTTCAATGTAAATTCATACAAGAGCAAGAACCGTATGATTTGCTTGATACTATGATCTCCATATTAGTGGATATATCCCTTATCTTGACTATTATGTAAATAAGTACCATAAAAAATGCACTAAGAATCAGTGATCAGGGTACATAGGAGTAGAAAAATAAGCTGTTGATCCTAATCTTCGGCTCCCCCTATAGTCATACCAGGTGTGCTACTTAACCATGGTCAGGGGACCAGACAAAAGACCACCAGATCACCAAGACATTCAGGGGTTTGGAGGACCCGTTTGGAGTGGGCTTAGTGCAGGAGATTTAGCATTAATTATTGGGAATTAGGAAATTATGACATAATTGACTTGTTGTTGTGGAAGGATAAGAATTTTGTTAATTTTGAAATATGTTGCAAAGGCAAAATATGTTGATTGGTGTCTATGACATTGTTGGGTGTGAGAAATTACAGTGGGAATGTTTAAATCTAGCTTCTAAAGATTCAATACGATAATTTGTAATTGGTCCATTATTGGCTTAATATTTCAATAAATTCAATTGATCGGAATAAGTGTCGAAATTAAATTTTTAAAGTCTTCAAAACCTGCAAATAACCATCATGTAAATTATTTCAATCTTGATCGCTATTTCTGTTATGCTTTTGACAAATACCTGTGACTTAGAATTGTTTAAATGTAATAATTATATAGTTTAGATAAATTGCCTAGTGATAGGTAATCTAGACATGCCTTTGGCACCATTTGATCTATTTGACTTTTAATCCCCTGAACGTTATAAAAAAGTTTAGATAATATATTCATCATGATTGAAATTTGCATGCAATAATCTATTTAATTAACTCATATTGCAAATCTCATGCAGGTAAATTATCAGGCATAAAAGAAAAACAGCTTGGCCCTATTTGATTTGATAATTTTTAAACTTATCCCATTTGTATCTTACACTCTCTATCATCCATTGTGAATTTAAATAATGGTGCCTTGATAAAGTTGATGTGTAGATCAAAATATTCAAATGACAGTTCAATATAAACTTGTCAGTAATATAATGTGCCTGTTAACTTTTCTTACCCCCAACAGGTTCAATTTTCCACCCCCACAACTTTTACAAAGTATTGGTTTAACTTTTACAAGAAATTAACGTTCAGAAACAACTGATATCAGTGTATTTTAGATGTATCTGTTCTTTTTTTGTAGAGGTACTGTGATATCAGAACATCCAGATATCTGGTTCAAAGATGACGGCCGCTTGACGTACAAAGTCTGTGAGGATGGTAAGCATCTTTATAAAAGTAAAAATTGTCGTCAAGCATGGTTGTATTATAAAGTTGTCAAAATTAAATTAAGACTTGATAAATCAGATGATTTTAGATTTTGAGGTTAAAATACTAGTAAATAAAGACAAAAAAGGCAATTGGGTTTTAATTTCCAACTGCCTTCAATCTATATCTATGGTATTTAGAGATACAGAATGTTCAAGAGGTGTACCAAAATCTCAACTGCACTATTTGTAAAAGTTAAATGAAGCTGCATAACATTGAACTAGCTGGGCTCTAGGAAAAAGGTTCTTCAGGGGTTCATTTACAATTATTGCATTGGAAACTATAATCCATACAATAATTTATTTTATTAATTTCAAAATGAAGTATAGTGTAGAGTCGGCAACCTTTTTCTGTAAAACGTACTTTAGATATAGGAGATAGGTTGGAACATTTGTTCTATGATACATTGTAATGCGTAAACAGACAGAAGGTTTTTTTAAAAATGTTCAAAACCCAAAGATTATAAAAGTTTGGTATCTACTTGTTAAGGTTATTAAAAACTTCTAGATTTTTATGATAAAGTGATCAGGTGAACTGTAACATCAAAGTCGAGAGCTGTAAAGATTCTATAGAATTAAACACCTGTTTTTTTAAAAGTAGTTTCTGATGTAAAGTTTTGCCATGGAACACTTAAATTCTTTTGAACATTAGAAATTCCAGTTTGCTACCAACAGTTTTCAGTATGGCATTGGCATGATTGTTTGTAAAAATGAAACTGGTGTTCATTTACAGACTGAAGTTAATGATCTAAAAAGAAAACAAGGTTTATTGAAAACTTTTAAAATATGTGATTTGTTATTAAAGTCAAGATTTCTGGCCTATATATTCGGCCCCACATTAACATCATTTGGTTAAAAAAGACATTGACGTTTTTCATTACAACAGATACTAATGTACTGGAAATACTCACTAGGAAAAAAACCCCATAAAATTGACAAATGAGACTAAGAATGAACCCATTTTCAAGATTTCTAGTGAATGAGTCCTAGTTTTTATCTTACAAGAGTTGAACTGAGTTAGTGTAAATCATGGACGCAGGCGATTGCATTGTGAGAAATCACAGCCGGAAGCTGATAATATGTCACTATTTAGATTCTGTTTAATTTTCATTCTTTGTTTGCTGAAAATACAAAAAACAAATACTGTTTATTAAGGAACCAGCAGAAATGTTTAAGTAATTAGCAGTTGCTTGGTAATCGTAGATTTTTAATCAGAGCTTCATTAAATGTAGGATTCTAATGCCGGAATTTTTAGAAATTAATTTTGCAAAATTTTGATAGAGCCATCAATCATGCAAATGTGTATACAATTAAACAAAAAAAAAAGTCCAAAGATATGTATTATTTTCTAATTTATGAATTCTGTCTTTAAATATTGAATGTATTTGCCATCTTACTATAATTTTTTATGCGTCATAACTGGTGGTTTATGTTTTTACTTTTTAACAGTTTGAAAACTGAGACACGGTTATATTACTTGTTTTTTTTACCATGTCAGAAATGTTCATTGACACATTGCATTTTATTTTTATGCTTTACAATTTCAGACAAGTTTTCACATCAGTAAATATTTACAAATAGTCGCATATCATCATGAAATTGCATCTACCCCAGACATGATGTTAAAATGCAATTAAAGTTCAAAGTACACACACTTCCACTTCTTCTGTAAAGTTAATAACTATAAAATGCTTTTTTTGTTGTTACATCATCTATTTTATAAGGTAACATTAAGTTTTATCTTTAAATAAAAATATTTAAATGACTTCATATATACTTTTATTGACAGTTTCATAGATGAATGTATGGAATGCAGGGATTTGGGTAACTGATATAAATTTAAAGAATTTTATCGGAAGTTTATAAATGAGAAAAAATGAATTTTTAAGATGTGTAAAGTTTTCTCAGTATTAACAGACATATTGCAAGGATAAAGAACATTGAACTTTATTAATGAGAAATGGTAGCTCAATATTCTTTCCCCACCCTAATAGACATTAACTATCCCAGAATAGTAGTCCTAAGGTCAAATCCAAAAGACACCAAGTCTACATAGCATCAAGAAACAGCTCCTATTATAACTGCTACTATGTCACGAAAACCTGTAATTACGTCTGTAGAAAATCGCCTTGACTGTAGATTTTTGAGTCGCAGTTATGTATGAATTATTGGTCCGTTTTTAATTACACTTTATAAAGTCATGATGTTCAGAAAGAGAAACGATTTCATAATGATCCCCGTTTATTTACTCGATGACCTGGTAATTGGGTGTCATATATATTAGACACAGGTCATTCAAAAGATTTATTCTTGCTGATAAATTTTAAATGGACAATTACCCTTTGTTGGATTAGAAGTCTTTCTTTCAACTGACGACTAATAATTTTCATAAACAAAAAACTTATTACTTCACAGATTTATGATATCTTTCTGTCAACAAATATTTGGGATGGCCTACTAGCTAGATCACAAAGAAGGTTGTCTTTGCACTAAGCATTAATTTAGTAATATAAAAGTTGAATGGACCTTTCTTTGGATATTGTAATAGTATTGTTCACTCCCACAGCCCTTATGTCCATGTACTTTTTGGTTATAGGATAATTGTCTTGAAAAAGTCTATGAAGGCAAAAAATGTACTCGTATTTAAAAGAGAGTTTATATTAATTATAAGATTACAGTGTACAGTACACACATCTAAAAGTATCAGAAATCATATTGTCACATTTAAATGAGTATAATTAATGTGTGATATACAATAAATTACATCTCAGTGATTCCTTGTCTTTTCAGTCCCAATCCAGGCACCACTGGGGGACGCCACGGCTCAGGGAGGGACCCAGGTGGAGGCTGACAGTCAGTGCTGTGCCTGTGGGGAGGCACGCTATAAGATGCACTTCCAGGGGCTGTGGTCTCGACAGACCCACCCCAAGGGATTCCCTATTGATGAATGTAAGTATAGCTGCAGGGTAATTTTATGTGTTACCAATTTGTGCTGAAATTAAAAAGAACTTCCAAGCAATTTCTTATGCATTTTTATTCAAGCGAATTTGTGATTCTTTATAAAAATTTCAGGCATTTTGATCATAGGGCCTAGGCATGTACATTTAGTAACAAGGAGGTCCAGATATGGGCCAGAATTTTTTTTACCAGAAGATGGAATTTGTATCAAATATGTATATAACAGAAAGCCATTTACTTGTGCATGTACTTAGCTTAGAGATATTGAGGAATTATTGAGAAAAATGATTGAAAGCCTTGCAATTGGTTCTAGAAAACCTCACAATTTCAGTACAAACTAAAATAAATCAACTAGTAGCTTGTATTCTGTCAAGCATTTTTTAAGCAAAACAAGAAAGAGAATTTTTTGTCTTTGTTCTTTTTAAACTTGGTAACAAATGTAGACAAACTGAAATTTTATCATTAATTCTCCTAGAGTAAATCAGCTACTTGACAACTGCCTAAATTGGCACTGAGTAGTCGACATTTAGTAATGATGAGCAAAGTTAGTAACATCACTACACAGCAATTAAGAGCATGTCATAAACAAAAACATTCAACGCATATAGCTGTACAGGTGTCTCAAATCGTTAGCATTCCTTATGCACAAAATATTCATCTCATTACCATTGATGCTATAAACAAAATCTCATTCTTTTTCTTGGTACTTAATGCCTTTCTGCAATGCATCAACTTTAGTTGGTTAATAATTGGTCCACTCGAATTCAATGTTGAAATGTATGTAAATATGATAATTTTTGCTAGAAAAAAAGAATTAGCCTCGAAATATGCTTAAAACCAAGAATATTTTTATCTGAGAAAAGGGAATGATGAATTTATTGCACTAGAATTCTGAGGTGTTTCTCGGAAAATTTGAAATGAATTTATTTATCATCTTATCCTTATGACCTAGAGCCTAATGTTTATATTTAAGACAAGATTGATTTAAGTTTTTTACCCACAAATAGTCTTATCAATTTAAATGCATTTTTTTAATGAAAGAAAATTTTTTTGGTAATTAAATCAGGTTGTATTTCAGAAAGCTTTAGGTCACTGTGTTTTTTCGTGATCTAGAAATGACATTAGAAATTTAAGTGTTAAATGGTTCCTTTCTGTTTCATGCACCGAATGTTTTGCTTGGAGTAGAAAAGTTAATGATTTCTCCCCATGAAGTCACTTTAAAATCTAAACCTATAGTAAACTGCCTTATGCCCCACAAGTCCTATGTGGGAGTGGGGTCTTTGCTCAAACAAATGGAGCACCCCGGCAAAATGAACAGACACAGTGACAGCTGACAAATTTTTGGTTTCTGACTACCAAGGATAAAGAAAAATGTTATGGGGGGAGTCATTTGTCATAGCTTTTGACAAGGTGATAAGAATTTAATGCACTTCAGGGGGGACCAGGGGTCCCTTAATATTGATTCCAGAGAGAAGCTTGCCAACTGAGTTTGCTAAAAGGTCCCGGGTTTGTTATCCTATCTGTGTTTTGCCTATTCAAAGGGGTTAATCTCCTTATAGATAAAATATCTTTAAGTGATATAAGTAATATTTCCCCATTGTGCCCATTGAGAAATTTATTGAAAGATCGTATCTGACGTTAAGAGTTTTGTTTGTCCGGATTCATCAGGGAGTGAAATGAGATGTTACCCAACAACAAACGTTTTACCAATCAAAGTCTAGTATTAGATTTTTACTCCATAGTCAAGCTAACAACCAAGTTATTTAATATTTATCAGAGCAAAGTTGATGGATCTGATTTTTTTCTGATAATTTTTTATTTAGTATTTTTTTAATGTGTAAGTTATATCAAATGAGATTTTTATATTTTTGAGAGTCAACAGTTATTACTTTACACTAGATACAATTATATAAACCCCATCTAACATTTACAAGACTGTGTTTATCAATTCATAATATCTTAACAGGTGGCTATACATTAATTACTTCATTTTTTTGTTATTTTATCACACAATTTCTACTGGAAGGCTAGAAGTAAAATTTGCCGCCATAGAAATGTTTATTATCAATAACGATTACATGCATATTACCTAGACATGATGGGTATTTTTTATTAGGTTATCACTTATTGAATTAGATTTCAAAAGGTTATCGAGATTCTTTTCTTCTGCGGATCAGATCAGAAGGACAAGAAACACGTTCTTTACAACTCGTCGAATTTTTATGAGATGGATCCACATCTTATCTTGTTCCGCATTGTAAAAATCAGGGCCTGACACATAAATATACTAAATAGGTTATTGATAGAAAGGCATTTACTCACAAACATAAAGATCAGCTGTTTTGAAGAATTTCTCCGAATTTTTCTCTTACTGTGTAATTTTTTTTTCTTCATGGGAAAAATTCTGAAATTGATTCTTTCTTTAGTTGACATGAATTTTAATGAGACTTTGATCTTATGAAATTCAATGTACCAGCTTACTGAACAAGAGAAGAAAAGTGCATTTGGATTATCCATACAAAACTGAATGTACAAGAGAAAAATAGAATACAAGAGAATGTAGATGAAAATGAAAGAAGAAATACAGAAGCACTTTGCAAATTAAGTCTTACTTGTAGAGATCGAATGAGATGCCTATAAACCAAGAATGTTTTTGTTTTGAGATACTTTGCTCATGTTGTAATTTACAAATTTTAAAATTGAAATTAAAATTTTTAGTGCAAAAAGTTCAACTTCACTGGTCAAGCATTGTTGGGGCCTCACACACCAAGGACTATACAGTGTGGGATTATGGGACGTACGCCTCCAGGGGGGTCAAGGAAGTCTGTGAATATGGCTTCTCCAACAATCTGGAGACAGAATTCAAGAAAAATGTAAGTAGTTTTCAATTTAAATTCAAGGATTTTCAAATACATGGTTATCTCAATTTCCAAAGGTAAAAAAAAAAGATTAAAATCAGCTTAGGGTTAAAAGTACATTTGTTTTAATTATTTATAAATAGTAACAGCATGTTGATTTTTAAATTCAATTTTTTTGAGTGGTTAAATCTTTTGAAAGCCTTTTGGCCAAACATTATCACAAAACATTAAAACACGGGAAAACAACATTTTCTTAAAGGATGAAAGGAGACATTAGAGCGTATATCAGAAATCAGCATTAAATGAAGTAAAGAGCACGGATGTTTGTAGGAGTTTTGGGATTCCAAAATGAGTTATTAAAAATGTATGGTATTTGAAGGAAGTGTTATATATATTTTTAAAACAAATTGTGAGTAATGTTTGTTTGTTCACTAGAGATAACTGTGGAGTCATCTATAAGTTGTGGGTGTATCGACCCTTTGGTTGCAATCTCGCATAGTGCACATCCTGTGAATATTTCTTTTTAGCGTTTAAGTCTGACTGAGTCAAAAAGAATATAATTGGCCAATAAAAATTCTTCCCTGATGGTAATACCCCAAACTCCATTAGGGCTGTGTATTGAACCAAAAATTTCGATACGATACGATACAATATTTTTTAAAGCGATATGCGATATATTGGATTCTAAAACAAAGCCATCAGAAAAGGTTGATAAATCATTTTAATACATAAATTTCATAACAATTAAGTGTTTTATTACCCATTTTAAAGTTCTTGTCTCATTGTCATTACAAATAACACTTCAAATTAAAACTTTTAATGACAGCAAAATCAATATGTTCAAATAAAATTCTCTTTGTATTTTGTAATAATTAAAATAACTGTGTTATTTCCTTACAAATTATATAATTATTGAACAGTTTTATTTAAAAAAAAAAGAAATATAATTTTTAGTGATTGAAATTCCCATCCTTTTAACAGAATTAGAAGAAAAACTGTATGTCCGATACGTATTGGAAGTTATTATTCGATACGATATTTTTCTTAAATATCGATACGTATCAATATATCGATATATTGATACAGCCCTAAACTCCATGGAGAGGTCTTCAAAACAGTTACTTGCTTCAGTAATCAGATGTGAAATTATCCTTGAGATGGGGGTATTTTTTACGTTTTATAAGTTATTGCACGTAAAAGGGGGTATACCTCAATAGATGGGATTAATGTGTGTTACGGCACCAGTCTGACTGTGCATCAATCAATGTACAGTTAGTTCAATCCGCAATTTACTCCCCTCACACCCCATAAAAATCCCGAAAACATTTCTTCAGTAGGAAATCAAGACGTTTATTTATGTACAGCCAGGTAGAAATATGAAATAAATATGTAATTACCTCACCCCCTGTGTTAGAAGTGTATTATTGAAATGACTTTATGAACTTCTGAAAGCATGACGGTGCATATTTGTTTGGCGACAAATTGAGCAATTGTTGGGACGATCTTAATTGGCAAAAATGTTATTTAAGTTGTATACTTTTACAATCAGGGAGACTTAGGGGCGAACAATCAAAACATATCTGGGATTCATCGAATTTCAAACAAACGATCAAAAACAAATTTTAAAAATTGCAACAATTTTTGTTGGTTTATGAAAGAAAAATTTTTAAAAGCCAAGTCCTTTTAAGAGATATGAAAGGAGGTTTCTCTATTCATACCCTGTTCATCTATCATGATATTTTAGAAAGAGAGAAATTGCGCTGCCATCACGATACGGTGCTTTATAATGGAGACAGTTGTGTTAACATTGTCAGACCTTAATCCTAGACCACCTTTCGTAATCCCAGAAAACTATGGCAGAGGTCAAAATGAGGTCTCAGAACTAATTTCATTCAATTTATTCTCCATATACCACTCCTGTTCCTTTCTCCGACTTTGTCACCTGAAATATGAGGTCATGATTTGGTCATTTTCATTTGCGTTTGAAATCTTTTTTGGATGCTTCATTTATGAAAATTTGCATTTTGTATGGGTTAGATAACCACATTATTTGAATTGAATCTCAATAGCTATGGTATGAAAAAAATATTCTGGAGCAAAAAGATCAACAAGTCACAAAGACTTTGTACAATGGAGTTCACACCATAAAGTAGTTTCAATCTCATTGGTTGTGGTAACATTTTGGATTTTAGTTTGAACACAAAGACACTCAAAGGGCAAAGACTCTTGTGACCTGCACTAAGATTCAAGAGTAGGGATATTTCAACCAAATCTTTAAGTGCAAATTCAACATTATAGAACCCCCCCCCGAAAAAAAAATACTTTAGGGCATGAGCAGTACTGTGACCCAGTTGTTAATAATACATGTACCTCAAAATACATGTATAAATTGATATGTACAATAATTTCTCCTTGAGCCATTGAAAAGAAGGAATTTTACTTTGTCCTGAATTTAGCTGTTCATTTTTATTGAGACATCAATTTTTCATGATAACCATGTTTTCTGCATTTTTCCTGACGTCTTTCTTATTTAAAGAGAAGAATGTTTGATGTAGAACATTTGTAATTAAGTTCAAACATAGAATAAAATGGGAATAGAATTTGTAGAATTGTTAAGGTTTAGCAATAAAATTGTACTTTTCTGATGAAAACATCATTTGTTGATGTCACAAAAATAGATTCTTTGAAATTTATTTTCAACCAAATTTTTTCTGCATGAAGAAGAAAGATATAACACCCAAAAGCAGAAGTACAAAGGAACTCTTAATTAAGTGCATGATTAATTCTATAAATCTAATATTTTTTTAACATGCCAATAAATTATCATGATTTATCACTTAAAATAGTTATCCCCCACAAATTTCTTACGTCTAGACTATTTATTTTCTTCCGTAGTATGATACATTGTAGTACTATATACCAATTAGATTCATGTTGCAAAAAATAAAGGAAATTAAATGATCTAGACTATTTTGTTATCAAATAATTGCTTTTATACTACCTTTATGTGATAAAAAAAACTTGAAAGGAGGGAGAGCTCGAATTATGACAAATGTGTTGGGATCTCACTCGAGCATGAAACTGAAGATATTACTGTATTGAGGCCCAGCAAAGCATGCTCATGTAATGAAGCTCTTCAAAGAAAATCGAGGGTTTTTTTATAATTGGCAGAAGAAAAACTCAATGGGTTTGGACCCTACTACCATATAATTATGTGTGTTTGTAAGATAATTTTTTTTAAAGTTTATAATGATGTATTCTTATTTTCAAAGGTATTTTACAAGCTTGTTTTCTGGGTGTAATGCTTTAAGCAATCTTTAAAATATATCCTTGTAGTTTTGATAGTAAAGAATGTAATTTTGGGTAAAGAATTATAAAGTAACATAGCCATTTGGCTAAAAAGGAAGTACATTTGTACTTCTATCAGTGACCTTCAATCTATTTTGTGCATGCTCCTTAATACCTTAACCTTTTTGCTATAATACTACAAAGGGGATTTTACATTAGTAACATCATTAACATCAGAATTAAGGCAAATTTCCAACCTCAACCTTTTACAATATATTTGATGATTAAACTTGAATTTAAGTTTTGAACCTTATACATGTACCTCATATTCTGTCTCCATGTTGAAGGTCAAGTTTCTCAAATAAAAGTCTAAGGTCAAGGCCAGAAGATGAAAATGTTGGTACCCAAGTGACAAGAAACAAACCTATGAAATATGACTGCCCTTAACACAAACTTTTCAAAAGTTATGGCCATGGTCAAAGTTTTTTTCCTAAAGTAGTGCAAATTCAAGGTCAAGGATAAAAGGTAAAAAACTTTTGGTACCCAAGGGGAGCACTAATTGTCACAAGGAATTCACCTAGGAAAGGTCTCATCACAAGGAATACATTTTGGAAGTATAAAAGCACTAGCACCAACTGTTTTAAAGTTTTGGCCAAGGTTGAAATTTAGTAAAATTATATAGAGATAGGCCAAACTACAAGGTCAAGGCCAAGAGATCAAATATGTTGCTACTTTAAGAAAAGTTGTGTCACAAGAAATACACATGTGGAATATGAAAGCCATATAGCTCTATCTTTTAAAAAGTAATGGACAAGGTAAAAGTTTTTGCAGGCACACAAACAGATAATCAGACAGATACTGTAAACGTGGTTATATTGACGAGTTGAAAAATTGACGATTTTTTCTTTACGAAAATTGACGAGTGTTAATTTTGACGATATATTTAATCAAGAGTTATGTATCTTTGAATTCGAAGGGATAAAAAGGCAGCGTTTGAATTAATAAAGTTTAATTTTTGTACAGACCATCTACAATGTGTAAGATATTGTGTAAGATATCTAAGAAATTGATTAAATAAATTGCCTCTTGTAATTTGTTTTCATTATAAGCAGTCAATTGCCTGAGGTGAAAAACTACCGGTAGGTCAAGCACGGTGTGATAATTACGCTAAGTTATGCATGCAGTATTTGAGTTTAGATTCAATGTTTTTAAAAAATGTGATTATATATCACTGTGTTTTCATAACTTATTACAAAGGAAATTAACAATAACTTTGATCTAGTTTTAATAGGGGAAACCCGAGAAAATTGAGTGGTAATGTTGTATAATGGTCAATGTCTATTGCGACGCTATATATATGATATGAAAGTTGACGAGTGTAAATTTTGACGAGAAAAGAAAAATCGTCAATATAGTCAAAATTAGCACATCGTCAAAATTTCCACGTTTACAGTAGATGAATGAACAGGGCAAAACTATTTGCCCCTGAATCTTGAGTATTTACTACATGCATAAGTCAAGCATGAATTTTATTTTGACTGTAAACAAGAAATTAATTTGTTAATGAATATGAATATTGCTCTACACATTAATCAGCCAGACATTAATGAGAACATTCAAAGGCTCTCGTTAAAGAGGAGAAAATGAATTATTCATAAATTTCTTTTAAGTTTTTGTAATAGAGAGATTAAGTCATTCAAAGTTTTATACTGTTAAAAGTTTTACAGAAGTGAAGCAAGCCTGAATGATGGGCATTAAGATGAGCATTGATAATTCTGTCTGGGTGCTCTTTTTTACTTCTTCATTTTCAAGGTTATTTAAAACTATAAACAAGAATGCTAGCTTCATTTTTAGTTATTTTCTTCCATATCCTTCATTTCTGGAGCTTATAACTGTCTACATATGTTCTGAAGAGCCATAAATGAAAAAAAGGTATAATTAGAACTTGGAGAGATATTTTTATTGAAATTTTTGAGGTAAGCTCTATAAATGTATAGAGCTATTTGGAGAAAATGGATGAAAACTGCCTTGAAAAGTGTAAATATTAGTCAGTGTCATTGAAGCTCTTGACAGCAAGGATTATTCAGGTGATAATTTTTCTTGAATATAATTCAAGCAGATAGTTATGTGTGTTAAATTCTGCTTGATTCAAGCAGCTCTTCTGTCTTCATAAACTCTTTATACACATGCTGCCATTGATAGAAATGCAATAAAACTGCCATGTTGTGCAACTTAGTGATAATTACTGCAACGAGGGTGAGAATGCGCATCTGTTAATTAAGATTTATTTAAACTTTGCTTGTATATGATAAATGGTTAATCAAGTGCAACTATCACAACTGATCTGTTTGATAAGTACAATCCCAAAGGCATATCTTTAAATCTTATATTCCATCATATGGGGGGGGGGGGGGGGGG
>PRKT01000319.1:332252-377013 GCA_003671525.1 Saccostrea glomerata
GGGGGGGGGGGGGGGGGGTTGAATTTTCACACTTTACAACTTCAATTTTTGGCCGTACCTTGAATACAGAGATGAACAGATTGTCAGCCGACTCCTCTAAAACTGCTGCACAGAACTTGCTCAAACTTTGTAGATATATAGTTCACAGTGTGTAGATGTGCATATTACCAGCCAAAATACCAGGAAATTCCAATTCATTAATTTTGATGGTATTTTCAGCACTTTTCAACTATAGATTTTTGGCCATACCTTGAATATAGAGATGAACAGTTGTCAGTGCCACTTCTCATAAGCCATTGCACAAAATTTGGTCAAACTTTGCAGATTTGCAGATATTTAAGACACAATGTGTAGATGTGCATATTACCGGATTTATTTTTTCTGGGAATTTCAGAGTTTGGGGGGAGCGTGGGGTATGTGAGCTTGCTCTCTTTTTCTTTCATTTATATACACAACCATATATGACATGCATGTCTTTATGTTCTTTCATCTCTGTAAACAGCGTCAAAACTCTGCTAGTGGAAAGTCGAATTCAACCATGAAACGGTATGTGCTAATCTTGGGAAATGAATTTGATGGGCTAAAAATCTGTCTCTAAAATTACATTGGAAAAAGTCATAATGATTGTGTTTTTGTGGAAAATGAGACATAATCAAATTTTATTTATTCAATGCAATATTAAAAATCTGAAATTGAGTTTTCTTTCAACTCTACATTTATTTTTTAATTTTGCTCTTTGTCCAAGATTAGCATATATACAGTTTCATAGTTGAATTCACTCGGTGAGCAGAGCTTTGATGCTGTTGAAAATAAAGACATGCATGTTACATAGGTTGTGTAGATAAATTACAGACAATGGTAAAAAACACAGTTTTTCACTGTATTTCCTCTGAAAGTGTAAATGAGTGCTTTTCTGAGGAGGGGGGTACAGAGAATAATTTGGAGTTAGATGCCTTGTGTTTTTATTATACTATGGGTTAAAAATTTATTTCTGAAACAAGTACCTGTGAGAAAAGTAATGGGAATGTTACTGTCAAGATAAAAAGATGAAAACTTTATAAAAGTTATGTAAAATGTTTAATAAAACAAAAACAATTTTCAAACTGTATAAGGCATATACATAAATATAAGGCATTGTTTCTTAACAACCAAGTATTGTGTTTTCATTTACTTTCTATATCACAGTCAGATAAACACTGATTTCACACATGATCTTATGCAAAAGGCAAATGAACAAAATAAAATTAACAGACACAAAACTGTAAAATAATGGAAGTTAAATGCCATTAGTTTGAAACAAGACATTTTTTAAGAAAATAAAATATTCCTTCATGATGGTAAAAAAAATCTGTAGTGAATTCTTAATCTTACAGAAAATAAAACTTCTGCAAGAATACACTTTCAAATGTTTTTTGTGACATCAACATTGAAGGTGACCTCTGAAAGACCTTCACCTTTAATATGACCTTCACCCATTGACCTGGAGTTGCCCCGACACACTGGATGCTGGTGTATTCCTGGAATGCTGGGTAGATTGATAGCGTGAGGGACCGGTGGAGATGGAAAATTCATAGGGATCCAGTGTACCCGTCATTAGACGTACACGATCATCTGTAAAAATATTAAAACTGTGACTGAACACATATCCAGAATGCAAAGAACAGTGAAAAGTCATTGTTATCAATAGCACACAGTGGTGTTTGCTTATTTTAATATATGTAGTATATTTACAACACAAAAGTATTATAATAAGCAACCTATGATAATAGCCACTGTCAACGCATAACTGAGGCTATCCTTATGTTTTTAATACATTGCAAAATACAATAACTTTTGATCACTACTTTTACACAACACATTGAAGTACAGATTAGACAAAAACAAGCAAATAAAAAAGTAAATGTTTTTACAGATCTAAACATTGAATTATGAATTAGATGAAGCCCCCAAACATTAACTTTCTTTATCGCTAAAATTTTAGTGTTTTACAAGTGACAAAAATCTATCAATATTCTGGAAATACAGTACATGGATATGTAAGGTCAACATCCAACTGCGCTCTTCCCATACTATTTATCAGGATTAAAAAAGCATATTAACGATATTTAAACACCACACATTATAAGGATATGGAATTTTATACATTAAAAGCCATCACCAGAAACTCATGCCAGTCCATTGTTTTCTACACTCAAAAACTGTTCACCATTGCCATAACAATTAGGTCGCTACTTACCCTTTGATTGTTTCATGACTAAAATGTTTGTTACATATATATAACAATGAAGAAGTGAAATTAAAGAATGCGTAGAATTATATAATAAAATCTAATTTTTTAGGAAATATTTTATATTTTATTAGTTAAATAAGAACTTAAGATACATGTACACCTTCTTGTGTGCTGTAACATGTTTATGACTGCAATAAAAAGTTTTTCTTTCTTTGAAATTAAATAAATTCAACTCTTGAGAAAAACCCTGAATCTCAACAAAAAAATAAAATAAAATAATTGTTTTAAAAAGTGTCTTACCAACTTGTTTCTCTGAATATGCACTTGTGGCTGTATCTTTCCAGTTATTTAGATATCTGAAACCAAATCAAGATTTATATTAACTCTTGGCTTAATGATAACAAGTATTGTTCTGATATATTTGCTCTACTAGTAAAAATCCCTCTTTCATCTGTACAATTTATGACTGTATTTAGGTTGGATGCACCCAAATTTACTGGGTATTTGCAAAACAAGTCCTGCAGTTTAATTTTTGAAACAAATTTTTTTTACTCACAAATGAATTGAGGGTTTATCTTTTTTCTCTACATGCACCACGATGACCATTTACTTATCAAAGTTAAGGCTTGTTGTCCAGTCAAACACTTACTCATCAAAGTTAAGACTGGTTGTCCAATGACCACTTACTCATCAAAGTTAAGACTAGTTGACCAGTAACCACTTTCTCATCAAAGTTAAGGCTGGTTGTCCAGTAACCACTTACTCATCAAAGTTTAGACTGGTTTTTACTAATACTCATCAAAGTTAAGGCTGGTGATCCAATAACCACTTACTCATCAAAGTTAAGACTGGTTGTCCAATCTAAGAGTTCATCCACCTCCCAGTCCTCCAGGGCATCAGGACCCATCTTCTCCACTGTGGCCACCATCCCAGCCGCTGCCCCCTCAATCAGGTTCACAGTCTCAGGGTCATCAGACTTAGCCTTCAACATCCCCTCCTGGTACCTAAAGGAGGGTTAAACAATGCATAAATAAGGAATGAATATTTACTCTCAATATTTTTCAAATATCAGTAAAAAATGAAAATCATTAATTTTAAAACTAGATATTATTGTCCCTATCTTAACCCCAAGGGCCATGTGATGAACAAATTTAATCTAACAGTAATCTTTCTGATAATGTTTGCATTTCAATTTGACTTATCATGTCCTGCTTTTCACAACAATTTTTTTTAAATGACCCCAACAGTTTTCAATTTAAGTACATGTATTTCTTAATAGAGTGTGTAGCCCTTTATTCGAATAAACTTGAATTCACTTTATCAACTCCAGCAATGCTCTGAGTGATGGAAAGTTTCTTTAAATTTTAACTCGTGGTTCTGACAAAGATTTGAAAGTGTGAAAACATTACAAATGAGAAATAACCCACAAAAGATGGACAGACGGATGGCTACAGGTCATTTTAATCAGAAACGCTCATTTCAGCAAAAAAATTATGCAAGAACTTTTGTGACTTAGTAAAAAGACTTTCATCATTTTGCATACATTTTCTGCATCCATTCAATCTTCCTCTTCTTTTTTCTTTTCTCGACATCTTGTTTTCTTTGAAGCTGAAAATATGCAATCATTTTTTCTATATACATGTATGTTATACCATAATATAATGCATTATACTCCTATGTTTTTCTATAATTACACCGAGAAGTATTCAGTATTTATCTCCAACAATAAAAAAATGAATGTTTACTTAAAATGTCTAAATGAGATGGTTGTTAAAAATACTGCCTTTGTTTGTGGAGATTTCTTACATGCATGTTTATCCAATATTAAGTCTATACAATGTTCAGAAAAAGAAAAATTTCACAAATTTGTCAGTTTAGCATGTACTGTGTTAGGTTGTACAGTGTTGTATTGTGTGTGACTGTCATGTGATAAGTGTTGTACCTTATCATGTGACTGTCATGTGATATTTGCTGCACACTGACATATGACTGTCATGTGATATGTGTTGTACCTTATCATGTGACTGTCATGTGATATTTGCTGCACACTGATATATGACTGTCATGTTACATGTGTTGTACCTTATCATGTGACTGTCATGTGATATTTGCTGCACACTGACATATGACTGTTATGTGATATGTGTTGTATCTCTGTTACACACTGACATATGGCTGTCAATCATGTGATGTGTGTTGTACCTTATCATGTGACTGTCATGTGATATTTGCTGCACACTGACATGTGACTGTCATGTGATATGTGGTGTACCTTATCATGTGAGTACTGGTATTTCTTGTTGCTGGTTTCCCAGGTGATGGGGTCAGTCAGGTGTTGAACAAGACGATCTGATACCAGTCTCCAGCCATTATTCTCTATCCTTTTATACCAGTTATTCTTATCTACAGAAGAAAATGTCGACAATCAGCAACAATGATGCAAATTACACTATTAATAAAGGCTTAAAACAAAATAGGCATTGTGTAGGGTATTTTATTTGAACAAGTTTTACACTAAAAAAATATGTATGATATCTTTCCTATTACAGAAAGAAAATATCAAAATTTCTGTAAAACTATTAATTTTATATCCTGTTTTGCTTCTTATCTTCTAACTTAACTACAATAACAAATCCTAAGTTACAGTCATTATTTTATCCCCAAATTCATTTTGTATAAATACCTTCACGGTCAGTTGATAGATTTAACAAAGAGAATTTTCAAATATGACACTTTCTGCAATCATCATATAAAAATGACTTCTTTATTTGATACAAGAACTTATAACTTTACAAGATATTAATTGTGTATTTTCCAAAAAAAAAATGCCATGGATAAACACACAAAAAAAAAGCTTTACAACTACACATACCATCCTGGACTCCTTGTATTCTGACATGACTGTGTTTATCTTTTGCCATGGCTAGTTTAACAGAAGGCTGGGTATAATCCTTGGGACTGTTAGCACACATATCTTGGACAGGCCTATGAGTGAAGATCTTGTAGTATATGTTGGGAGGAAATCTATCCTGAAATGTCAGAGGACTGATACATGTACTGTAAAAATATTTAATTATTTCACAACTTTTCTCACTGCTTCTTCTGTGTTATTCTTGAATATGCTTATACATATAAATCATTAAAACCTCTAGGTTACATTAAAACATTAAATATGCTAAAAATCAATATAAGGACACATTTTGCCAACTTCGGAGAGTGTCATTGTGTGTACTTATGTAGTATATATGAAGTAAACCTTCAAAGACAGTGCTCCTTTAGCATTAGCAAACGACCAGTCTGCTTAAATATTGCTCTGATTTGAAATTATTATCAATGGACTGGTATCACTATTTTTTTGTATCGTTTGTTAATGTATTATTGTTGAGAAAAATTTATGTAAGAGAATATGAAAATACAACTCACTCCTGCCAGTCTGAACTTAACATGGACCCCAGAGGCTGCGTCCAGAAGTTTGGCCTCATTAGGATTGATACATCTCAGCATCAAGGCAGGGTTTCCCCGGGTCTTGAAATTAATCAGATCTCTGTAATACCTATACACTTGTATATCCTGCAAACAAAAGCGAAAACTTTGAGTAGTAAAACATCCAATCACATAGTGACAATGTTTAAATTACTTTGAAATTTTTTCCTAGGACTTTTTCTACATGCCCTAGTTAGGTATCAGAAGCTGTCAATGCATACTGAAACTAAAAAAAAAATATTTGAAAGACCTGTGAGACAGAGATGAAAACTTCTTAGAAATACATTTTTATTCAATTAACATAATAAAGTGCCACGCCACAGCATGATACGCCCGTCAAAAAATTACAATAATCTTAAACAGTTTAAAGTGCAAGAAAATCATATCAACCTTGATTTTAAGATTTCAATGATTTTTACACTCCTTAAAATATTTGTTTATCCATCTCCTGTGGTGTAGACATTAATTATAACAAAAATTTCATCATTCATAGATTTCTATTCTGACTGTGTTAGACCTTGCAAATTGCCCATCATAAATTAAACAATATCAAATTAGTCTTAACAACTTAATCTATACCTAATTAATTTTGAAAATAAAAGGCTGGCCATCAAATATAAACTGACCAACAGTTCTTCTGTCTAATTCCCAAAGGTCTTTAGGATAGAGATAAGACGATGCTCTGAAGAAATCATTGAGACTTCTAGCCTTCCTATATTGAACACATTAATTAATCTTTAACTGGATGCTTGTTTACTCATTACTCCCAAGAGATTATTGGATCTGCACTATCTACCATAAAACATATTTTAAAACATATAAAACATCAATGATATTTTTTAGATTTAATGTCAGACGGGTTTAAATATGCAATTCATATGGACATGCTGATTCCATCCCAACCCCCATAAAATTAGTTTTAAAGTTCATAATATTATGTAATATTAAAATAGTTTAATATGCAATATCAAATTAGTTTTAATTATTTTTCATCAAATTCATTTTAAAACTTAGGCTGGCCAACAAGAGCCAACAGGCTAATCCCATTTTCCCAATTCCCAGGGGATATAGATAGCACCAATGCTCTATCAGCAACTCCTCACACTAAACTCATTAATTTCTAACTTGATTTGCAATTTTCTGTTATCAAAATTCTTCTTGACCAGTGCTTGATAATTACACTCATGGGAGTAGTGGAATTTCTCTAACACACATTATATTTGTTATAGATTGCTGTCAAGTATATGCTAAAAAAAATAAGTATTTTCATGATTTAACATTTTTTTTAATAAGGGTAGTGCAATACTCTTACATTTTTTAGAGTGTGTTAATGAATAGAAAAAAAGACATTTTTTTTTCAAATTTCACTTAAATTAAAGGTCACAGTGACCTTGAAATAGGTCGTGACACACCTTCTACCTAAGATACATAAACTGGCCAAGTTTGATGATTCTAAGTCTAATAGTTTTCTAGTTATGGACCGGACAGGATTTTTCCATATTTGGCTATAACTTTTTAATTATAGGTCAGAGCGACCTACTTTTTGTGCGCGACACACCTTCTACCCAAGATGTATAAGCTGACGAAGTTTGATAACTCTAGGCCTTATAGTATTAAAGTTATGAGCCGGACACGAGAAAAGCTAACAGACGGACAGACGGACGGACAGACGGACGGACACGAAGCCTATAACATAATACGTCCCGTCTTAAGACGGGCGTATAAAAACAAGTAAGGATTTATCAAGGGAAAATAAGACAAAGATTCACATTTAATGACAGCAACACACAAACATTTCGATGAACATGCTAATCGTGAGATATAAAGCCTCACTATATGTCTCCTCCAGGCCCTCTGTATAATCCCCGCTGCTTGTCTCTCTGTGAGTCGAGATCTGGTTTTTGGCACGAAGGGGGTGTGTTGGACAGCAGTGGGGGGTGGGGGCTGGACTGGAGCGGGGGTCTCCAGTGACTGTTGGCTCTCCCTCAGGGCTTCCATATATCGCTCAGCAAACTCCTCATAGCTACAAATAGCAATCATGAATGAATAAGTCAGCATGTAACTTGACATCTTAGCTGCAATTTCTTTATTTTTAAAAAGTACTGTTTCTAATAGGTCATTATGTTAATGTGCTTCAGAATGCATTTGCAAAAAGACACATTTAACATTACATCAGTTCTGTTAATTTGACTGAAATATAAAATAAAATAGAGGTTACAAGACTGTAAAAATATGTGTGATGTATGTAAATGATGAAATAACTTACGTCAAAGGGTCTTGATCCTTGTTATCATAGGTGATGAGATATTCCTCATAAATTATTCTAATTTCATCTTCCTCTGAGGGTGGATTCAACTCTACAACCTTCAAGTTAAAATGTGATGAGAATAAAAGAAATGAATTCCATTCTAATTTATTTTGGATCCCCAGATATACAAATTTAGCAAAGTAATTTCATAGGTCCCAGTAACTCTGTTATATTAACTGAGTTTTATTGTATAATTAATTTAAACTACTTTGTTTCCTGACCTGCTCATCGGCCACCTGTCGGATCCTCGCCTCGTCATCCTGACTTTTACTGTACACAGCTGTCTTGCTGACTTTGGGATTTAAGGTGCCATACACATTACACCTATAAAAAAAAGTTTGATTTGTCACATGTATGCATTTCAATATTAAATAACTTAAACAAGTATCTTTTTTAGCGTAATTTTTGCACCAGTTAGACAAGTGTTTATCACATCATATTTACAAGGATCACCAATTATATATTGCTAATCTGCCTGTTCTGAGTCTTACAAAGTTCCTGAAAACTCTTAGATATTTTAAGTCACAATGTTTAAGATTTCATCTGACAGTTTTTTAAATCATTTTGATTAACTGTGAGGCATTCATTTCAAGGCAATCTTTTTGGTCTCTCTTTCTGACAGAACTGATGATTAATGCAATTACGATAAATGATTTTGTCTAAAAATTAAATATATGAAACCATTCATTTTAGCAGGTATTGAAGTTTATTATACATGTTTTCCAGACATCACCTTGTTGAGTATCCTCTGTATGCCCTCTGGATTTCTATTGCTGCAGAAACTCTGGCTTCATCTGATTCTTTATTCTCTTTAATCAATGTCTGCAAAAGATGAACAGAAGTTTATATAGGTTTACTTTTTCAGATATTTTAAAATATGTAATGTGGATGTTAAATTTAACAGTACATATGTTATTTCTCTCACTGACTCTCTGTTTGATCAACACATTTTGGGTTGTTTTGATGTCTAGATCAACATTATTTAAGATAGTGAAAAGCACCAGGAACAATCATTTTAAAACAAATTTGTTACATTCTGAAAAAAAATTAAAAAAAATACCTGTCTGAGACTTTTGCTTGCTTTTGCCAATTTTTTGTCCTTTAAATCTGAAGAAAAAATACACAAGTGTAATAATTGTTCAAACAGTCTTATGCTGAGATATCAGAAAGTACATACAATACAATAATATAATACTGTTATTGTGATTCAATGAACAGAAGAACCGAGAAAATTCGAACAGAATACAAATTAGGATTTTGCGAATTTAATTGGAATTTACCTCCAGTAAGGTCATTAGTAAATGCAATTTCGTCTGCTTCACGTTGACTAATCATATTTGACAAAAAAATTAGTTAGTTTTATTTGTTTCACATATTTTGATCTCGTTGTTAATTTCAACAATGTTGATGTCTGACTGAGTTACGCACATGCGCAATGGTTTTTTTTTTTTTAAAGCGGTGGCGGTTAATTTCGTTTCCTACTTAGAGTAGTCTGCATCATCCAGACGTTTGCGTCTACCTCCACAAACATGAAAAAATATTCTAGGCGAAGTATTTTAAGAAAAGATTATGCCTCTCTCCCTTTTCAACCATGTTTATTGCTGGACTATTCTCAACTGTGCGGCTTTACTATATAATTATGCTAACACTCTATAGTACATACCTGGTTACGTTCAATATTAATATGAATGATCGTTTACAATACTTAAATAAATTAATTCGCTCCCATTTTGTCTAATGTAAAACATATCTGTATTGCTATTCATTTTTTTAACTAGCTGCCAATAATTAATGTAGTGTCTCTCTCTCTCTCTCTCTCTCTCTCTCTCTCTCTCTCTCTGTTGAAGCCTCTCTATTCATATTTAAACATATCTTATTTAAAAGAAAATCAGAGAGGGCTACATTTTTGCAGTTAGTTCTTCTTTGTCTCACTTACACTCTTATCTAATTAACATAAATCATTATCAACTTCACAGAACAAGTGGGCAGTAAAACTTTGGCCACGCATATTCAAGCGGCAAATCCCAGCAGGTGGCTGCCCAGTGAAATGCTTCTTATCTTATTTTCTTGATACTTGATCCGCGAGCTCGGTCATAGCATTTTCCACGTGCTTTTGGCCATTCTGCTATATAATTCCGCGCAGTCAAAGCACTTAATTTCCAGTTTCCACGTGCGTGTTTGTCCCTCAGTTTGCGGATATCATAAAGAGACTTTGATTGGAATTTTAACTCAGGTAGGTTAAAACATTTCCTTTTTTGCTTTGTCGTATGATATACTAGTACCTGGATATTGTAGGGCTGCATTTTAGTCAAAGAATATGCCTTGATCATGCAGCATTTACTGACAGCATTAATGTATATAATTAAATTTGCATTCACCAGCAGGTTCAGCATGTTAATAAAATATACATTCAACAGATGTGACAATTTCTTTTAAAACTTCTTTTAAATCACATTTCTCCTTAATTACAGTAGATCACTAATTAGAGAGAGAGAGAGAGAGAGAGAGAGAGAGAGAGAGAGAGAGAGAGAGAGAGAGATTGCAAACAGGAAGAAAGGTTTTAAAAAAACTTTTCTGAGCATGCAGTATATATTGTATCCCAAGTTTTCCTTAAAACAGCACTAAGGCCCGGAATGGGCAAAGAGAGATAACTTATAAAAATCCTTTGCACATCTAGTGATCTACCACGAGGGTGGATTTTAAAAAGTCTTAGAAGTGATTTATATACCTGCACCCATACCATACTCAATGCACAACATCATCTTGATCTAATTCACAATTCTTTATGCAAGTAAGTCGGGATACTGTCAGGTGATGTTTGCATGAAATATAACGAATATGTATTATTCAAGTTCAGAAGTCCATCAAACGATACGAGGAGCAGAGTAAACACTACTCCAGCATGCTAGAGGTTCACGGCGAGATACTTTTGACTTGGCGAGGTATATAAGGAGCATAGGGATGTTAACCGAGGCTCTTACTTGTAGGAGTAAGTAAACACAGACCTCCACAACATCAGATAAGTGGAATCAGGTGCCACGGAGGAGTGATATTCCCCTGCCAGCTGGTCATACCCGTCATGTGCTCCCTGTCATGATTGGGAAACCACAGGGACTTGCTCCCGGCGTGTAATAATAATTTATTAAAAAAAATCATATACCGTAATAATAAAACTACAGTTTTATTATTACGGTATATGATTTTTTTTAAATAAATTATTATTACACGCCGGGAGCAAGTCCCTGTGTAGTTTTATTATTACGGTATATGATTTTTTTTAAATAAATTATTATTACACGCCGGGAGCAAGTCCCTGTGGGGAAACATTGAGAAAATTGACAAATAAACCTAAATGTTTTTATAATAGCCTGACAGTCAGCATGAAAAACGCCAGTCAGCACTTGAATCAATGATAAATTTTATTTGCTGACTTTCAGGCGCGGACCCAGAATTTTTTTTCCGGGGGGGGGGGGGGGGGGAGAGGGGTCCACCCATGTCCAAAAGAAAAAAATCCAATCCATAAATTTCTTGACAAGCAAAAAAAAAACCTAAACTCGCCCAAACATCAAAAACTTATTTCGTGGGAAGGGGGTGTTCGACGACTTTTAATGCTTTAGACGTTTGACTTTTCAACCCAATTTAAAACAAATTCGCGTTTACAAGGGGGGTAGCTGCAGATCTGTAGCTATCCGAAAAAATATATATTGATAGACTGGATATCCGGTCTATCAATATATATTTTTTCGGATAGCTACAGATCTGCAGCTAAAGGGGGGGGGGGGTCTGCATTTTCCAAGGGGGGTCCAAGGCCAAGCGCTTTGTGATATATATACTCACCCAAATAATGTTTACTTAAAAGTTTTAAACTTTTGAACCTTAATTAAAAAGTGTTATTGTAGATAAAATTATTTTGTCAACTCTACTTAGAACATTAATGAACAGTCAACTGCTTATATTCAATAATTCATTAGATTAGATATTATACATTTATTGACTGAGTTCGGGGGCAACATGCGTTTTGTCGGACCAAAGAACCAAACTGTCTGCCTGAGGCCGTTAGGCCGAAGGCAGACAGTTTGGTTCGAGGGTTCGACAAAACGCATATTGCCCTCGAACTCAGTCAATAAATGTTTTGTTACACCTTTCATTTTATTTTATAGTTTTTGACATACATGTATTTTGTACTATATTCCGTAATGTAACATCAGATCTGTCTTTGTTTAACACCAACGAATGAAAACGAGATTAAGCTCCGCCCATTCTGTGACGTAAGCGGTCCAACATCTCTCCGAGCGGTCCAACATCTCACTCAGCGGTCTAACATCGATTTTTTTAATGCCCGCTCAGCAAAACATTAAAAAAGTTAGACTTTTTTCTATATAAATTTGTAAAGGAACACATTTTTAAAGGTATAACAATGCATAATACTTGTTTTGAGTAATCATTATATTTCATTGAAAAAAATATTATGTATGTTGCCTCCCCCCCCCTAATTATCTATAGTCGTAAATTTTGCATTTTGGTGAATTTTCCAAGTTTGTTTTAAAAGTTTTTATGTACATTATTTTTTATATCATTGTAGACCTGTACAATGGATTCTCAGAAAAAGCAAAAAAGCAGGCAGAATAGACACCATCCCGAGAGTGGCAACAATGCTGTCGGCAGAAAGTCTGGCACCGTAACATGTGTAACCTCTAACCCTGGTGACGGGGAGAAGAACAGGGCACCTAATGGCCTGAGAGAAGGCCTGAGGCAGTGGACCATCAAACACAGAATCACAAAAGAGGCAGTGGAAGATTTACTGAAGATGCTGAGAAGCTGGGGCTATCGGGACTTACCAAGAACTTATCACGCACTGCTTAACATTGACGGGGAAGAGTAAAGTAAAATGGACCCTCCTGTACATGTTTAATGATGTTACCTGCACATGTGCATTCATTCTCATTTTAAAAAAGTTAAATTCATTGTAATTGACAGTTTGATCATTGTACAAATAAAATGAATTAAAGTGTTCAGTTATATCTCTGGTTTTATATAGCAACAGTAAAATCTTAAATTTCATCATTTCATCTCTGATATCTCGACACCTTCCGAGAGTCCCTGGGTGTGGAGATAACTAAGTTTATCTGAAATTTGTAATCTTTATAGACTTTGTAAATAAATCTTCGATAGCCACAGCTTTTTTATACCCCCCCCCCCCGCTTGAAAAGCGGGAGGGTATATAGTAATCGTTAATTCCGTCCGTCTGTCCGTCTGTTACGCTTTGGGGTACCCATCTCTTATCCGCAACTCCTCTTATACCACTGAATGAAATTTTATGAAACTTTCACAGAATCTTAATTATATATTGCCATTGTGCACCTCCTATTTTACTTTTTGATCCGACACATTTTTTGGGTTTCCCATACCAAAACATGGACACTGCCATTTATACACATATGGGAGGCGGGGGGTATCATTTAGTGAGCCCATTGCTCACAGTACCTCTAGTTTAAATTCATCTTTGCCAGCCAAGGGTTTCTGATACGCTACTCTCCCTGGCATTTTCGACAAGCCAGGGGTCCTACGTTAACACGTTGACGTTGTACTAACGGTGCACTTATTGACTCAGCATTACGAGGACGCTCTATTCGTATTATAGTACACTCAAAGTCAATAAAAAGGTGCAATTTAGGTTGAGAAAAATGAAAATTTCAGTGTTGATATTTTCTTCTCAAAATGTTGCAGAAATATTGACAAATACCTAAATATGTCTACGCTAAAGGGATTTCAAGTTAACTTTCGAGGTTTTTTAAAAACCATCTTTCAAAGTATGGTAACATTTTTCACATTTTCCTATGGTGTAACACCCGTTACTGTTCACCATCGTTTGAAATTCATTCAATAAAATATTCCTCCCTTTACTCTTGGATTAGGTAACTCTAAGTTTCACTTCAAATATGTTTAGATGAAGAAACGAAACAACAGACAGATAAATTATGCATCAAATTTTATTTTAAACTGTAAAGAAAAAAGATTAAGAAAAAGGACCAACGAAAAAAATGGCAAAACACAAAACATGACTAGATTCCAATATCAATACTTTTGATATGTGATTAAAAATTGAACAAAACACTGGGGGAAAATCTAATATTGTATATAAATGATATAAAGTAAGCGTGCATGAAGGTACAAGTGGTATTTGAAATATTAATATATAGATGAAATCTAAGAGTGCACTCACAGTAACGTATGTTACTCCGTTTTTATGTGTACATAAAAACGGCTCTGTAAAGTGCATTCAAATGAAAAATAAGTTTTTTTGACTAGAACACATACATATCACGTACAATTTAGCAGTTAGTCATTCTTGAATAAACCAATGGTGTCTTTATTATTAATTTAAAGTAAAATTATAAGACAAAATTATAAAAATGACAACTTTACATTTATAAAATGAAATTGAACATTAAGGTTGTCTTTCTAGCTAAAACGATGATCGTAATTCCTATTTCATGTCTAATATTCAACATAATAAAATCATTTTAATCAAGTTTGGCATGTATTTATGTAATTTATAGTAACGTATGTTACAATTCAAAACTAAAATGTACATCTTCAACTGACAGAAAAGAAAATCCACAAATCAATGAAACACTAAAGCAGTTAAGACACTTGTTTAATAATGCATTTTTACATCCTTAATATGATTCTGTAAGTGGTTCTGTAGGTTACATAATGTATCATTCTATTTGTTAATGAAAGAATCAAATTTCTCTCTAAAATTGACTATATACTGCTCAAATCTATCAAATTTCTTCTGCCTTGTCCTTCCTTTTGCCAGAAATTTTTCCCCTTCATTTGCCTTTTTTCTCTTTCTGTACATTTTTTGAATTTTAGCTCGCCAAAAAACCATTTCTGCCTAAAATAAAAGTAACCAAATATAGTAACATACGTTACCCAACGTCTTATAAATTTATTAAGGTCTTCCGCTCAGGCGGAAGACCTTCTACTGATTCTGATGGTTAAGATTATTCCCTATTATTCTTTTTTTTTTCCTAGACGCCAATTTTGAGACCTCGTAGCTCGCTCATTTCTGAACGGATTTCGCTCAAATTTTCAGAGTTTTTGGACGTTACAAAACTCAATTAAAATGTTTTCATACATTTCAAAAATTCCCTTCCGCTTTTGAGTTATTTCCCTTTTAGTGAAAATTTGGTACTGTTCGTTTCCAGACAAAGGCTCAGAAACGACAAAAGCTGGAGCAGAATGTCTACTGCATTTAAATACTAGAAGAATTGAAGTTGTGCCTATCGGTTTTTCTTTTTCGATTTCTGCGCTCCAAACGGTGCTAGATAGGGGTCAAAAATGAGAATGCCCAAAAGCGCCAATTTTTACATATTTTTCCTTGTATATCTTTTAAACTAAAAATAATTTGTTAAGACATATTTCACAAATATTGTGCATAATTTTGAGATCTATCATTTGACATCATTAAAAAGGGGCTGGTCCCTCAAATTAGGGGTCAAGGGCGCTCGAAAGTTTTTGCTTTATAACTCAAAAACGGTAAATATTTTGATATGGTTATCGATTTGAAATGGGTTCTTTAACATCTTACTGATCTCATGAAAACGTTATTTTGTTCGAATCTTGTGTTATTGAATGAGCAGCAAACTTTATGTACAGGTAACTGATTAGTTTTATACGGAAAGTGAAGATTTTTTTATGCGTACGCGTATAACACGTATAGCTGAAATAAACTGGATAAAAATATATACTTAACTAAACTGAATGTTAAACTTTGTTGAAATAAAGTTTTTAACGTATTCTCTAGCTGGATGTCATACAAATTATTCACAACTTTCTCCTTGTATTTAGTTTGAATTACAAGACGGGAGATAGGAAAAATACTTATCATCTCTCATTCGATTGATACTCAATGTTGCATTATTTATAAATAAAAGAAAAAATAAGCTGAAAATAATAAATAATTCACTGTCATTTTATTCAGGCATCGTGAATTTTCCTCGGACCTTGACTGCTTTGTTTACAGTTGTGCAACCTGTTTATCGATCCCACATGCATTGACCTATATACATTCCGGAGGTCAACATTACCGCTCTTTGATTTTTACGCGAGTCCTAGAGTTATCTAAAACGATGCTAGTCATCGATTTACTCAGTTTAAAATCAAGAATTTGTTATTTGCATAAATCGTAAGAATATTTCTGGACACAAATATACAAGTTTACTTGAACATGTACGAGTATTAAAAGATAAAATGTCTGATTCTATTCTTTGACGAATGAATAAAAGGCGCTGCGATTTTGCTCAGGTAAAGATGATTTCTCTGGACGAGTCCATTGGTTACACTGAAAGGTGACGCAGGATGACCTATCGATAACTGCCAATTTTGATAGAGATTGTAATATCACATGTACATAAATTAATGTTGAATTTTACCCTTGTGAAGTCCATTATAGTTTCGTTATTTAAAGAATCGGGGATATCACTACTGCAACTTAATTGTTTTTAATTTGAACGGATGATTCTATATTATTGGAAAAGTACACATTTTTTAGGCGCCGTCGTCTCCCTCTCAACTTTGAAGTAATTGCAATCGTTATATGTATACGGGCCTATATCAAGTTATTCTAATTGTTGCTTAATTTATTTCAGAAAAAATTGCGATGTTGTTAAAAGTAGCAATTACAATTAAACATGACAAATGCACACAGTAAATTGTAAGTGGAAGTGACGTTTTCAATTCTCATGAAAATCGAAAATAAAATTAAGTAACTTTGAGTTTTGCATAATTTGCTACATAACTTATCATTGTATTTTTCCGCATGATATGCTCATAAATTTCTTTGATTTCCTCAAATAAAAAGCTAGAATATCACAATGACACGATTTTATGTGCATGTACATAATATTAACTAAACTACATGCTGTTTTACACAGAGCACCAAACATGAGCTTTAATTAAGCATACGAGAAAAAAAAAGAATAATTAGAAATTCTTCTAACAAATGCTAAATTTCTTTCTGTAATTTCATACAAATATTCCAAGCCTTTCTTTCGTGTTTCTTGGACTAAAAGAGATTAAATTATTAAATTTCCTCTCACTGCGATACGTAACCCCCCTGAAATGATACAATGCTTTCCTTCAGAGTCGAGAATGGCAGGCCAGGGCTGGTGATGAAATCCATGATTACTCCATAACCTATTTTAATATTAACCAAAAAATCATACACGATATTGTTAATTCGCAGGTTGTCAAATGAATTTAAGAAAAGGTCGGCAAAGATGAGTATGCCTAACTAAACTTTTTTATTCATAAACTTTTTAATTTCTAGAGTGTACAATCGAGCATCGAAGTGTGTACATGTACTATATGTACTAGTTTTTTTTTGGGGGGGGGGGTACCAGTTTTCGCTGCATTTGATATCCTGAATTTTGCATTGCATTTCTGACAATTAAACAAAGTTAATAGAATAAAATTGGTGACAGTAACACAAGTGATTTATAAAACGAAACTCAAGCAATAAAACGTTGGAGTTTGTATTTTGAAAAATAAATCAAATCAAGTCACATAAAACAAAGACAGGTTGAAACGCTCACACATGGACATACATACAAACGTTTAGGTAACTCGGAATAGTCCAGAGTAGAACTATATTTTCTTGAAGACGGAATGCCCAGTACATCTAATGTTCACGACCGGGATAGTTCACGGCAGTTTCATTACACATACGCAATTATCATACAAGTCGAACGCTCTTTGAGGTTGAGGATTGACACTAACTCCTTAGATAAATACTGAGTATCAATGTCCTTTTTACTGTCTTAACTTGATAGGTAAATAATTTTAGCATATGTTAAAAATAAGCATTAGAAATAATTCTTTTCATAAAATTAATTCTGTTACATATCAAATGAATTTGTAAAGTTAACTTTATGACAATTGTCATGCTGCAGATCTGTAGCTCGCTAGCTGTTCTAAAAAAAAATTGAGATGGATCACCAGAGAGCTACAGTGCCATCCATATTATCTTAAGTTCAGGCTCAGAAGGACAATTAAAAACGGTTGTAGGGAATGTTTAACTGTAGAAAAGTTTAAGGAATGTGTTAGAGACACATGGTAAATAATATTTTTAGATTCAAGCAGTTGAAAATCACGGATTTGAATATAGCTTCAGTGCAATATTTTTCTAATATTTTCTAGTTTTTTATTCTTCGTATTTCTCAATTCATCATGTTTAAATAACGTGTATTTATTTTTATTAGGACACATTAAACCTTATTTGTCAACCAGTCTAACAGTGTCCATCTGTCACGAAAACTTTAAACTTGATAATAACTATTAAATGAGTTGAAATAGGACTTTTATATTTCACATGTGCATTATTTGGGACATGTAATTTTCAAATATACTGTGATTTTTAACCCCGTGACCTTGATCTTGGAGCTTGACCTACTTAAGAAATAACAATACTTTAAATTGACCATAACTATTGAAAACTTTCATTTTATAAACATGTACGAGGGTTGTCCCAAAATTCCGTAGACAAGCGTTGATTTGTAGGAACCCTACGTCATGCATGAATAAAACTTCGTATATAGATTGAACAAACACTATCTAATAAATTTATGGACAAATATGGAGTATTACACAAATTATTCCAATTTAAAAGACACATTTCATTGTCTGGTGTAGGAAGGCGGCGCAATGCCCAAAAGTTGCAATTAAAATTTGGTATATTATATTTAAAATCCTACGGAAAAGTAATTAATACCCCATATTTTTTTATTGGAAATAAAAATTCTTAATACTGATTTATTAACTATATTTCCTCAAATTTTGGTGTGTATGCTTTGATAAATATGAATTTTATAACGTTTTATATACATGGGGTAAAAATCCGAATTTTTGAAAAATGGCAGCTTCGTTTGCCCAGGCGGCGCACTGGACTATGATCAAGTGTTTTGATCGTGAATTCACCCTTACAGAAATGTACCAGTCATAAATGTTTGAAAGACTAGGAAACCTTTCCACCTCCTTAGTATTTAAAATGCCTAAAACGGTTTCTCTATGTATATGTCAATAACAGTAATTAAAATAAAAGACATTAGCTAAGAAATTGACAAGAGTTCCATTGTGCAAATCCATTAGAGAAAACAGACGCAAAGCCCGTAGAAATAAAGCGTTTTCAAATTATTATTATTTCATACCTGTACATGCAAATACTTTGTTTATATATATTTTAATGTTTAATCACATCATAATAATTAAGATATTTTACATTTATAACTATAACCGTTTCGTTTAATTTAAGAATTTGATTCTGGTAATTGAAATATTTTCTCCAAAAAATTAAACCGTTGACATTTGTATTTTTTGACGTTGCAGATTGCTCCGGGTGTCAGAGAACTATATCACTTGAAATGTTATTACTCGAAAAGTTTTCAAGTAAACATGATAAAACTTCATAATTTATCTGCCAAAAATACCTTTTATTCACCCTGAAAATTCTATAAAGATACATTAATTTCTTTAATAGATATGAGCTCAGTCTACGAATTTTTGGGACAACCCTCGTACATGTAATACCTGTGTCAACGCCTTTGAAAATTCATTATGATTTTTTTACCCTTTGACCTTGAAGTTTGAACCACTTTTCAAAAACATTAACCATAGTTATACCTTTTGAGAGAAAAGAGATCGATTAGGGTTTATTTTACCACTGTATTACCTGTAACAACATTTTTTTAAAAATACCGATACGTTGATTTTGACAACGTGACCTTGAGGCTTGACTTACTTTTCACAATTTTAATCTTGATCATAACTTTTGAATAAGGTGAGATAGGGTTTTCGTATTACACAAAAATCAAATGTATGTGACCTGTGATAAAATCATTTTAAATACTAGCATATAATGAACTTTGACCTTGAAGTTTAACCGGCTTTAAACATTGCTTAAAATTGACCATGACTTTTGATAAAGAAAGGATAACACTTTCATACCTAGATTTACACATGTATACACGTATTAGCTGTGACAAAGCCTATCGAAAAAAATATAGCTTAAGAATTCGTCAATACGGTAGCACACAAATGGCTTTGCTTATCACCAGCGTGTGTCAAGGTGTGACGTAAGGTCATTTTAAAAAGGTCAAGGTCGCAAACACTCCTTTACTATCTTTTTTAATAGTAAAACATAAATAAGATGACATTTACCCTTAAAAGATTGCTTTAACAGTAGATAAGTGGCATGACCTTGACCCAAGGTCATTTCTCCTTGTCTGCAGCTCCGACGGAAGACCTACTCGTTGCTTTGCAACGAGCTCGGCTCTAGTTGTTGTCTATGTTTTTGAAATACCATTTCATAAAATGCCTTCCCCAATTTAAGTGAAGTAGAATATTTAAAAGTAATTGTTATACAATGGCAGCATTAAATTTTCCATGTTTATGATCAAATCGTATCTGCAAAATTACAAAAAAAAAATAAAATTGACATCAAATCCCAGGTAGACCTTATTTTTCATTTTACGGTTAAATGTAATAAAATAAATTAAAGAGATTTATTTTATTAACTTATGTTATCTGTATTGAAAATGAATATGCTAGAAGTTTTGATTTTTCACATCAATAAATGTTTTACTGAAATGTTAAAAATTTGAGTAACATACGTTACCAAGTGTAACGTATGTTACCTTCATTTTATTGCCAATTTCCAAAATATCCGAGTAAATTTGAGTAATGTTTTTGTATTACTATAGGCTTTCTGTCATATTTTAAAGAAGAGTCGTATGGAATGATTCCACCTCATCACCTTATAACAGCTCAACATAACAAATCGTACTATTTACAGCTGTGATATGACAGGATCGAGGAAAAATTGTTCACACGTGCTTTTGTGTTGCACAGATCATGTTCAGGCATTCTTTTATGCTCACGTGACACCAAATTTCGCTGGTAAATGTCGCAGTGTAGTCAGATTAGAAAATCCCGGTATCGTATGTTACATCACGTATGTTAAATCACAAGCTTTAATCTTCCGATGGAGTTTCAGAATCAGTTGTTGCCTGACCTTAGAACTTTTAATTTATTGACAAATGAGCATGATTGAAAGAGCAAACTTTGCTAACCTGTCCTATTACTAGATAACTCTAAAAATGATGTAACGTATGTTACATTTTTATTTTCAGAAAAATAAATTTCCCAATTTCGAAAAATTTGTCATCAAAATAGTATTACAATTATGATTTTCTCTTTTTTAAAATGAAAGATCATATAATATCTCCAAATTAAACGTAAACATTCATGAAAAAATAAAATAAAAAGACGTCATTCGGAACATTGGATAAACTATATATGTTAAAACCCGAACCTGGCGACACAGTAATTGTTCCATGAAAATCATAGTTAACAACCAAAATGATAGTGAAGACTACTGAAAATTCAAAAAGGAGCATCATATACAGCAATTAGTGATATTTGAATAAGCAGTGCAGCATTTTTCTTTTATTTTAAGAGCGTTGAAGATGAAAACCTTTTGTGGCGACAGTAACGTAAGTTACCAAATGGCCCATTCAAAGCTCTCTCGTCTTAAAATATTTTGCCAGAGTTTACAAAAAAATATATTTTCAAGTCAGTTAAGGTATTAATATATTAACAATAATAACACTTGCACCCTGTCGGTAACCACTTTACTCAGAAATGCCGGCGACATTGATTGCACCTTTTTATTGACTTTGAGTGAGTAGCGCTCAATGTGAAATCCTTCGTGAGCGAAGATGATGCAAATATGCGTAGGCGTCGGAACCGGGGGAGGGGATTAGCCCCCCCCCTTTTTTTTGCAAACATAAAATAAAGGCCTTGAAAATTGGGGTTTACCTTTTTTGTTAGTTTAGCCCCCACCCCAAAAGCGAGGGGCATTTAATCACATTCGCCTGTAAGTCTGTCATTTTGTCCGTCTGTCACAAAAACTTTAACCTTGGTCATTTTTTTTTTATTTGGAGAGATACGAGTGTATTATGGAATACTTGCTTTGCTGATATGGGGCCACTCAGATTGAAATGACTACTTATATGGAGTTTAGTACTAGTACAGAATACTGGGTACGTATTCTCACTGGAAATACAATTGTGAAATAGGAAAGTAGGCCAAGGTCAAAGTTTTTTCATAAGTACCGAAACCTCCAAGGTCAAGGTAATTGCTATCTAATGAAAGGTCTTGCAACAAATATGAAGTATGGAAGCCCTAGCTCTAACCCTTCAAAATTTATGACCAAGGTTAAAAATTTTAAAAAGTAGGTTAAACTCCGCGGTCAAGATCAGAATTCCTGACATCAGATGAATCTTGTCACATGTTTTAAATATTTAAAGTATGAAAGCACTAGCCCTAACCCTTTAAAGGTTTTAAAAGTAGGTGGAATTCCAAGGTCAAAGACAAGTAATTGGTATCGAATGAAGGGTCTTCTCACCAGGATTACATAAAAAAATTCATTAGCCATCACCGTTCAAAAGTTATGACCAAGCTTAAAAATTTTTTCATAAGTAAGGACATCTCTATGGTCAAGAACAAACTGTTAAGGTAATTGGGATATAATGAAGTTCTTGCCACAAAGAATACATGTATGAAGTATAAAAGTCCTGGTATCTACTGTTAAGTATGACCAAAGCAAAAGTCAGGAATTTTTGTGTAAAAGTGGATCAAACTCCAAGATCAAAATTGGTGGTACCCAAAGAAAGGTATATACCTGTGAAATATGAGAGTAATAGCTCTACTAAATCAAAAGTTATGGGCAATGTTAAAGTTCTTGCATACAAACAGACAGACAGAGACGGACGGACCCTACAAAAACTATTTACCCACGAAACTTCGTTTACGGGTGCATAAAACAAACCTAGACCATAACTTTTGAAGGGTTAGGGCTAAGACTTCCATTCTTCACATATCCTTTTGACAAGACCTTTCACTGGATATTAACATCTTTGACCTTTGAGTTTGGCCAACCTTTTAAAAACTTTAACCTAGTCCATAACTTTTAAATGGTTGGGGTCAGGGTTTTCATACTTTTCACCTATGGAATCCTTATGACAAGACCTTTCTTTTGAAACCAACAACTTTGACCCTTTGACTTGACCCTGGAGTTTGACCTACCTTTCAAAAATTTTATCCTTGTCTATAACCTTTGAACAGGTTGTGCCAGGGCTTTCATATTTCAAAATTGTATTTCTTATGAGAAGACCTTACTTTGGGTACCCACATATTGAATTTGCATTTTGGGTATACATGTAGATCTATGTTTACTCAGCTTTTTTGGCCCATAGATTTTTGAGACCAAGGTGTTTTTCAAGATTTTTCCTATACATGTATATGTTTCATTGTTCATCTTCAATTTATTATTGTGGATCCATCCTATAGCCAGAGGCTATAATATAAACAATTTACAATCTAATCTAGTCCAGGGACCTTCCATTTAAGTTTCAATTTTTCTGGCACAGTATCTCTGCAGAAAAAGATTTTTGGCCTTAAAAGTGCTAGAATTTGTTACGAAATTAATGCTGCTTCAACATGTTTGATGTAAGATTACTTTGATTACTGGAGGTAGTATATTTGTAAATGGAATTCCGAAACTAAATGAAAACTAAAAATAAATTTGGATATGGATCTCAGAGAGATTGTTTCATCATTATCACTTTGTCCATTGCTAAATTTCAAACTGTGTTATACATGTATCTAACTGGATAATAAGACAGCTTGAAGTAATATGTGTATGTATTTTTGAATTTTTTGTTGTGACTAAATATCACATTCATGCATCAGTTAATCATGTTCAGTTTTATGAAAACTGTAAAAACAATGACTACTGTACAAATATACTTGAATTAAACAAAATAAGAAATCAAATAAATGTTGCATTAATGCCTGACAACAGTCTTCTGTAAAACTACTCAAAAGCATAAAAAACATAAATTAAAATGATGGGACATACATGTACATCAAAATACATTTAAAAATTCAAACAACAGTCCAATGGATTTCAAAATGACTGAATCACTTGCGTAAAATCTCAAATGTCTCCCGTTTTTCAAAATACTTAACATCTGGTGTTCAAAATCTATTATGCTATTTTCTTTGTCCCTTGTAGGTCAATTCTTTTGCTCCCACACAGGAGTGACTTCCCTTGAAGGACTATCCATCATTGTTAACTGAGTTATTCCCCTTGACACACTTCTGTCTCTCTCTCTATCAGCTACCATCTTTATACTTGGCTTCCATTACTGATTCTTTTTCTCAGCAGCAGAAAATCCAGCCCCCGCGTTGGGGTGAACATTATGGGTGTGTCCTTGACAGGTGGGCAGGGCTTGTTCTTGTTCGGAGGCTTGAGCACGTTGAGCGGCCTCTTCGTCCTCCCGGGCCTTCATCTGGAGGTGGATGATGAGGCGACACATGAGGAGGAGGAAGAAGACGACGGATAAACTCATCTTATCCAGGCCCTCATCCAGGGCATAGTGGGAGTAGATATCCAGGCTGGCTATCAGGATCATCAGAACATTGGCCGCCTCTTTCAGGGGACCTAGAAGTAATATGTGAAGAAAATAAACTTGACACTGCTGTAAAGACATAAATACTCTTCTTTATTTTATCCCTTCTTTTACAAAAATCTGGTTGCAATCCATTTCTTGAAAGTGTGTACCATCCTTTTAAATTGAGCTTGGAATGCTTGAATCTATCAAGTCTATCAAGCAAAGTTTGGCATTATACAATACATGCAAGACTTAGTATAGGAATAGACATCAATAATGATTTTTTTGCTGAGCAATACATGTACCGGTATATTGTGCCTCATCAATAATATTAATAGAGAAGTTATAAATACAGTCAAACCTGTACAATGAAACGCATTGAAGTGGTAAAATTTTCCGTTCGAATGGAATGTTTTGAGCTATATTTAGAGTGTTTATTGTCATCTTTTGACACGCCCATTTCTTTAGAAATTGATAAAACGTTCATGTTGTTTCTTCAAATACCTGTAGAACAGGTTTTCCATAAATATAATAGCCAATCAAATTGAGGATCTAAATAAACACCGAGTAAACACGTGTTCGACCAAAACATGTGTTGTGGTAACTTCAATAGACATGATAAGTTAAAAAAATATGTACATATTCGTTGCAATTTATGTTTAACAGAAGCGGGGAGTATCAAACTACCTATTCTATTTTTTTTAAAGCTCCAATTCAGTGTAACTCATAATGCTTGTCGCGAAGAATGGGATGTCCTAAAACTACGACGAATATTACTTTCTCGTTTCTAAAAATATGGGCGTGTCATTATGTTATAATTGACCTTCAAAACATGACTCAGAACTTTTCATCCAATCGGAGAATTTTACCACTTCAATGCGCTTCATTGTATTAAACAGTCACCTACGGGATCCATCAAAAGTGACCTTTATAGAGAGGTGACCTTTGGATAGAGGTTCATCTTTTTTAAAGGAATTTATTTACAAAGTTTAATAATATATCAGTTTTGTGTTTATATTATGTATTTCACTACAAAATGTACAAGAAAGTTAGGTATTGGACATAAGTGATCTCACTTAAATTATTTTTTTTGTTCAGTAGATGTATTACTTTTATGGATGAATTCAAACTAAATTAACTTTAATGAATCCATGAAAATTAAAATAATACCTGACAGTGCATATTGAATCTTACACTTATACAGTGTGTTGCATTATCCCCCATCAAAACAATTTTTTTTCTTGTGTAAGGAATGAATAAAATCAGTCAAAAATTATTTTATCTAAATTAACTTCACTCATAAATTAACCCTCTGTACATGTATTTTTTTTTATAATATTACCGGTATGTTGCTTATAATTCTACACCTGCACACTTTATACAGATTGTTGAAATTTTTGGTGGTGTTCCAAAAAGCAATACAGTTTAATATATCAAAAATTTAAATATCATTTTGAAATAACACTAATAGTGAAGAACAGAGTAGCATCCCCGTTGCCTACATATAAATACTTTAAATTTCAGTTCTGTGTATTGCTTGTGAATGATGGCATCAAATGTCAGGAAGTTAACAAATTCAGTTTACCTGGTATAAAAGCTAAAATAGCACCACACACCACTTCGGATCCACCAATTACTTTCCTGTACATGTGTGAGTTGGGCTTCCACTTTGTCCACGTTACAAGAGGGAAAACTTTGGCATTTCTTATGTACATTTTCCTCTGCAATGGAAAATCATAACCTAGATGACTTTAAATACCTGTACTCTTCTGATTTAGATTCAAATCTCCATTCCCATCCTTTATTATTGCAGCTGCAGAACTGTAGCTCTCTGCTTGAGAGAATTTGGATAGATAAAGCAAAAAGCTAGAGATCCAAGCATTGTAAAAATCTCAAACATGGACTTCAAAATGGAAATTTGTTAAAACCAACAGTCCAAAACCATAAAGGGTTAGTTGGGACCATTGAAGTGTAATAAAAGTATCAAGATATAGTTGTGAATTCATGATTAATCATCGGATATCATTCTTAAAGTGGGGAATAGCTAAAGATAAAAGGAATGACACCCAAATTGAGCAACAAAATAGCAGTCGTGTGAATTGAAGGTTTTTACAATGCTTGGATCTGTAACTCTGCATTATCTGTCCGAATTTTCTCAAGCAGAGAGCTACAGTTCTGCAGCTTGTATTATTGAGAAACTGCTATTATTCATTTGCAGAGTATGTATACACATAATCCGAGATTCCTCTGACTCTAACCTTTGCTTTTACATTGTGACTTGTGCAGGTCTCCCCTGCACAAGTCACATTTTGAAAGCAGGGGTTAGAGTCAGAGGAATCTCGGATTAGTATATACAGTGATAAACTTTATTAAAACTTGAGTGTTAATTCTTAAAAATGCAAGTAATGAGCCACCCTGTAAAAACAGTGTCAATCAAATACTTTACTGACTGAGGCACTTCTTAGTAGCCATCAAAAGTGCTGCACATAATTAAAAAAATGTTTTTTGTGTAATTATGTACTATAAGTTGGACATGTAAGGAAATCTATATATACACTGTAGCCTTTCTGAAACTAGCAGTAGATCCGAAGCTTGCTAGTCTGAAAAAATAATTGGAATTCTTTACTAGGGAGGTACAGTACCTCTCACTGAAAATAGAAATCTCTGGGACAATGCACGAAAAGACGACCGGTTGCTTTTATCATTGTTTGTTTGTGTTTTTTAAAATAACTCTAACAGTTACCAACCATTTCTTTGTGTAATTCTTTGTTGACAGAGGGGGTAAGCTTCAATGTCCCTATAAAGATGAAGAAGATTCCAAGAGTCATCGATATTATCTTCAAAACGTATGATGCCATTGTTTATTCCAGCTTCTCAACTACTGGACACTTGCATTCCGATCCCGATCTAAATATTTCATGCTTCATTTTTTCTTTTTATGGTGAACAAATATTAAAGGAGATCTTGTCTTTTCTTTTATAGTACTAATAAAATAGCAATTTTAGTAGGAAAAACACTAAGCATGTAGAAAAAAACCTGGAATAATATTTCATTGTTTAGCATAAAATTTTAATCGGGGTCGGGAATCACAAGTAAAGCAGTCGCAGAATCACCAAAAAAAGGCTGGAGGAAATCAAAAGTAAGAAAGTCAAGAAAAAATGCGCTATTTTAAAAACAGACTTGCAGATTTTGTTCCAGAGAAGCCGGTTTCTGTAGATAAATCGAAATGGCATGACAATGCTATTGCAATTGTGAAGACAATCTTAGAAAGAATGCCTCCTGACCCCAGCACATGTTCTGGAGGATTGTATGTGGGTAACTCGGGGGTGGGTTACATGCTGTATTACCTAGCCACACAAGAATCCTTTCAGAGTGAAAGACAAGATTACCTAGAGCAGGCTTTAATGTATGCTAAAGTGAACATGGATTATATTGGGAGGGGAGGAATGAGGAGCGATCCCCAATCCTCCTTTATTCTGGGGCAGGCTGGTGTGCTAGTGCTCTGTAGTTTGTTGTACAAGACCATAGGAGATGAAAAAAGTTCCGACCGATATATTACTCAGTATGCACAACTTGCTGAGCACTGTAAGAAGATTGATTTCTTTGGAAGGAATGGTTCAGATGAGCTGTTTGTTGGACGGGCTGGGTACTTGTGTGGTGTTTTGGCACTCCGACAGAAAACAGGTAAACAGGTTAGTACTAAGTTATGTTCAAGTCAAGTATACAGGTTAGAACCAAGTCATATCCAAGTCAAACAGGTTAGTTCTAAGTTATTTCCAAGTCAAGTAAACAGGTAAAAGAAGTTCATAGGTTACTACTACATGTACTAAGTCATATGTTCAAATCAAGTTTGAAGTCATGTTCAAATCAAGTTAACAGGTAAGATTAAGTATTAAGTCATGCTCAACTTCAAGTCAGGTTGTTAAGAGGTTAATGATAAGTCATATTCAACTTCAAGTCAAGTTAAGAGGTAAGTACAGTGTCATGTTCAACCTCTGTTACAGTACGTGTTAATCGGGAATCTATAATAGCTTTATATTTCAAAGATGATATCCTTTTTATTGGGTCTAAGTTTTTTTTGCCCCCCTAAAGAAGTTTCGGGGGTATATAGTTTTTGTCCATCTGTCTGTTTCTCTGTTTGTCTGTTTGTTCGCAAAAACTTTAACCTTGCTCATAACTTTTGATTTAGTAGAGCTATGACTTTCATATTTCGCATGTGTATCCCTTGTGACAAGGCCTTTATTTGGGTTCCACCAAATTTGACCTTTTGACCTTGACCTTCCAGTTTGACCCACTTTTACACAAAAATTCCAAACTTTTACTTTGGCCATATCTTTTGAACAGTAAAGACAGGACATTTATACTTTACTTATGTATTGTTTGTGGAAAGACCTTTCATTGAATACCAACAACCTTAACCTTTTGAACTTGGAGATTTCCATACTTATGAAAAAACTTTAACGTTGGCCATATCTTTTGAACGGTAAAGAATAGGGCTTTCATACATCACATATGTAATACTTGTGAGAAGATCCTTCATTAGATACTATGATCTTTAACCCTTTGACCTTTGACCTACTTTAAAAAAGCAAAAATGGACCATTACTTTTAAAGGGTATGGGCTAGTGCTCTCATACTTTACATATTTAATCCTTGTGACTACACCTTTCATTTGATAGCAAGAACTTTGACCCTTTGACCTTGAACTGGGAGTTTGACCTACTTTTCAAAATATTTAACCTTGGCCATAACTTCCGAATGGTTAGGGCAAGGGCTTCAATACTTTACATATGTGTTCTTTGTGGCAAGATCTTTTATTAGATTACCTAGACCCTTTGACCTTGACCTTGAAGATTGACGTACTTTTGAAAAAACCTTATCCTTGGCCTACTTTCATATTTCATAATTGTATTTTCAGTGTTTATACCCTAATTTTGGTACCAATATATTAAATTTCCATTTAAGAAAGGTGTAATTTTTTAATATTGCCATACGGGACATCAGTGTTTCACAAACACATCTTGTTTTTTATATATAACTGAAGCATTTTGTTTATGTGAGAAAAAAATGAGAGATATAAGATGCTGGACACCTTCCACTATCAATGCATATTAAAAAACTCTTGATATTCCAACTGTATATTATAAAAGGTAAAAATAATCCAAAGTCATCATGGTCATGAATGTTTACAATTTTTCAGGTCTTAGGAGATGATGTTTTAACTGGTCTTTGGAGGACAATAGTTGTTTCTGGAAGGAAGGGGGCAGAAAAACAACATTCTAGTCCTAAATCAGCCCTGATGTATTCATATTATAACACAGAATATTTAGGTAAAAAACACAGGAGTCTGAAGTTTTTATCGTAAACAAAAGATAAAGAAATTTCTTTTCCCACCCTCAACTTTTTTAGTAAGGCAAACTTCAAGGTCAAGGCCACAGGGTAAAAAATCGTAGTATATTTAGAAAGGCCTTGTCACTGGTAATATACATAATTAATTATGTACTATGAGAGCCCTATGATCTTTTCTCTTAAAATTTTTATAAAGTGGGTCCTCTTAAAATTTAGTATTTTAATTTTAGCAAGAAGTATATTTAGCGATTTTAAAATGCTCACTTGAAGAAGCTATTACAAATAAAATGGAATAATTTTTCAGCGATCTCAGCACCATTGCTAATAATGCCAAAATTAAATACTCGCTAAAAATTCTGCTTATGCGGTATCACTTACTGATATCTTCAACAACATGGGTGCACCATAGGGATTTTGAAATCACTACTATGTATAATTATTTCTAATCCTATTAATTACTCCTTATCCTACCCCTATTATCCCCACTTTGAACTCCTACAATTAAGTATTAATCATGGATATCTCAAATTCTTTTACATGTATATCCTTGAGTTTTCCTCAATCCCTTTTGATTGAGATAACAAGGTTTGACTGTTCATGTATTTACTTGGATTTCTCTGAAATGTGTAAAACAAGTTTCGAACTAAACAAGATCATTTTCCTGCATGGTTTAACTACCGGTATATACAATTTATGCAGAAATTTGTCCATATTTAAAGTACATTTAGTTCACTAATCTATTAAAAAAAATATTGGTATAAGTAATCTTTAAACTCATTTCCACAACAGGAGCAGCCCATGGTTTGTCATCCATTTTACAAATGCTCCTCAGCTTCCCAGAGATTTTGAAATCTGATCCAGCAGCTGAGCAGGATATCCGTAAATCCGTGGATTTCATGTTAGGCCTGGAGCAGCACAATAACTACCCTCCAGCCATGGACGAAGTGGGACCTCATCACAGACGTCCTGATGATCAGGAACTCGTACACTGGTGTCACGGGGCCCCAGGTACCCCCAGAGTTATTTCTGTAATCAGAACATCAGAGCATGTATAATCATAGGGGGATGGATTTCATTTAATGAGTTTTTTTTGCCGAGTGCTTGCCTTATTTCAACTTTTAACAATAAGAATATTGTGATCATTGAGCACATCATAAAAAAACAGATTTAATCATAGGAGAGAAGTTCTCCCCAAAATCTAGCTTATATTCTTGATGTCCTTTTCCTTCTTGAAGAACACTTACAAAACCTTCATTCCTCTTGAAATAAAAAGATTTTTTTTCAGTAAAAATCTTGTAAATAAATAGAGAAGAATAAAACCTAGTTCACAAATTTTATAGGTAAACACTATTAATTCTTTTGTAGGTGTCGTTTACCTCTTTGCCAGAGCTTACAAAGTGTGGGGAGACCAGAGATACCTGGATGCCTGTTTACGTTGTGGAGAGGTCACCTGGACTAAAGGTCTACTGAAGAAGGGCCCGGGAATTTGTCACGGGGTGGCGGGTAGTGGCTACGTATTTCTCCTCCTCTATCGTTTGACCGGTGACTACAAACATCTCCATCGAGCTCAGCAGTTTGCCGAATTTCTGTTTATGGAAGAGTTCCAGCGCGGAGCCAGGGTACCAGACACTCCGTTTAGTTTGTATGAAGGATACGCTGGGACTGTGTGTTATCTGGCTGACCTGATACAACCTGATAAAGCTGAATTCCCCTTCTTCAATGTCATCTTTTGAACAATTTTTATAGATAACTGTTCCTTTTCCTTGTCTGAAGAAAAGCATGTGAATGACATGTTGTCATATCCTGAGTTCTTTGTAGTGATCAAGACAATGCTTCAGATTCTCTACATCAGAAAATTTTATGTTATAGTTGAAATCCAATACATGTATCTCAAACATGGAAATCTCGGATACCACTCATATACATGTATCTTAATGATTTCGAAATCCTATCAACTTATTCTCCAAGTATTTCACCAAAGATATCTCTAATCCACAGATATATATATGTTAAATGTGTTTAAAAAGTTTTTCATCACTGTCCATGGAATCTCATCGCACAATTTATTCAATTTGAATAACGGTCTTTCAGCAAGACTAATTCATACACTATAATGCAAAGTATTTTGATTATTTATGCTATTTTACAATGTTTTGTTAACTTTGTTATAAAATTAAATTTCAAAAACTTTTTTGTTTAGAATTGCATGTTTTAATTAAATCATTTACATGAAGGCATATTTTTCCATCTGGACCAAGCTGGCTAGCACATAATATCTAGTAGTAGTGTTACCAGCTTATATTGTCACCTTGCAAGCAATAAATATGTCTATATTCCCTGAGCAGTACATCTTTGAATTTTTGTTGGCATGCTTTTTCATGCAGTCATATTAAGAGAAAGGTGATCAGAAAACCTGGAATCTGATCTAGAAATTTTGTCCATCACAGAAAATTCTCTGCTTGGTGAAACAAAGGAAAATCATAGACTTCCTGCCTATCTTGTCACACAGTCTTGGTTTTCCAAGACTTTTTACCTTACAAGTTTGAAGATGTAAAGATTTAGATTTTTGGTATGTACCCAGTACTAGTCTACTTTGGTAAGCTACATACATGTATCAAGTATGCATTTTGCTTTGCCTCAATAATTTTTGTTGAAATTAGAGCCTAGGAACTTGTAACCTTAAATTTGTCCATTGTTATGTCATTGCAGTCAAGTTCTGGGCTTGTATTTCCAAAGATGCAAATCAAAATGCCTTATTAACCTGACACGATTGTAACTCAAGTACAATTTTACAGTCACTGTATATTGAGTTATAAATTTCATTGGTCCACTTCACTTTATACAAATTACACCGAGACTATACTCCATATGCTAATAAGCACATACCATGCTGGTCGGCCATTACAACAATTCATAATCAAGTAAAACAAAAACGTGTTTGATATTTGCTAGCTTTTATTTCTGGCAGCAAGTTCAGGGCATTTTTGATCCACTGTCTCTGTCCCTAGAGCAGCTGGACATTATGTGGTACCTTCCACAGCACTTAACCTTGACCTCCCTCCGAGGTGACCTCCCATGTCTGGAGGTTATGAACACCAAAAACTAATGATACAAAGCAAAAACAACCACAGGGTTACAGTCACAATAACTAAACATATAGAGTGTTATGCCTTCCCATCACTGCAGAATATACAGAAAAAAGACCACAACAGGGCACGCTGTATAACACTCCCAGAAAAGCATGAGTCTCAAGACTTTATAAATATTTTTGCATCTTTTAAGTAGTAAAAATACCTCTGTATTTTCTGTTTTAAAATTTGATGGGTCACTTTATATACTGCAGTCAGGGAAAGACATATAAGAAAAATATCAAGTTCATTGAGGAACTTTTTTTTCATCAATACAAGCTAGTGTCAAAGCATTTTCTTTGGAAAATAACTCGAAAAATAACATAAAGAAAGAAAGGTCCAACTTAACATAGTTACAAATTCTAAACTTTCTCTTCAGTTGTATTGTTAGAAATGTCATGGGGTGTGGCTTTTTTAATAACTTACAAAAAGATTTCAGTGATATGTACCAAAGCAATTCATTAGGCATATCATATGTTCGTTATTCAAAAAAATACACATGTACTTGTACAAATTGTTTGTGTTAAATATTTAAGATGAAAAAGTACAGAAAGAGTTAATACAGATATGATATGTTTATTCAGAAAGAACAACTAATTAAGCCTGTTTTCTAACTTCATATCAACCTCTCAGATACAATTCTTATTAAACAATGTTTATTTGGGGAAAATGTCTTACAGTCTACTAACATTTTTTCAAGAAAAACCCAAACTATGTTCAAATGGTAAAAATAAATCAGTTTTACCTAGTGCATAAATTTTTAATTTGATATTCAAAATTTCTCCATTTATAATTTCTGAATAATTCCCTGTTTAATGATTAACAGCTGTATAGACTTATACATATAAGTTGTGGCAATAAAAGGAATTTTGAATGTTAAAGTATACAATTTCTTAATATTTAAGAAAATTGATACTTCATTTATTACCAAATTTGGTCCAAAAATATATACCAATCTATTCATCCAATTTTGTAGCATGCCTTCTTAACAACTGAATGACCACCATGTAAACATTGCTTTCCCCTAGAGAGTCAGGTTGAGAAATTTGAGAAATTATTAACAAACTTAAAAGCTGTCTTCTGAACTACAAGCAATCAATCGCCTGTTAGAATTGACAAGTAGCAAAACTTTCAAAAATATTGTCTTTGAATACCTAAATGCTTATAAAGATGACACTGTCAAGGATTGACTTAAAGTTTTAACAGAGGTGCAATAAAAATCTCTACTCTATCTGAGACAATTTAAAATTAAATGTTGAACACTTTGGATACCTGTCCGTTAACAAAAATCTCATCAGCAGTCATCAGTTTTGAACAAAATGTGTTTTAATTGAAATAAATGCTATATACTCTGTCTCTCTCAAAGTAAAATATTAAAATTTGAATCAAGGAGACTTCAAAAGAATAGATGTATGCTTTGGCAAGTAAATTCCTGATTGGCACAGAACCAATAAGATGAATAACATGCTGTAAATATCATATTTGTCAAAAAGAATTCCAAGAGACAAACAATTTCTATACGCAATTGAATCATCTTACTCAGTAGTATACATCTTACCTAAATGTGAAAAATATTCATTTATAAATATAAATCGGTATTTATAAAATTATTTTTTTTCAAATCTCAGGAAAATTAAAGACTCCTTGCTTCAAATCTTAACATTTTCTTTTCAAAGGAGGGAAAAAACAATAATTTTTTGTGAGTTTCAGTCTACTGAAAAGGCAAGCCTAACATTTCCAAAAAAAAAAAAAGAAAAAAGAGTTCCAGACATTCCTGGCTGGCTGGACTACATGGTGGTTTTTGGTGTGTAGTTTGAGGCATTAGGGTTCAGATTGGACTTCATGATCATGTCCTCCTTCATGTTGTAGGGGGAGGAGTACAAGGGGGTGGGGGAGAGGTCAGCCACCCCATTCATGGCCGGAGAGCTCGATGTGGGCATCATGGTCAGGGCCATAGCCTCCGTCATTTTAGATCTTAGGTCTGAGCACTCTTTGTCTTTCTCCTGGTGGAGCTCTGAAAATATATAATTTGTATTACGCATCTTTAATATTAAGTTATGAAAATATCGGAGAGAGATTATGAGTTTCTATTCTGCATAAGTACATGTACATACTACCCAAGAACTATGAAATAGAAACTAGAAATTAAGAAGTTCACATCCTGTCATTGTGAGATAGAATGTTCTTTCATTAAAATGATGTTACCCTATGGAATCAGTTTAATGATAGAATTTGTATACAGGCAGCATTTCAAAAAAAAAAAAACAAAACAAAAAAAAAAACTTGCACCCACCATCAGCTGGTAAACAATTTTTTTTATTCAAGGCCAGGATTGAAATGTTAAATTTCTACTAATAAAACATTTACATTGATAAATCTGTCTCTAACTTTCTGTAAGAGAAGGGAAGTGTAACAAATCAAGCTATAAAACTTGAGGCCTATATCATTGGGACTGAAATTATGCTGACTGAGTCCTAGTCAGAAAGACATAATTGCTTCAACAGATTGAGAAAAGCAGTGTAATACATGTACATGTACTTCAAAAAAATTTTAAGATCATTCTTGCCAGATCTATTTTAACTATGTAAGCAACTCAAGTAAACATTAAGGACAGCAAAAAAAAGAGAAAAATTCAAGTCCTCCTTATAGGTAATACAAATGTATCATTAACCAAAATTCATATCATTGTTCAAAGTAACAACAAATGAATACAAAAGAAACAAATTATTACATGGGTTCAAACTGAAAATAACTAACCTTTCATTATATCTATCTGTCGTTTAGCTTCCCCCAATGCTTTGAAGAGGTCTAATTTGATGCGAGTTTCAGCACTGAGACTGTTTTCTAAATGAGTGTTTTTGTCTTGCATTGCTGAGAGTGCTGACATGAGTACTTCTGTTTCGTTCTGTTGATCCTTATACTGTCGAAGATTCTACAATGTAAAATAAGATGCAATACACCTCAAATCATGACAGGAATTCAAAGTGCTTATGTTTATTGTATCTACACCAAGTCATTCACCAGAAATCTCAAAACTTGCCAATCAATAAATCTGTTCATCTCAGTTTATTTACTTATTCTACTATAATGTTATCCTTTATACATGTATTTTTAATTATATAGCATTTGTGACATAGACTAACAGAGATAAATTAAGTATTAATATTTTGATGCTAGTCATCATAAAATTAAGAACAGTTTGGCATCTGAAACTCTGCAGTACCTGATTTTCATATTCTAACTGTCTATACTGTTCCTCTCGTAGCATAAGGTCCCGTTTGAGCTGTTTGATATCATTTTCTATATTTCTCTGTCTTTGTTTACATACATCTGTGCATTCAGCCCTAAAGAAAAGAATGATGGAATGTACATGTATATATAGGTTCCTTTTGAAACATTATTTTAGAAGACAAAAAAATTTCACCCAAATGATAATGAACATCGTAAAATAATATAAAGAGCTGACAGGCTATGAAAATAACTGATCACATAAATTTCAAAGTTATCCTTCATGTTTGAAAGTATATGAGTTAGTGAAATCAAATTGTGTTGGCATTTATTCCATTAATTTTCCATTACTTGCCAACATTGACTTATGCCTCAAAGTTTACATTGTCAATAGTTTAAACCCTCTTCCTACCTCTGAGCAGAAGCCGCGGTGGCAAGAGCTACTGCTCGAGCTGCCGCCGCTTCTTCTGCTTTCTTGGCTTTCCGTTCGGCACTGAGTTGTAATTCTATTCCTGCCCTTATCTTCCTTTCTTCGTTAATTTTCTTTTCTAAGCTAGATATATTCTGTTTGTCTTGCTGCCTACTTGTGACAAGATTATGTAATCTGGAAAAGAAATGTGCATCAAGTTATGAAGAGAAATATTACATGTACTTTGCAATACATGTATCTGAATATCTTTATGATCTTTGTATTATGGATCACTGATCACTTCACACAAAACCTGATCATTTACTGGGTATATTTATAAATGTCATCAACATGTATCAAAAGAAATGTCAACATATGAATATTATTCCACTGCAATGAAGACATAACTTATTTCATCAGTAGGTTTTTCCAGTGACGTCACATCTAAAGTCAGCTTTAGATCATTCTTAAAACATTTTTTTTCTTTCTTACTTGTTCTGTAAATTCTCATTATCCTGTTGAAGCTGATATATATCTGAGCGTAAAGATTTGTCTCCAGAAATATAGGAGTTCATTTGAGATCGGAGTTCCTGCTCTGTGTTTCGACTAGACTGAAGGTCTGCTTTTAATTTTTTAATATCACTCTCTAATCTGTAAAAGAAAAAAAATAAATTTTACAAAATTAATTCTATACATCTGAGCATCATATCTGGGAAATTCATTGAGCAATTAATCTGGTTTCTTTAATCCTGTCTGGTTTTAAATCAATGAACATATACATTCAGTTTTCATAGGCAAAAAAGTAGTTCTCTTACACATTAATTACTTATACATCAACTTTCAGTTAATTAAATGACATTTAAAAATTAACACATTTTCTCAAAGTCCGCATTTAAAATGCTATACTGTAGATCACTTAATTTTCGCGACACCTCATTTTTGCGAAATGGTCATTGACTCTTTACTAGCGAGACAGAATATTCGCGAATTGTGGTCATTGCTCTATTTAATCTTAAAGAATTCTATTATACGCGAGAATGAAATTTTCGCGAGCATACCGTCTCGCGTAATTACGCGAGAATAAAGTTCTCACAAATAAAAAGTGATTTACATTATATGAAAGAAGTCACTAGCACATCACAATTCTCACAAGACAAAATTAATAATTCATGTGTCAGCAAAAATCTTATTGGCTTTTTAAAAATCTCTTCAACTTTAAATTTCAACAAGGTCCTTCATCAGGTATTTACTGATGCTGATGCAGGTTTTAGATCATGTTCAAAAAGATCTAAAATGGCTTTTGAAAGACAAAAGTCTTTTGCGAGACAAAGAAATAGAATGCATTTATTTAGAGAAATTGGACAAATGCCAATTTTGAAAATAATAAAAAGTTGGTCAAATGTCAAATTCAAAAGTTTCTTCATCAAAAGAAACTGGATTTGACAGACACACACACAGACAGCATGCAATATGATTGTTAATGCCATTTGGCTTTATTGGAAACACGAAATGTTTTTTTGTTTTCATTGATTTTGTTCTTTACCTTGATATAACTTCATCTCTGTTATTACTAAAGCTGGCTGTGGTGTTGATATCCTTTGTATTATTGTTTTTGCCTTTTTTATTGTCTTTAGAACTGTTGAGTTTACTTGAGGTGTTTGAGGTTTTATTCACACTATTTGCTTTAAAGGACTTGACATGCTGGTCATTTAAAATATTATCAGCTGTCTCGTCTTGGAACTGATTGACGTCTGTCTTAGATTTGGGCGGTATCTGTTCTATAAATTCTAGTTCTTCGTCTTCATTAATGTCTTTTGGAGGTGACTTTTGGTCACTTTTATTTGATGTGTTCACTTTCCCTCCAATATCCCCATTCTGTGAGATTTCTTCCTCCTCTGACTTTGAAGGTAAAGCTAAAAAATTCACACAATAATTATAATCAAAATATTTCATAATATAAAATATTTACATTTTTCCTGACATTTATCATTCCTTCCTTACACTTGTGACAATTAATTTTTTCAGTCAATAACCTGCCTATAAATCATCATATTTAATTATTATTAAACACTAAAAAGTTGTGAAAAGCAATATCCTTCTTTAATAGATCAGTACCAAAGGAAAAGGTGATAAGTGGAATGTTCCAAATCACCTTACACAAGTAAGACAGTTAAGGTTATCTTATACAAGTGTTTAATTACAACAAATTTTGACACTTGAAGAACATCTACACTTCTGCAGCATCAATCTCACAGTTAATGAACTACCTTGCCTTTCCTTTTTCTGCACTGCACTTCTCTGATTACAGATCACCAAACTTCATTATTTTTAAAATTTTGAAGCTTTCACTTAGCTTATGGTGGAATTATATTAGCTTTTAACCATACACATGTACATCTTGAATGCTATTAAACTGTATTGCTACTTGAAAAAAAATACATGCATTGAATTGAAAAAGTAAAATGAAAATTGTTCATACATAGACAATCACCTTTCTGTTTTTCAATATACTGATTCTGTAATTCTGTTGGCAGTGCTTGCTGTATTAAATTGACGTAAAATTCATTTTCTTTTTGTACCTCTTTTTGCTTCCGCTGAAATTCATACAATTTGTTTTTTAATTATCAACAGCCATTTTAAATCACAGAAAATTAAAATTATAATAAGTTTTAACAAATATCTATGATATCCATGTATCATGTGTATACAAGTACTTGGTACTTTCAAATAACTTCTGATTTTACTTGAACATTTTAAAATACTACATCTTCCCTTATACTTTAAGAATTTGAATTAAAGATTACAAAGGTTCCTTACCAATCTCATTTTATATGATATATAACTTTTGAAACCAAAACCTAATGTGACAACTGGATAACCAATGCTGTAAAAAAAATAATAAACACTTAAAAAGATATATACACAGTACATTGTTACGGATTTGAAAAAAAAAATAAATATAAACAGATTCTTCTCAGATGACAGTTCTGACTTTGAAGGATTGAAAAAAAAATGAAAATTGAGAAGCATTTTACTTTGTTGATACATATTTTATACATGTATATTTGCTGGTAAAAAGATAAAATTAATGATCAGTGATTGGCCTCAAAATTTACAAAAATTATAAATCTGTGAAAAGGACATCAAACATCTTATATCTTATGAAGTAGTTTACTTAGCTCTACTAAAATTTAATATTTTTTAATGTCATGTGATATATTTCATAAATTCTTACCAATGAGCTGCAAATGGTCGACATAAATCTAGATTAAATGGTAAATTTTTGAGTTCTCTTAGTCTAACTGAAGCTTCAATATAAACAAATAAAAGCCATAATGACACAGTCGGAAGACATATTCCTCTGTCTGAAAAAGAAGGGAAAAAAAAAAGATTACTTTCTTAGGTCAGTAATAAAAATAATCAACTTTCTACATTCAGTGACCAAAAAAAAAAAAATACTCAATGCCTTCTAAATTACATTGAGTTATCGTAGTGTCAGTATTTATATATATGTTTTACGAATTTAACAAAAGAGATAAAAAAAAGTGTAAGTTCAGTTTATTATAATTTTGCAGGTGTTTTCAAGTCATATGAATGACAACAGTATAGATAACGTGACTGCTGTCTGTCAACAATATAAATGCCAAGAAACATCCAATTTTTTCACAGCTTTCCCGCGGTGTATAAAATTACTATTTTCACACCTCTACAGTACTACCAACCTGTATGCCAAACATATTGCACCCATACATAAGTACTGGCAGCAAAGAAAAGCCATTGTACGGGGATAAACAGGTAACACACAACGTCGGATGTGACGGCAATGCAAACAAAGAAAACTGAGAAAGCCTGTCAAATAACAGAGAAATTCATTATGACATTTTATCAATAAATTATCGTTCATTTATACAGAAATAAAAAACACATTCCGATACTGTCTTCCACATAGTGACATTTGTTAATTTTGCCATCTAATAAACTGTAAACCAGTTTTCTAAATTAATATAATTTTTTTCTCTGCTTCAAAATTTCCTTGTTCTTTGAATAAGGAAATACATTTTAGATCATTTTAAGTACCTATTTCAAATTTCTAGCTCTGTTTTAGAACACACTTTACTTAAGCTTCATATTATTTTATACATACATTTTGACTATTGTAGTTATCAAGAATGAAAAGAACTCCAATCACCCAAACCAAAAGTAATACATTTTTTTTTTTGTTTTACAAAAATATGCACACATCTGTTACATAGATGTTCATTCACTGACAACATTTTATTTCAACACTTACCAGGCCTTGATATTTAAAGGAGTCGTAAACACTTCGAACCAGCAACCAGAATGGCCACAAGTACTCAAACCGGAACTCCAGAATGAAGTCTGCCATTAGCACAAGGGCCCACACCATTAGAAACTTCAGGTACAGAAATGTGCTGGAAGAGAAATAGCAACTGATAAAGCACATATCAAGCATGACAGTCAAAACAAAATCATGCACAATTACTTAGACTCTGATAATAAACAGTGGTCTTCAATTACCTAAGTTCTGTGGAAGACATAATTTCAAATGAGGAAGAAAACTATATATTCAAACAAAGCATGGAAAGGAATTCCTATTAATTTTCTATATCCTGTTTGCAAGAAAACTTTCAAAAAATAAGGAAAAATAAGTTCCTACTATATAGTGACAGTTTTTATAAACAGACAAAACCAATGCAACAATGCAGGGATTAACATTGAAACTAAAATATCCTCTTTTCTATTGGAAAAGTTTTAAACAAATGCTACTTATCAAAATTTAGTCTTTTTTAAGGTAATTTAGTTATTTCATACTGGAGCCAATCTTTAAAAGAAATCAGTGTTAAACATGAATTCTTTGAAAAAATTATTTATTATATAAATTCATAATATTCAAGTTTTTTTTTTTTAAATACAGTGGACCTTCAGATATCCGGACGCCAGATATCCAGATGCTTCAGTATCCGGACAATTTTTCATCAGAACAGAATTTTAAAATGTTATTTTGTCTTGTTTAACTGGTGATTCAGGTATCCGGATGCTACACATATCCGGACAAATTGACTGGGAACTAAAGCATCCGGACAAATGAGGGTCCCCTGTACTTGCCCAGTCAGAAAAGCATATTTAGAGACTGACGTCTCCTAACACAAAATGACCCGAATGAGTAAAGTCAAGGATTTTTTTTTCTTTGGTTTTGAAGAAGTCCAAAACTACATGTACTAAAAATCCCTTACTTACTCATCTAAATTGTATAATCACCTCTATTTTTTATGTAATTTTTACACATAGTTTGATTAGTTTTTTTGAAATCACAGGTTAGTTCAATCTTTTCATGCTTATAGCATGCTTTAATATAACTACTTAACAACTGGAACACAGGAGAAATTTCCTTTATAATGTGTCTGAGAAACGTCAAAGGGGGGAAATTCAAAGTGCAAGTAAAGCTTTACAAGCTTTAAATTGACCTATTCTACTACAGTGTACAATATCTTTAAAAATACCAAACATGTATGTTAATTTTTTCTTAAAAAAAAAACAAAGATTTTCATCATTTATAACTGGTCACATCTCCTAGTACGGTAGTGTATGCTGATTTTTTGGTGCATTAATGGTACATGCACATGATTTAAATTTGAGAATCTCTTAGAAAAATTATTAGCAAGATAGGTACATTGCAGAGTTTGTCTACACTGTGTATCCTTAAAAAATTAAAGGGAAAATATTTAGCCTAATCCTAATTTTATTATACAATGGAGCCTCATTTATCCGGGCATTTGGGTTCCTAATCAATTTGTCCGGATATGTGAAGCGTCCAGATACCTGAATCACCAGTTAAACAAGACAATATAACATTTTAAAAATTCTGTTCCGATGAAAAATCGTCCTGATACTGAAGCATCCGGATATCTGGGGACCAGATAACTGAGAGTCCACTGTATGCCATCTTAATATTTACAATCTATATTTATAGTACTCACAAATTTGAAGAAAATGAATAGAAAGTAATTGAAACTTAAAATATTTTCTCTGCATACTACCAAAATTTGTTTCCTTTCCAATCATGTCAAATGAAGGCATCAGATAGTATCAGTGTTTGTTAAGGAAGAATAGAATAAATACAGTACACTTAAAAAGTCAAGTACATTTTGCTCAAACAGGAATTATAATACAAACACCATTAAAGTAATACATGTAGCACTATATACAAGGGTTCAAAATTCTCAAAACACAGCATCCAGGACCTTAGCTAATTCCTGATCTGGAATCAACATTTAAAATTGTCAAATTTGGAATCAGAATTCAGAAATTTAGAATGCCAGAGCTACTTGTCATCATTATAGTCAATAATAATTCATAATACCTGAAGAATAGGCAGTGTTGACTATCATCCATTATAAAAAGAACCACAAAGGTTTACTTTGCAGTTTATAATTTTGTCATGTACATAATATTTAGTAAATTAAAAATAAAAAATTCTTACACCACATAGAATGACAAACAGATGGAATTGATGAGTAGTTTATACATTGTTAAAGGGTGGGAAAAGGATTATGAATATTTTTCCATGCTTCAGCTGTTCAAGTACTTGTGGCAGAGATTATCTTGTCATCAGAAGTACAGATGAGCCTGGTACAGTCCCCCCGATTGAGGGGAATTTCAGAATAACCAGGGAATTCTATCAATATAGGCAGGAAAAATCCCTGGCCCCTGGGTCTTAGAGACAACCCTGTTAACCCGACTACAGGTCCCATGGACGGGTAAAATAAAATTCAAAATATACACTTAAAAAACCAATGATCACAGAATTTGCCCTTGTAGTGTTACACGTTGATAACTAGGAATTCACTTTTCAGTTCCCTGTGAAAATGCTTCACATTTTTAAACAGATATGACAAAATAACACCTAAATTTAGATTAATAATTAAGTGATAAAACATAGTACTATACTTTGTACTAAATGGACATTAAAGAATTAACCCCCTTGGAACTGAATTACTCAATAAGCTGAAACCTAGTAATTTGGCCAAACCAGGAAATCAATATAAATTCATTTTTTCACAATATACTATTATTATATTTCCTTGAAATCCTTATTTACGGTTTCTGATAGACCGAATAAAAACCGCCGAATTCAGCACACAGACATTTATGTTTCCAGACATCTAAAAATAGCCTGTGGTTCACTTGTTCTTTATCACTGTTCATCTAGAATGATCGTCGCGGTCAATCTACGCGTTTCAATCGATAATACTTTCAAACAAACTTCTCTTTAACCAAATATTCTTACAACCAAGCGAACTAAAAAGCCATTTGGCGAGAAACATATTTCATTATTTCAGTATGATAATAAGTATTGCTGCCATATTGAAAATGGAGAAATTATACCTTCCGTAGAAACCTTCCGTTATTTTGCTCCGCTTTGGAAGGCGTCGTATTTTACTACAATCGGCATTTCTCCTCTTCATATTTTCAGACAATCTATGAAAATGTTGTAATCACTTGAAGACATGTACTTTCCACGTTATAAACTGTAAACAAACAGAAATATTGTGTATTGTCTTCTGCTCTTGTCAACCTATTTACCGCATGCGCCTGGGCAATTAAAGTTCCGAAGTTGATCGGATATACTCGGATATTTCCGGAAATAGAACAGGTGCGATATGTCCCTCGATCCCGATCAAAATTTAATTTTTAAGGGGGCTCTCCAATCGGCAATCCTCGGCAGACTCCGCTTCGCTCCGTTATGTGCGAGGTACGAGTCATCCGAGGATCTCCGATTGGGGGCTCTCTAAGTAAGTAAGTAAGTAAGTAAGTAAATTTTATTTAAAGTCGGCATTGTATACATACATAACAATAAACATGAGCTCTGTAGAGCTCTTAAACCGACTATCACAGTTAAAATATCACAGAAAGACGTTTACACATAAATTATCATGCAAAAACACATGTACATATATACACATACAAAAATTATGACAGATAAAATGAATTTTAAGAATTTAGCAAATTTTAAGAATTTATAGTTTCTTTAGAATAAGTTAAAGAAAAATAGACAACTTGAAAAGCAATATGATTGCATTAAGA
>PRKT01000319.1:381811-477593 GCA_003671525.1 Saccostrea glomerata
TTGAACACCTATAAAATTATGGACATCACTGAGGCCACAGCTAAAGTTGCATATCTTGTTAATTTTGGTATCATCTTTAGTCAAACAAACATCAAGCAGACTTGGTTTAGCTATTCTGGTGAAGCAAGTTGGGCCTTTAACTAGATTGGTAAAATCAAAAATATCACAGATGTCTAGCAAAGGGGCGCCTTTATCCTTATCTAGCAGATCAAAATTCATATCTCCTATAAACATAATGTTATCGTATTTTGTAGTTACTTTGTCCGCCGTTTTGCAAAAATCATCGTAAAAAGTAGAATTATGAACATTTGGTGGTTTGTATACACCAGATAAAAACCATTTTTGACAATCAACTGTTATTTCCAGGCCTATTGATTCTAAAATTTCAAATTCAAGTTGCTTTTTCCTATCCCCTGCAATATCTGAACGTAAATAAGCTATAATCCCACCCCCATGTACATTTCTATCAGCTCGCCATAAAGTAAAGTTATCAATGCTAAAAATAGAATCTGGAAAAGAATCATCTATTTTAGTCTCAGAGATGAAAAGAATGTCCACGAGGTTTCTATTCAGGAGGTCTTTTATACTTTCAAATTTGGATCTTAAGCTGTTTATGTTTAAATAGCCACACATGAGATTTAATGGTAGTTGCTTTCGAGTGTCTTTTAATTCGCTGAAGATGTCGTATTCAGCGTGTTCAGTATACCCATGGTTCGAATTTCCTCTGCCGGTGTTCTGGCTTTCGTCGGCTTGGGGATAAGTGGACCTGTCGCTCTCAAAAGGTTCAAAGAAGAATGATTCAGAGAAGGGTGGTAATCTGCAGTCACAGGCTATACAGAAATATGGATCGTTGGAGTTTCCTAGTTGAGTATATTCACGGACAGTTATTGTGGTGCATTTTCTATGTGTCCAGTGATCACAAAAATCGCACTGAATTGCTTGCTGATTTGTACGTACTGGTTTATGGCATGCCAAACAGGGATTCTTAATAGGACCTGGATTTGTGGATATATCACCTCCAAGAAGAAGGAGTTTCAAAGTTTCTAAACGTCACAACATGGCGTACTTCCGTAAAAACGCCATTTTGATCCCAAATGTCACTTAACACCGATAAATCACTGAGTATAACACAATATGCGATATTATGGATGGAATGTACATTATATCACATCAATTAATACAGTGTATTGCCCAATACGTATCCTTTCTTTAAAAATGAATTGTTTGTCAATTTATTCAATTTCTACTTATCTAATTATTAAATAATACATTTACAAACTTATTAGAATAAGATGTTTAGACGAGAAAAATGATATAATACATGGCTTGTCCATATGCCCATATGCTAATTCATCATAACGTCTCAAAACGCCATACACTCAGAAATTTATTTCTCCAATAAGCATATATCCTTTTTAGCAAAATATATCCCCCCAAAATGCAAATTTGATAAGATAAGACATATGTATTATCTTCCCATCGACTAGAGGATACTCTGTTCTCGATTTGTATACACCCGAATGAATGGTTATACCCGGTGAAATTTCGCACGACCCAAACGTTTGATCACCATTGATTGTAAGCTGTTTACAAGTATGGAAAAAGTGCAGGTTTTAGACGAAGTGTGCATTTGGTTGTAGGAATTTCTTTTACCGCTTTTGGCCATTTACCATCTTAACTTGTTTTGTTATATATAGCACTGGATAACACATGCAAGTTGGATAAAAACGGTAAGTAATTAGTAAATCTACCTTTCTCAATACCATGAATTCACTAAAGTAAATACATGTCTTTGTCGTTGACTGGAAACGCGATGATTTTCGCTTAAACTCATTGAAAAACAATACTTGTACAATACGAACTTCTTTCTATGGAAAGCCGTAGGGTACCCCCACATTATTATTATATTTTCCTATATATCTATACCAAAAATAATTATCTCATCCAAACTTGCTTTTTACAACATTATTATTATTTTCCTGCAACAATTATAATCTTGTCTGTTAAATGTGTACACATTATTATTATTTTGTCCTACAATTATAATGATTCACTTCACAATAATAATCTTGCCAGTCAATGTGGACACATTATTATAATTTTTCGCCTCATGATAATCTTGTCAGTCGATGTTTTAAAACATTATTTTTATTTCACCTCAAATTATAATAAATATTCTTACTTTTAACAATTATAATCTTGTTTGCCCGAGCGAACACATTATTTTTATTTCGCTTCAAATTTATAATAATTATATTCCACATCGATCATACAATTATAATCTGTCCTACTCCAACAATAATAATCGCGACCAAAAAAGTTGCAACATTATTATTATTTAGACGCTTGAAATCAAACGTTTTTGTGATTTGGATGTACTGAACAATTATAATCTTGTCAGATTTTCTTTGGGAAAGATTATTATTTGGACGCTTGAAAAAGTAAACGTTTGTCTGCCGAAGACAATCACGTGGTTTAAGGCCATGTGCTTCTCTATCAACAGTGCCGAGAACGGCGCCAGTGAAAGGCAGGCGGTTTGCCGGTAAGTAAAGATGATTTTGTTATATTAATGTACAAGGAGGTGAATTCCATTCATTCGATAAAGGAAATGTCTCAGAAATCAGCTGACAGTATGCTGTTATTAAACGACAGCTTCGGAAGAACTAGTTCGAATTATCTCTGTACTTTTGTATAGGAGATTGAGATTGCATCAATGCATGCCATTGCATTGTGAATTTATGTTCCAAATATAGATAAACTGGCGTTAAATTAAATGATATAGTGTATATATTTACTAACAGATATTTTTTTTTAGTTTATTAATAGCTTGTACTTTAAGTTTTAACTTGAATTTTCTCTGAAGTAAGTTATTTACATTGAGATCTATTGATATTTACATTGCAACTTGGGTCAGTTGAGTTGCCCATATCAGACTGTTTGCTCTACGGTTGCAAAGTTATGAGTTGATCTTTATGTCGTGGGTTCGAATCCCACTGTGGAACAGGGAGACCAGTCCTTCATATGCAATTTACTATATACAATGCACAATATTGATGGAGCTGAAAAGATTTGTCTGTACTCTGCACCCGGTAACAGAAAAAGTGTGCGATGATAGGTACACGTCACAGCAGGTGCGTGACATATACCATGTGATCAGAGGTAGCAGGGCAATCCGTGGCTATATAGCACTTCCAAGACTACAACATTCAGATGAAACGGTATAAACCAAGGTCCTGTGTCACAGTAGGTGCTGGCACAAAAAAGGTCCCTCACTGCTCAATGGCCATAATTGCCAAGTATAGAATAAATTTAAAGCTCTCCACCAGCAAATGGTGGCATCTCCATATGAATGAAAAATTCTTGAGAGGGACATTAAACAACATAAAAACAAACAAAAAACTTTAAGTTAAAAGTTTGACTATTGATAAATTGCCTTGATTGGCTGATTTTATCTATGATTGGATGAAAACAATTTATATGAAATAACTCTTATGTTGCAGATTATGCACAAGTTGAAGAAAGGAGCTGCTGTGGGATGGTAAAAAAAAGTTCCAGGTAAAAGACAGCCTTTTCCATTTATTTTAAAGGGGTATGAACATGCACATTAATCTAATTTTACTGTAAAATCACAAATTTTTGTGTGGGGTTTAATTTTCGTTGTTTTTGAGGTGTGGAGAGACCCACAAATTCATGTCCACCACGAAATGTAAAGTGTTACATATATAACTACTCAACAATTCTTCAGACACGAAATCAAATTCTCAGGATACAATTTTTTCCTCAAACCATGAAAGTTTGAACCCATGAAAATATGTGATTTTACAGTAAGTATGTTCACCTCTTGGTCAATCTAATTAAAGTTAAATGTTAGATCTGCTCGCATACTTGCTACTCTAACATCTAACAATATCCCATAGAGGGTCACATCTAAGGTCAAATTCGGAACAGCTGTAAACTTATTCCTTTCAACAAATATTCATTAATTTTGCAGGCGACAATTTGATTGGATGATAGAATCTGACCTCTGACTTGACCCTCTGTGAGATGTTGTTACTAGATGTTAGTGTAGCAGCAAGTATGCGAGCGGATCTAACGCCTCTGGGTGTTTTTTAAATTCACAGCTTTTAGGAGTTAGATAAAAGATTCTAAATTTGAGAATTTCTACATTTTTTACTCAATCATCTATCACCATGAGAAATACAAATTATGCTCTAGTTATTAAAGAATTATTTGCACAATTAATTTCAGGAGCAACAAAGAGTCTTGATTTTTATAGGGGTGCAGATTTTAAAGAAAGAAAACTGTGTTGTAAAGAAAGAAGAAGATTTTCCATCAAAAAATGGTGGATGACAAAGGTAAAGAGGTCAGTAATGGTTAGAAAGAATTAATTATTTAACACAGTGGCAGAATTTTTGTTGCAGTTTGTAAATGCTATTTAAAATGTTTAGCATATATTTTTTTATTAAAATATCATGATGAATGTTCATGCAACTTGATAGCTCTTATCAATGTTTATAATTTAAGCATATGAAGATTAATCAAAGTCTCTTGAATAGTTTCTTTAAAACTAAGCTTTACTCACTTATTTAAAGAAAGGTCAAGGTCAAAAGAAAGGTCAAGTAAAAAAATGATTATGAAGTTGAATAGATCCCAGCAGTATGTATCTGGCACTATCTGCACATATATAAGGTTTGATTAAAATATCTGAAACAACTCTTGAAACCGAACTTAACATAATTTAACAAAAACTAAGGTCAAGGTCGGAAATAAGAATCTCTTATTAATAAAATATATGTATCAGCATATGAAGTTCAAAGTGTGATGGAAGGACAGTAGGACATGTTATTAAGATTAAGTAAAACGTAAATGTTTCATCGGTGGGGTAAATTCGTTACATAGTCTTTTAGTGACAGGGTAATTGGATGATACCTGGTTAGTAAATTTCATACCTGACTTGGCTCCACCTCGCCAGGTATGAAATTTACTAAGCAGGTATCATCCCATACCCTGTCACTAAAAGACTGTGTAACTAATATTACAGATGTTTATGCTAAGGTGAAGCCGCAATATTAGGTCATTTTTCATTGAAAAAAGGAACATTTTTTTAAAATTCTGTGGAACACTAGAACCAAGTGACCTAGGTGAGCATTGTGGCCCATGGGCCTCTTGTTATGTGTTATTTAATTCATCATGAATCAGGTGGTATAATGATATTTTTATATTTCAGTTCTTCCTATGAATGATGTCATAACCCACTTTGAAAAAAAAGTTTGTTGGAGAAAAGGATCTGAAGAGGGAGAAAGAATTGATTATATTCATATGGATTTATAGACTGTTAGACCATTTGCTATCACTTAATTCTGTACTATTAGTTTCGCAACACTGAGTCTATAAACTTTTGACTTGATGGTTTATCTAATTTGAGAGAGCATAGTCCAGTTATTAGGCATTTCAAGATTAACAATGCAGAATATGTACACATGTAATGGCAGGTAAAAATCCCACACAAACAGGACACCGATAAGACTGGAAATGAGAGATGTTTCATTTCTCTCTTGTGTGAATTACAAAAAAATTAATGCCAGAAACAATATAATTAATTAAGAACTAGAGACTTGTTTTATGCTTATACTTTTATGCCCCCATAAATGAATTTCGAGGGTATATAGTTTTTGTCATGTCCATCTGTCTGTCTGTTTATCTGCAAAAGCTTTAACCTTGCCCATACCTTTTGATTTTATTAGTGGAGCTATGACTTTCATATTTCACATATGTATTCTTTGTATCAAGACCTTTCACTGGATACCACCAACTTTGACCTTTTGACCTTGGAGATTTACATACTAATAAAAACATGGCAAAGATTAAACTTTTCTTAAATGCAAATTTAATTAATTGGTACCAAAAGTAGGGTATTCTCACTGGAAAACAATTGTGAAATTTGAAAGTAGTCCAATGTTAAAGTACTTTCAATAAGTACAAATATCTCCAAGGTCAAAAGGTCAAGGTAATTGATATCCAATGAAAGGTCTTGCCACATAGGATACTTATGTAGAGTATGGAAGCCCTAGCCCTAACCATTCAAAGGTTATAGCCAAGGTTGAAAATATTTAAAAGTAGGTCAAACTCCAAGGTCAAAGTTCTTGTTTCAAATGAAAGGTCTCGTCACAAGGATTAAATGTGTAAAGTATGGAAGCACCAGCCCTAACCCTTTAAAAGTTATGGTCAAGGATTGCTTTTTTAAAGTAGGTTAAACTCAAAGGTTAAGGTCAAAGGGTCAAAATGCTTGGTATCCAATGAAGGGTCTTCTCACAAGGATTACATATATGAAGTATGAATGCCAGGTCCCTTACCGTTCAAAAGTTATAGCCAAGGTTAAAGTTTTTTCACAGGTACAAAAATATACAAGGTCAAAGGGTCAAGGTTGTTGGTATCCAATGAAAGGTTTTTTGACAAAAAATACATATGTGAAGTATAAATGTCCTGGGTATCTACTGTTAAATAAATATGGCCAAAGTAAAAGTTAAAAATTTTCATGTAAAAGTGGGTCAAACTCCAAGGTCAAAAGGTCACATTTGGTGGTACCCAAAGAAAGGTCTTGTCACAAGGAATACACATGTGAAATATGAAAGTCATGGCTCTACCAAATCAAAATTATGGGCAAGGTTAAAGTTTTTGCGTACAAACAGACAGACGGACACGACAAATACTATATACTCCCAAAACTTCGTAAAATTTTTAACAATGGCAATAACTTTTGAATTGCAAGGGCTAGAGCTTTCATATTTCACACATGTAATCTTTATGAGAAGACCCTTCATTGAATACCAAGAGCTTTGACCTTGACCTTGGAGTTTGACCTACTTTAAAATCAAACCTTGATAAAATATATTAACGGGTACGAGCTATTGCTTTCATACTTTAGTATTTTAATCCTTGTGACAAGACCTATCATTTGATACCTAGACCTTTGACCTTGACCCCAGAGTTTGACTTACTTTTAAAAAAAATGTAACCAAAATAAATTTTAAAACGGTTAGGGCTAGAGCTTCAATACTTCACATATGTATTCTTTTTGGCAGGATCATTTATTGGATACCAATAACTTTGACCTTTTGACCTTGGAGATTTACGGACTTGTGAAAAAACTTTAACATTTGCAATAACTTATAAATGGTAATAGGGCTAAGGCTTCCATACTTCACAAATGTATTTTCTGTGGCAAGTCCTTTTATTGGATACCAAATCCTTTTGACCTTGACATTCCAGGACTAATGAAAAAACATTAACCTTGGCAATAACTTTTGAAAAGTAAGGGCTAGGGCTTTTATACTTCCCATATGTAATTTTTGTAACAAGACCTTTCATTCAATACCAATAACCTTGAGCTTCTGACCTTTATCTTGAAGATTTCTGTTCTTATGAATAAACTTTTGCCTGGCCATAACTTGGGAACAGATGGTGATAGGGTTTTCATGTTTCACAATTGTATTTCCAGTTAGGAGACCCTACTTTGGGTACCAATATATTAAATTTGCATTTAAGAGAAGCTAAATCTTCACTTTACCGGGGCATCAGTGTTTCACAAACACATCTTGTTTGGAAATCTACTTGCATGCAAGTTTTTTTTCAATACATGTACTAGATTTGAGTGTGAATTCCCTCTCAAGGTCAAATACATGTATGTGAAGGTACTGTGTAACTCATTAAAAGGCATATGTATACAGTTTACAGATTATCAGACACAAATATGAAGCCTACACATACAGTATATAGGCCATATAGTAGCTCCAATATTTTGAACATGTATTTCCAATGTTGGTGAACAATATTTGGGTCTACAATTATCACATGTATATGACAGAGCTCCAACTTTTCCAACATGCCTTCCATTATATATCTGTCATTCAAGTCCAAAAGAACACCAGAAAAAAATCACAATTTAATATCCATTCAATAACACATTATTTAATACCAGAAAATGTTAAATAAAATAAATGTGCAAATTACTTTCAGGAAATTTTTTTTTCAAAATCTAATTGCAAAATATTCAAATAGAAAATGCCTCAGTATTTTGGTAAATATATATATATAATATACAGATTTAACAAGAGGCTCAGGAACCAACTGGTTCACCTACGCATTGCGGCTAAGAAAAAAGCAAAAATCAGTTTAGTATTGAAAAACTTAAATGCATAAGTGGTCCTGACATACCCCTAAAAGGGAGGGGTATGAATTGACAAAATTGAACCTACACTAAATAAGGATGCTTATATATTTTTGACTGTGGCCTTTTTTTCCTTAAAGTTTGAACTCTCAGTGTGGCCCCACTCTACATCCAGGGGGTCATGATTTGTACAAACTTGAATCTACCCTATCTGACAATGATTCCACATGAGTATTCACCTTTCTTGGCCCATTGGTTAAATAGAGTATCAAATGTAAATATTTCAATCATGAAAATGTATCAAAAATGCATCACTTCAAATGAAGTGTGAAATTAAATGTTAAAAAGACAAAGTTCATGCATGGAACAGGAACAACACATGCAATCTTTCATCAAGAATTCTCTGATATTTGACAAGACTCTTTTTCTTCCAAGTTATTCACATTGCAACTTTATGTCCAGACCGGCACACTCTTCTAAGGAGATTTCTCTGATATTTATCATGGCTGTGTGTTTTTCTTATCATCCAACTGCCAGATTTTTGTCCATAAGTCTAAAACTTATGATGTGCTCAAAGTCTATCAGGGTGAATGTTCAAACTCCAACATCAAATTTATGGTTCCTGAACCCTGAAAAATAACATTAAAAACACAAGAGTCTTTATAATTATCATTGACACACATAATCATGGGAAAACTTGGTAGATTGGAGAAGTTTTTTCATGATAAGTATGACAAGTGGAGGGCTCCCAATGTGACAGCAAACTGGGTTTTCTTGCGTGAACAGACTTGGCATAAAATTCTTACATGAATAAATCATGTACATTTGCAAGAGTTGTTTCCCTTTATCAAAAAAAAAACCCTCCCTATTTTCTCACAATATCCTTTGTAACTTGCATGAATTTAAAAAAAAATATTTGAACTTCTTTTGACAATTTCATAACGGCAAAGTATGGGGCGACAAAAAAACCCTCGCAAAATGAACATACACTAGGATATTTTGCACAGAAAAGACGAAGGTCAAATAAAGACCGATGGGTCACATTGCTTACCTTAGCTCTTTAGCTTTCAGTATTGAAAAGAAATATTGAAAAGCCTACTGGGCCCAAACTAATCCAAAGGGAAGGGGAAGCGGGCATGATTTGAACAAGCTTAAATCTACACCAACTGATGATGTTTTCTATTTCTTTGACTAATCATGGCCTTACAAGATTTCTAATGATCTTTCCTTTGTATTTTTGTGTAAAACTTTGATTTCCATTGTGGCCCCATCCTTAACCTGGGGATCATTATGTATGATAAACAGATGCCAGACACTTCTTAGTAGGAAAAGTTTACTTAAGACTTATGCCCTTTTCATATGGAGAGTTTAATTCACAGTTAATTAATGAGAAGTAAAATAATGCGAATTAAATTGTGTTCACACAACAGCTAAAGCAAAGTAAACTTATGCGAATCAAAATTTTATTTCTACATTAGGGAGATCAGCAATGATATTATGACGTCATTTGCTATTCACATCATATGTGCCGAGCAGATTCAATTGACATAAAATCATAGTGTATTTTATACAATTTAGTGATTAACATAATATTCCTTTATTTTTCAACCAAACCTATCACTAATATCTAAATCTAACTATTGACATGGGGCCTGTGACTTAATTCAGGCCTTACGAATGCGTCAAAATTTGATTTGAATTAGCTTTGCTTAGCGTTCACACGGAGCTAATGTGAAGTAATTTAATGCGCAGTTAATTACTTCAAATTAAACTTTTTCGCATTAAACTCTCCGTGTGAACGCTGTTCAAATTTAATTTGCAGTAAATTACGTTTAATTCGAATTAAACTCTCTGTGTGAACAGGGCATTAGACTCAAGTAAGCTAAATTGCAAATAATTATTTATAAAGTAGATGACTGTTCTAAACATACCAATATATTTCTGCAGAATGAATAAAAATATAAATCCCAATGTAAAACTTTCTGAGTACCCATTACATTTATTTACCCCCCCCCTCCCCCTGGATAAATCTGCCACTGTAATAATTATATAATTTCTAAATTCTTTCTAACCACTTTTGTTCTTTTTACCTCTGTGTCATCTGCAATCTTTTTCTTTATTTATAACACTGTTTTCTTTCTTTAAAACCTGCATGCCTCTAAAAATCAAGACTCTTTGTTGCTCCTAAAATTAAATGTACATGTGCAAATAATTCTTTAAAAACAACAGCATATTTTCTATTTCTCATTGTGAATGAAGATTGAACAAAAAATGTAGAATTTTAATATTTTCTGAAATGTTTTATATTTAGAATTTGTCAATTGACTCTTTTAATGGCAGCTGTGGCTTGAAAAACAGAATATTGAAAATTGTTTTTTTTTAACATTGAGCAGGTGAGCTAAAAACAAATCCAATACATGTGATTCCTGGTTGTGTTTATATAGTGATTTATTGTGCAGTTTATTGAACACAACCAGTAAATAGTAAATTTTAACAATAACATTGCTCTTGATAACAAACATAGGGTCGCCCATATGGAACAGGTAAAATCAGAAATCAAGACAAATTAATATATGAAATCATCAATAGTCGTTTATCAGAGTTTCCAATAACAGTAAGAATCAGCGTAAATGGCTTACTGCAGAGAAAATTCAAGCTAAACTGTAAAATACAAGCATATACTGTTCGTAAAGATATATCATTCAATTTAACGCCAGTTTATCTAGATTTGGAACATAAATTCACAATGCAATGGCATGCATTGATGCAATCTCAATCTCCTATACAGAGATAATTCGAACTAGTTCTTCCGAAGCTGTCGTTTAATAACAGCATACTGACAGCTGATTTCTGAGACATTTCCTTTATCGAATGAATGGAATTCACCTCCTTGTATATTAATATAACAAAATCATCTTTACTTACCGGCAAACCGCCTGCCCTTCACTGGCGCCGTTCTCGGCACTGTTGATAGAGAAGCACATGGCCTTAAACCACGTGATTGTCTTCGGCAGACAAACGTTTACTTTTTCAAGCGTCCAAATAATAATCTTTCCCAAAGAAAATCTGACAAGATTATAATTGTTCAGTACATCCAAATCACAGAAACGTTTGATTTCAAGCGTCTAAATAATAATAATGTTGCAACTTTTTTGGTCGCGATTATTATTGTTGGAGCAGGAAAGATTATAATTGTATGATCGATGTGGAATATAATTATTATAAATTTGAAGCGAAATAAAAATAATGTGTTCGCTCGGGCAAACAAGATTATAATTGTTAAAAGTAAGAATAATTATTATAATTTTGAGGTGAAATAAAAATAAGGTTTTTTATAATGACAAGATTATAATCATGAGGCGAAAAATTATAATAATGTGTCCACATTGACTAGCAAGATTATTATTGTGAAGTGAATCATTATAAATGTAGGACAAAATAATAATAATGTGTACACATTTAACAGACAAGATTATAATTGTTGCAGGAAAATAAAAATAATGTTGTAAAAAGCAAGTTTGGATGAGATAATTATTTTTGGTATAGATATATAGGAAAATATAATAATAATGTGGGGGTACCCAACGGCTTTCCATAGTTACATGGGATCGAGCGTCTATGGTTTTTCTAGGTGTGTCTGAATACCTTCTTTACAATAAAAATGAAAAAAAATCACTGAAAGCTCGTTTTTAAATTATCATCTTACTGTGTCTAAAAAGAGTGAAGGTACTTTTTTTTTTTAACACATGTATCAGTAAATATGATTTTTTTAAAAAAAACGTACCATTTTCAATGCGATTTTTTCTTTTTATTGTAACATGTGTAATTAATTGAAGGTATTCAGACATACCTAGAAAAACAAATATCACACAAAATACACCATCCTGAAACCAAGCGCCTAATGGGCTTACTCTAAACTTTTACATCAAGCTCTTTACAGTGACGTTAAGCATTATTAAAAAAAAACCTACATTCCTGCTTTTCAGCACAGATGAATTCATTTACAGGGTAACATGATAGAAATGCCTGTTGAGCTCACCTGCCAGGGTGTCTTGCAGTTCCTACTGTACATATTTATAGTAAGTAAGCTAAAACTGTTCATTTATTTATAAACACAAATTTTGAACCATAATATCATTTTCCCTGTAATTTTATTATCAGAGAGTTATTCAAAGACACAGATTTGTGTGTGTGTGTGAATTCCGGAACTGATAAGCCTGCATATTATTTTCTTGTTTAATACCGAAAAACTACATCCGGTTTGATTTACTGGATAAACGAAGGACATGCCGAATGAGTTATCATCATCATGTAATGTGTTATTTTACGAGCATTTCAATGAAATAAGCTTGGTGTGTATTTTTTATGCTTTTGTGAATTTAAAAGAAATTGATAATTTTTAGGGATGCATGAGTATTTGGTCACAATGGATTCTGCCCACAGGTACTTGGGTCTTGGTTGAACTGTTATAATATAAATATGTCAGGTCTGGTACAATCACTAGATTTAGTTCCGTAGCTTGATTTACTTACTTAGCTTTATTTACCTAACTGAGGTAGCTTTATTTATATACCAGATCAATTTGTATCTATAAAAAAAAACCCATTTTTCTCAGGATGTGCAAAAAAATCCCAATTGATGCAGTGATCATTTTCAACTTTTGAACTCATCTGAAAACAATTCATGAAAAAATCACTCTTGAAGAAATGTCTTTTTCTGCGCAATTGCAAACAAAGTTCTGAAAGTTTTGGGGCTATGTATGACAGTTAGAACAGTTACTCCTGGAATGAAATGACAAAGAAGTCCAGTTCTGGTTAACAGATATTAAATAGGTCGCATCTGATAAGCAAGGTTTACAACAACATTCAATATCTATAATTAAATCAAAATTGCTCAAACAATTTTTTTTTCTTTACTGTAGTGAAAAGTGATCAGAAATCATGATTGGATGCAGTCATAGTCGCACGGTGTGTATTCAGTTGATGAATCTCCCACGGATAGCCAGGCAGAAATGTCTCCTGAATCAGATACGGGTGAATTTTCTTATAATTATACGCAAAATAAACATTTATGTACATGAAAAATGTTAAATGAACACAAAAGAAATTGTCAATGATTAAAAACAAGAAATAACTTGTTTCTTTTTATTTCACTCTTTTTTTTTGCCAGAAAATGTGTAGAAATATTATTGAATGAAAAATAAAGATGAAAGAATTAAGAAAGAAATGACTCACCAATAATATTTGTATCAATATACCCAGTATGTCATTTTGGACACTATGCATTGTGATTTAATTGCAATTAGTGTGTCTCAAACTACCAAGCTGTAAAATATGAATGACATGGTCACAAAATCTGATAAAACACAAGTATACTAATGATATACATGTATATCATAGATTAGAACCATTCCCAGGTAAGCTTGGACTTTCAGTAAGGTGTGGCATTCTCGATGCTACGTAATTAGCATCTGTAAAATGGCGAATAGATAGAAATTAATAACATCAGGAACTTTAATTGTTGTTAACAACAATGAGACGACTTAAGCTCCACCTCCTTTGCGGGATGAGACAAATTTATTGGTTATTCAATACACTAGTCTAATTGGCTATTTGCCCAAATTTCTATCATGTATATTTCAACAGTGAAAGGATTGCTGTGTAAATTTCAGAAGCTAATTATGTAATGTTGAGAATGCCACGCTTTACTGAAAGTCCAAACTTAGCTTGGAATTGTGGTATTTTGATTTGATATGTTTTGATTATGACAGAATCTTCATATGGTGGAAAGAGTGCGAACCGTGAATCTGTACAAAGATGATAGAAAACCAAAGATAAAGGGAAGACACTACATTTATAGAACCATAGAGAACCCTAACCCTTCACCAGCTGAAATAGAGGTCCTGTTAACAGACCATGTGGATGGTAAGATAAAAGAATGTTGCTTTCACTGAGAAATTATTTTTAAAATTCTAATAACACTTCATTGTAGAAAGAACAACAGCACCACAATGTGGAGCATTCCCTTGCGATAGAGCATATGTATAAATCAAGGCAGCATTCGATATCAGTTCTGATGCATATTAATTTATGTATCTTATATTACATTACAGTTCTTTATTTTAATTTGCACTTGATTTGTTTAGGTAGTTAAGTAATTTGTTTATTTTGTTCAGGACTTGGAATCATGGGAGATATCGTGACTGTACCCAAACGATTGTGGAGAAATTTCCTCTATCAAGCTCAGTTAGCCACTTACCCTACACCTGAAAACATCGTGGAACTGAGTCATGAAATGAAGGTATGTTTTTCAGTCCTCTACTTTGTAGTTTTTTATAGATGTCTCTGTTCATCCTTGAAACTGTCATAATAATGATTTATGAAAAGAAGGATATGGGGAAATTTTGACCCCATTCTCTTCCCTTTCAATTTGTAATCTTTGGGTGAATTAAAAACAGGGTGAACCCAACAGAGTTATCTTTCTTTTTAATCAACTGTCTGTCTCGGGCTACATAAAAAAAACAACAAAAATGTTTGCTGGCATGATAGGTAAAATTAATAGGCAAAAATAACCCTAAAATATATACACACACCAATATGTAAGTTTTATTTTTTATAAATCAAAAATAGAAATTTTTAAAAAGTGTCTAAATATTTATTCAGGCCTTGGGAGATAATGCAGCCATTCTCAAACAGCTTGGAAAATTCAGTCGTATAGTAAGTACAGAGTAGAGATAGTATCATAAAAATATTGTGTAAAGTTGTATATTATACAAATTAAAGGAATGCATGAACATGCATGTTTATTTGAAATTTCACATGAATGTATGTACATTGTACGCATGTACTAAAAATCTGATTTTTTTAAATTTCAGACACTCCAGAGAATTCGGGGGTTGAATCTTCCTGTTGAGTTGATGCCTAGCAAGACAGGCTGGACTCTTACAAAGGCACACATTAGGATAGCTCTGAGAAAAGTGGTAAGGATGTCCAAATGACTCTAGGGTTAAGAGTCTGTATTGGATGTGGATGAATATGTTTGTTGTTGTATTACTTGAAGTTGATTTATTAGTAAGTATTAGTAAGTGAGTATAGATTAAAATTTCTGATTTGTCGATTTTCATGAACACACGTCATTCTGAAGTCTTGAAAGACCTGCAAAAATTCTGCAAGCTTGTATGCATATACATAACTAAACCTTTTTCAATTACAGTGTATATGCATGATAATTTAATTGTTGAACAATCCAAATGCGAGTTGCAAAACTCATTGCTACCTATCAGAATATACCTAAATGTCAGAAAATGGTCAGTGTTTTTTTAGTTATGCAAGTGTAAACTTGATTTTTTTTTCTGTATTGAAGAATGTTATTTTGTAATATTTGCCTACCATACACTATAAATTTTCATTCCCATAAAATTTATAAAACTATACAATATTCTTGCAAATTAGTGCAGTTTAATACTTGATTCATTTAGATCTTCCAACAACAATATGTACAAATTAATATATTAAACATGATGATGTGTATCTTGACAGGGTATTTCTGCTACTGAAGACTCCATAACGTTACCTGAAGACCCAGAAATAAAAACACCAGGGGAATTTATCTTTACTCTAACAGTATGTTTCATTCCACAGATTTCTTAGATCTAACTTGGTGAATGATAATCAAGTTGATTTTACTGTAGAAGTACTTTTTTCGGCATGGCATTAATTTACACTATGTACGCAGTCACAGATTTTCTGTGGAAATTTGTCCAAGCGTTCTTAATATAAATGTAAGACAAATAGTGACAGTCAGGTAAATCCACGTAATTTTCTACACGCAGATTAAACAGAAATTGAGATTCTGCAGAATTATGACCCCATGGAAAAAAGTACGTCTACAGTATTTATAGCTTAAATGATAAACTTAAAGAAATATCAGTTTTTCCATTTAATATAATTCATGAACTGTCAAAATATAAAGTTTCAGATAGCATTTTTTTTCACTTCAAACAGATGAATGACGCAGTGTCCCTTAAGGTGCGAGGTACCCTGGTAGAGCGCCCCCTGGTGTTTGTGGAGGAGAGCCCTGCAGATAAGGTCCAAGTCTGGGATAACCCCCCAGTGACCCCTGACGAAGAACTGGACCCAGTCATCAGGAAGTTTCTCACCAAATCTGCTATTGATCTTGATGCATTTAGACTTAAACCACCTAAAAGGCCCAAAGTTCACAACCCAAATGTAGACAAGCAGATTCTTTTAAGACAAGCCAATAGATGATATGTTGCACCTTAATCTGAATGTCTTTTCTGAAGAGATGACTTGTTTTTTCTGATACATTGTGGAATTCATTTTAGAAAAGTGAATATGAATGTCATATTTCAATTTCACTGCCATGTGACTTATGAAGTGAAAACTTTTATTATGATCAATGACTAAAATAAAAGTTTATTTATACACATAAATTATATTGATGATTTTAGGCAACACAAGAATTGGGAGAGAATCTGTAAGGTACATAGATTAAGCATTTTTTGGAATCTGTATTCTGATTTATGTATCTGTTGTGTAAGTGGATCAATTTAATGTATCCAGAAAGTGAGTACCTATGTTGAGGAGTAAAATTTCTTCTCAAGAACCACTGGGCCAGGAAAGAAGAAACTCATGTGGAAGCATCCTCATGCAGTGTAGACTCAAGTTTGTTCAAAACATGACCCCCAGGGGTAGGGTGGGGCCACAATGGGGTATCAAAGTTTAACACAGGTATACATATGAAAAATCCTTAAAAATCTTCTTTTCAAGAACCACTGGGCAAGGAAAGTTGAAACTCAAGAAGCATCCTCTGGTAGTGTAGATTAAAGTTTGTTCAAATCATGACCCCCAGGGTAGGGTGGGGCCACATTTGGGTATCAAAGTTTAGGAATACATAGAAAAATACTTAAAATTCTTCACTAGAACAACAAAGCCATGATTGATCATGAATATAAAAGCATCAAAAAGGTCATGTAGATTTCAATTTGTTCAAATCATGACCAATCAGGAGAATAGAGGAGCCATTAAAGTGGATCATAACAAAGAAAAATAAAGGCTATATCGATATAAATTTTCATCTTATAAACAGAAAAGACATTATGTGTCTTATTAATTCAAAAGCATCCTTAGGGAGTGTAGATTTAGGTTTGTTCAAATACCCCTTTCCCTCTACCGAACCCATTTTTATATTTAAACTTTTCAATTCTAAACTGATATTTGCATTTCTAGCCAGTTCCTCAGGTGAGCGATGTGGTCCCTGGGTCCCTTGTTAATGTAGCAATACATACATCTTGTTTGAGCGTGCTCTACGGAATAATTTTTATGACAAGGCAAACTATTGAAAAACAAATTGATGAAACAAGGATATTAGTAATCAGTAATAAAGTCAACATTTTGCAAATTATATGGTTTATTCAATGACTTAGAAAGCAAAATATTTTTTATGAAGTATACAACGAGCTGAAAAGTGTACGCATCCGAATTCAATTATTGCTACCCAAGGACATGCTCTGAGAACGACCAATCTTTAAACCAAGACACGCTTCTAACATGTTAAGTTGACATAGGTATTTCGGAAACTTCCCCTAAAGTCAGCATTTCGTAAATTTTATGGTCATTATAGTAATTTTTTGTGCAAATATAATTAATTATTAGTGTTACTTTGGCTGACGTTTTTCATACCTATTGTTACGCCTTCGTTTTTATACTGAATTAGACTGAAATATCCTGCTTATACCGGATCAATAATCAGGGTGTGTCTTTTGACAGGGGATGCTTACCTTTCCTTGTCACCTGATTCCGCCTAGGAGATTTTTAAGGATGCATGATTTAAATCTGTTCACATTGTGTTGTTTGTTGATCTTTTGATCAATCAGCATATTTATTTTTACACTTTTATGTGACTCACTGCTAAAAATCAGAAATACAGAATACAGGTCATAATATGCAGCTAGCGCTAATCGGCTAGTGGTTGGCATCTCAATATAGGAGAACATTCTTAAGAAGGGACGTTATATAATGAGCAAACAAGCAAAAACAAACAGTTTTTGATTTATTTTTACTTGGAATCAATTCAAGAATTGATAACATTACTTAGATCAAGCTTGTCGATATACTAATATGTCCTCATCTATCAGAATTGGAGTGATAAAATACTAAAACCTAAGCGATTGGATTTCATGTTTGTGAGCTGTAATTCAAAACTATTAAACTTTACAAACTTGTCTGTCATGCTTATCCGGTATAGGTAGGTAGTGCATGTATATATCTGATAATTAAATGCTACATGAATATCTAAAAATCTTTATAACGTTGATTCCATTTTTTCTATCGCACATATTATCATTTAAAAACAAGATGTGTTTGTGAAACACTATTTTTAGCATATTGGTCACAGTCAAGGCCACAAGGTCATTGACCTTGGTGTCATTTGAAGGAACTTAATCGGTGGAGTATGCATACCAAATATGAAGTCTCTATCTCCTATTGTTCAAAAGTTATGGCAAAAAGTGTAAAAAGCTATTTTTAGCATACAGGTCACAGTCAAGGTCACAAGATCATTGACCTTGTTGTCGTCTGAAAGGACTTTATTAGTGGAGTAAGTACACTAAATATGAAGTCCCTATCTTCTATGGTTCAAAAGTTATGACAAACAGTGGAAAAAATATTTTCAGTCAAGGTCACAAGGTCATTGACCTTGATGTCATTTGAAAGGACTTTATTAGTGGAGTATGCATACCAAATATTAAGTCTTTATCTCTTATGGTTCAAAAGTTATGGCGAAGGTTAAAGTTGACAACAGACAGAAAGACAAACAGACAAACAGACAGGACAAAAACAATATACGCCCGGGACCTATCTGCCCATCATGATAGAGTGAACATGGCTGGTCTGACAGACTACCAAAGGGTGCTCACTTCATCTCACATCAGCTGTTTTAGAGGTCTGTTTATGTTCTGCTCCTGTATTGTTTGAATGGACGTTGAGCTTGCTTACTGCATGTTCGTTACCTGCATGCATATTTAATGCAAGATGTGTGTGTAAAACACTATGCCCCTGGCGGCCACAAAGTTAGAAAAAAGCAATTTTTTATTGGTCACAGTCAAGGTTCTTGGAACTTGATTAGTGGAATATGCAAAGCAAACATGAAGTCTGCATCTCTCTTTTTTCGCATAAAGGTCAAGGTCACAAGGTCATTGACCTTGGTGTCATTTGAAAGAGCTTCATTCGTGGAGTATACATACCAAATATAAATCAAAATCTTTCTTGATTCAGATGTGATGGCGAAAGTTATAGTTTGCAGACAAACAGACAGACAGGACAAAAACAATATACACCCCGGATCTATCGATCCTGGCGCATAAAAAGATAGCAGACAGTAAAGTAATACTTTTCTATAATAAATATCATGTAATTTGCTGTCTTCTTCAAACAAACAATTTTCTAGCTGCATTTTATTTCCGAAATTTTGCATACCATTTCCGAAAATCTTTTATTTCATTTCCGACTTTTTTTCATTAATTTCCGACATACTAGTTTGATTTTTTTCACTGGAACCGGAATATTAGCAAGTTCCTCTTCCAAAAATTAATGTTAACCAAGTAGGTGAAAATGTAATTTTAAGATAATTTTTATGCGCCCGGATCGATAGATCCGAGGCGTATATTTTTTTTGTCCTGTCTGTTTGTCTGTTTGTCAACTTTAACCTTCGCCATAACTTTTGAACCATGAGAGATAGAGACTTCATATTTGGTATGCACACTCGACCAATGAAGCTCTTTCAAATGAAACCAAGTTCAATAACCTTGAGACCTTGACTGTGACCTATCTGCAAAAAATAGCTTTTTTGAACTTTGTTACCGACGGGCGCATAGTGTTTCACAAACACACCTTGGTGTCATTTGAAAGAACTTTATTAGTTGAGTATGCATTACTAAATTTGAAGTCTCTATCTCTCATGGTTTAGAAATTATGAGGAAGGTTAAAGTTGAAAACAGACAGACAGACAAACAGATAAACAGACAGGACAAAAACAATGTACGCCCTGGATCTATCGATCCGGGCACATGAAAATAAAATACACCGAATAATTATATGTTAATTATAATACATTTCAACTTAAATTTATAACTTAAATTTATAAGAGAAAGTTACATATTTCTCAGAGAAAAAAATCATCTGTCTGTATTTCGGTCTTTCTCTATGTCTGTCCGTCCGTCCATCTAACTTCTAGCTGTCCATAGTCTGTCAGTCTTCCCTACCTTTCCGCTTTTTTTTCTAAAGCTTGAAAGCGTATTTGAGTGTGCGTAAATAGGTCCACGTTGTTTATTATATTTTGAAAATAAAATGGGCCCAATTCTTAGATTATTTACATTTCTCTCCGTTGCTCTAGAGTTAAATGTTTTGCCAGAGATATCAAAATTGGTTTTAAATCTTGCTTTGAAAAGTAAACAAACTGATTTAAAAAAAAGTAGGAGAATGTTCCTTGTACTCAAGTTGTCAAATCTTTAAAGACCCACTCCAAGTTGTATAAGTAAAGTCTTACGTAATTTGCACGCATATGTCCCTCCAGTGGTTTAAACTGTAGATTTCGGGTTATATCTTTCAGTTAGTATTGACTTTAACAATGGACGCGCAAGAAATGAACTTTACCAGAGTAAAATTTGCTGTGGTAGCTTTGGGCACCAACATGTTACAATTGCTTTTTGAAAAAAATGTAGATTTTGAAATACGTGCAAGAATTGAAGTAAAGTTGAAGAGGAAATTTCAGCCCGGCGGTATGGATTTTATGCAGCTCTACGATTTATGCACTTGTGGATTTTTGAGAAAAGCACTTCCGACTGAGCCATGGGACATTTCTATTGTTAAAGCAGGAGATATCTCTTTAGGTGATGACATAAAACGACTGAAATGGTTATTATTTGATTTTCTTCCTAGTATAGAAACAGACTTACTGAGCTACAAAAATCTTCATGAAAAAATATGTAAAATGTTCAAAGACATAATAAAACGGTTTTCGAATTGTGAACAAATTGACTGCATAGCAATTTTCAACAATATAATGACTGAAAATAACATTGAAGATCTTCGGAGATATATTAACGACATTTCACTTGGTAAAAGTAAGTACTCATATTTTAAAATATTTCATTTTTTTTCTCTGTGATAACTCTTTGAAAGGTTAACGAAGTTGATTTCTCATGGGAATCCTCGTATAATTTATAGTTATGTCTACAATTTTAAAATCTAAAATGTACAGTTTTATTTTACAATGATGGAATCACTGTCTTGTTGGTATAGTATTCCAGAGATATCGCACGTTATACATGTATATAATTTATCCCATGTTTCCCACTATCGTTGATGCCCTGGCATACTGCATGTATACTAACTAGACAGTGCTTTCTTAAATAAAACAGGTATTTATTCCAGATGCCTTTAAGAATCTACAAGAAACATGATTCTACGAGAATTCGTAAATATTAAGTTTCAAATTGGGTCTATTTTGTGGCATAAATTATGTATGTTAAATTAGCATACATAAAAAATAACATGTGCAGGTTGATTATTATTTGCATAATAGCAACTCAAAAAAAATTTCTCAGATGTTATTTGGTGAAAGTTAAAAAATGTGCAAGAACAAATAAAAACAAGATATGTTTGTGAAACACTATGCGCCCGCCGAAAACAAAGTTCGAAAAAACTATTTTCAGCAGATAAGTCAAAGTCAAGGTCAAAAGGTCATTACCCTTAGAGTCATTTGAAAGACATTTATTGGTGGAGTATGCACATGAAATATGAAGTCTCCATCTCTCACGCTTCAAAAATTATGGCGAAAGTTCGTTAAAATATATTTCTAGGATATAGATCACAATCAATGTCACAAGGTCATGACCTTGATGTCATTTGAAAGAACTTCATTAGTGGAGTAAGCATACCAAATATGAAGTCTCTATCTCTCATGGTTCAAAAGTTATGTTGAAAGTTCGAAAAAACTATTTTTAGCATATAGGTCACAATCAAGGTAACAAGGTCTATTGAAAGAACTTAATCAGTGGAGTATGCATACCAAATATGAAGTTTCTATCTCTTATGGTTCAAAAGTTATGACGAAGGTTAAAGTTGACAACAGACAGACAGACAGACAGACAAACAGATAAACAGACAAACAGACAGGACAAAAACAATATACGCCTCGGATCTATCGATCGGGGTGCATAAAAGCACAAGAGAAATTTGGGAAAAGTTGAGTTTCAATCAAATACAACGATGAAATGATACTACGTTTTACTTAGATTTAAATGCTCTGAAGTCTGAAATATATCCAAAGATCAGCTTATGATCATGAATTGGTGTTTGGCTTAATAACAAGCCTTTCTTGCATATGTTTTTATATTTAATGATAATTTTTTTTAGTCTTAGCATTTTGCCGATATATCAATATTACAAAAACGTATTGCGATACAATATTTTTTGACATATTCTTACCACCATTATGTATTTAACTTTTTAAGGAAAGGCCGGGGATGTTCTGCAAAAGTATACAGATAGCGCGCCAAGATCCACACAAAATCCACAACCCCAAAAATACCCAAGGTGTGCTAGAAACACTCCTTCTGAAACGGAGCGTTTACATCGGAATGAATGTTGGAAACCAAGCCCCAGTTTGCCATCAGAACTAATTCAAACACGGTAAGTTCAATCTTTTAATTGCGATAAATGCTCTGGAATGAAAAGATAATTTTGTAAATACAAGTATCATGTAAAATGATCCATCATATTACGAATATATCTAGTATATCTTTCAACGAAGTTTATTTTTTACATGTTTATGTTATTCCTATGTTTATACTTTCAATTGCAGAAACAATGCTTTACAAAGAACAGGTAATTATAAACATCTTTAAAGGAGTGCTTCTTCATTTTGTAATTAGACATATAACCTTAATTGTCCTTTTTATCTTTGATCATTTTAAATCTACTTATCATTTTGTTACAATGTTATGGGTTAAGAATTGATATACAGTGTACTTGGTATACCATACATGAAGGCCAGACTTGATTTGCAGGACCATAAATATTTTGTAAAAAGAAGATTCAAGTCAATGAGTCTTTTTCTGCATTTGTATGATGATTCAAAGGAAGTCTCCTAGTGAGTGACACCCTAACCCTGTCATACAATTTAAATGTTCCGAGATAAACATGTAAAAGACTTTTTATCAATATATCTTTCATCTATGGGAATGAAGTGTCCTTTTACATGAGTAGGCACTACACATATGCATGAAAGAGCCTTAATTATCCTTGTATAAAAACTTCATTCATTAAATTAAATGGGATTTCTATTATAAGCAAGATCACCAAGCACTTCTCTACAACTTAGATTTTCAATTTTTTTTAAATGAATTTGTAATTTGAAATATATTATACATATATTACATGGCTTCGAGGGCAGCATACCAGAATATTTGCCCCAAGGTGGCAGGAAAGCCCTGGAGTGTTATGTCGCCCGATGCCGCAGGCAGAGGGCGACATAACACTCCAGGGCTTTCCTGTCACCGAGGGGCAAATATTCTGGTATTGCTGCCCGAGAATTAAGCCATGTAATATATGTTATATAACATTTTAAAGCATTGAACCCAAATCGATTATGGAACATATTTACTAAACATTATGTGCACAAGTATATGTACATTGATTATAATATTCCGAAATATCCCGTTCTGTTTCATGGCAGAATGTTTTCAGTATGTTGACACTTGTGTTGATAACCTTTGTTGTATTTAAAGAATTTTTCTCCTCAATTAAATTATCTAATTCCTCTGAATTCAAATAAACAAATCGCATACGTTGTCTTGACTTTTTAACTTTCGCAGAACTGTTTACGTTTGCTTAGCAACTGCCTCTGTGAATTTCGAACCCGACGTAATTAATATGCAGAATGATTGCACGCGAGGGAACATAACTGTGTTCGGGAGGGCAACATAACTGTTTCCGGGGAACATAACTGTATCCGGCGTGATTCGGCAGTTTTTCAGGGCATATAGATAAAAATATAACATTTTTGAATAAGTTTTCCCATTATATCACAAATATAATATTTTTATCCATATGCCCTGAAAAACTGCTGAATCACGCCGGATACAGTTATGTTCCCCGGAAACGGTTATGTTGCCCTCCCGAACACAGTTATGTTCCCTCGCGTGCAATCACGCTGCATATTAATTACGTCGGGTTCGAAATTCACAGAGGCAGTTACTAAGCAAACGTAAACAGTTCCGCGAAAGTTAAAAAGTCGAGGCAACGTCTGCGATTTATTTATTTGAATTTAGAGGTATTAGATAATTTATTTGAGGAGAAAAATTCTTTAAATACAACAAAGGTTATCCACACAAGTGTCAGCATACTGAAAACATTCTGTCATGAAACAGGACAGGATATTTTGGAATTATACTCAACGTAAATGTATCTATATCATTATGTGAACATAGTGTTCAACAAATATTTTCGATGATCGATTTGGGTTCAATGCTTAAAAATGTTATATACCATATATTACATGGCTTAATTCTCGAGCAGCAATACCAGAATATTTGCCCCTCGGTGACAGGAAAGCCCTGGAGTGTTATGTCGCCCTCTGCCTGCGGCATCGGGCGACATAACACTCCAGGGCTTTCCTGTCACCTTGGGGCAAATATTCTGGTATGCTGCCCTCGAAGCCATGTAATATATGTATAATATTATATTTGTGATTTAATGGGAAAACGTCTTCAAAAATGTTATATATTGAGATAACGAACAGTATTCAGGCTTAAAAGTTCATTCACACGATACAAATTACGCGAGCAGAGCAAACACGGTCCTTCAAAACATCAGAGGTGGGATCAGGTGCCATGATGGAGTGAGCATACCTTGCCGACAGGTCATACCCACCGTAAACTCCATGTCAGGATCGGGAAGAACGACAACCTCCCGCCCGTAGACAGTTTGTAAATAATGGACAAACAATTAGTATTAAAAACGTCAGTCAGCATTTGACTTAATGATAGATTGTATCAATTAATTTTGCTGACAATGTCATTGTACGGACCATACAACTTGCCAAATATTGACTTCAAATAAGACCTCAAGCTTTTTTTCCTCAATTTGTTTGTCAATAGCTTGCCTCTTTTTAGATATTATTCATACGTAGAGCATGCTCTTGCGTATCGACTCAACTGAGAAACACAAACCCCATACGCAGTTAATAAGGGCATATTGCTTCATGAGTAAGGAATTTTGAAGATTGAAAAGATTCAAAGTCATCACGTTAATCACAAAACTTTGTTGTTAAATAAGTTTCTATTCAAGTCTTTTTCCAGTAAAAAATCCAAATATGAAACAGATGTGTCAGATTATGTGGTATCTTTTATTCCAAGAAACTTAAACTTAAACATCTAATTAGCTTCAGAGTACTTGTGAGTAAAATCAGAATATTTTTTTAATAAAATTATTTAGAAACCCTGTATAATTTTTTAATGACCATTTTCTATATTGATCATATTTTGCTTTTCACCTTTCAATTAATAAATGGTAAGACAAATTCATCAAACACCTATCTTTTTTTCTACAGTGCGAATGAAATGAAGAAAAATTATTCATTTTATTTACAACATTATAATTTTTTCAGAACATAATATTTCACTCATGAAAACTTTTTCAGAACATTTTACAGATGAAACAAAAATATATCAGGTAATGGCAAAAGTATAATTTATACTATTATAAGTAATACATGTACTTTAAAAATTTTTAAACAAATAAATTGGGAGATATAAACATCATGTGCATTCGACTTAATGATAGATTGTCTTTGCTGACAAGGTCATTAATTGTAGCAACCATAGAACTTGTAAAATGTTGACTGTAATATGTTTTAATTTCAATTCTAGCGAAAAGGGCAAACCAGTTCTTCTAGGCTCCCTCAATTTATGAAAAGCCAGATATATTTCGATTTTGTGCCTCCTTCTCTAAATCACTTTGAGTATACCATGAAAGAACTAGCAGGCATTGAAAAGTCCATAAACCGAGCATTGGAACGGGAAAGTTTTCCAACAACTGTATCAAAATACTTATCTTTCACGTTCATTTATGGAAATCATTTGGATGTGACCGAGGCATCACTCAAATTATTTAATGCAGAACCAGGTATAATATTTCGAGTCTTGTGAATCTTGAAATTTTACTGTCCCAAAAATTTGATTTTTTCTAAAAAAAAAAGTATATACTTTAAGAAAAAAAAATCCAATTTTTGTTACAGTAAAAAATAATCAAGATTCACAAGACTCGAATTAATTCATTTTAACTGTGAGCAATTTCTGCCTTTTAATGGCGCTTTAGACAGTTACAAAATGTTAAATATTAATGCTTGTTTTTTTGCCAGATCAGAAAGTGAAATGGTCAGTTCTTTGCATATACGATATATTAAATCTGGATTAGATAATTATCAACTTTTTGCATTTAATTATTAATACTAATTTTCTTATTCCCCCAAATGCTTTGATTCTGTCGTTATAATTCAATGCTTAAGCGGCAATGGAAAAGAGAATTAAATGTAATTAAATGTATTCCAACAACAATGAAACTGAAAAATATTTTCTTTTTTAGAGGTTATGAAGAACGAAGCAAACCGGAGTAAAATAGTTGTTATTTTTTTAGATAAAGAAATAACATTTGAAACTGTAAGTAATTTAAATCTTTGAATGTCAATTTAATCAGAAAATAATATTTTGAAGGCAAAACAAGCGATCAAACCTAGATTACGAAGAATGGGTACAGACCATATTATTGAAATAGGACCCACATTTTTTATGCGGTATAGGTCATAATGTCGACAATTTGGGGGAAACGTAAATTCCGCTATAATAGTGGTATTTCACTATTATAGTGAAATTACGCTATATTTACAGTCGTGGATACCCTCAATTTCACCCGATACCATGCAAGGCGTTTGAACCGCACGTCATGGTGGGTATTACAATGAACAAAAACTGTCATGCTTGCATGTTTTGAATTTTAATAAATTTTCTACCGTTGCGTTTGAAAATGCGAGCACTCTTTTTTTAACGGAAGTTGCATTTTTAACATAGCAACCGATGATTGCGGGGATATATAAGCCTGTTTGAATCTCACTTATTGCTCATTAATGTGCACAAATTAATGTTTGTTACAATTGTCAACTTAAACTGGAAAGGGTTTATTGAATTAAACAAGAAAAAGATTATTTCTGTCTGCATGGTTACGGGTATGGAGGCCCGTTATGGTAAACGGAAAGACCCATTATAGCATACATGAAAAAAGAGTGTATTGATAAACTCGATATCTTTTCTCTTAACAAAATCAATTTATAATAAATAATCCAAAAATTACATATAAACGATCCCAGAAAATATATCTACTTTTCAATATCGGCTGGTTAATTGTTAATTTCAGAAAAAAAGACTCAATTTATTTTCGGTGTCGGTAATATTTAACAAGAGTGTCTGTAACCTTATTTTAACACATGTTCAAATAATTATAATTCAACAATCTTTTTAACTCCGCACAAATGTATCTTATTTAACATTTTATGGTTATGTACTTAGGCAAAAATGATTTAACTTTAAAATCTGAGAGAAATAGCTAAAGTTTTTTTTTTGGGGGGGTTATTTATAAAAATATTCATATCTAATTATATTCATATGAAATGAAAGTATATAGCAAAAAATCACACTAAAAGTATTAATTTTTCAGACTTTTAGATTTATGCCATTGTATTATTGTTTAAACTACAAGGAAACTTCAAATAACAAATCATCACTGCTCAGCATAAGAAGTGTCTAAAATATCTTCGACTCAATTTATATTTTCCACAATTAAAAATTGTTGTAAAACATCAAATTAGCCGCAAACAATTTAGCATTTGAAAAAGTACTTTCACAATTCTGAAAGCATATCCATGCAATGGAAGAGCAAGATATTCAAAGCTGAAGTAGAATCTTGAAAAGCGTATATTTTCATTTACAATCAATTCTTTTATCATAGACTTCATAGGCGTCAGAACCGGAGGGTGCTAGGGGCGCCAACCCCCCCCCCCCCTTTCTTGCATGGATAGACATTTTCTAAGTATTGAAAATTAGGGTTTATCTTTTTTGTTGGTTTAACCCCCCACTTTCAATTAGCCACCCTTTCAATTTGCTTCAGACTCCTATGGACTTTATTACATCGATGAATATATATCTGATGAGCAAATGCATTAAAATATGTATATCCGTACTTATTTAAAAAAAAATTATTTGTATTGCTTTGAAGACAGTCTGAAATAAAAATGACCGAACCACGTGCACCCTGGATTTTGATCATGCACGTGATAATTCCTATGTTTTCTGCAAAATAGGCTATGCTGCAAGGCACTGTGCAAAATGTGAAAACGAAATTATTCTTGTATCATTGGCAGCATTCGCAGCTATAACATATTCAAAACAATTTTTACGAGTTGAAGAGTTTTTGATTTTTTATTAACCATGCACTTTATGCACCTCGTCATTATGATGCGACCGGAAAATCAAAATTTCCTTTTATATATATGTAATACCTTTTGTAAACTCTTTTTACGAGTATATAGTCAAAAATTATCAAATAACTTGATGAGAAATGACAATGAAATTGAAACATTATAACAATAATATTTTAAATTTTACTGATGATTTTCTACATGTTATCAATGAAGAATTATAATACTGAACTTTTACAAAGATAACTTCTCATTTCCCATGTTCACTATTTAACAACCATGTACAAAAAGATCGGCTGCAGCAGCGGTCGATAATAATGGGTCTTTCCGTTTACCATAACGAGCCTCCATACCCGTAACCATGCAGACAGAAATAATCTTTTTCTTGTTTAATTCAATAAACCCTTTCCAGTTTAAGTTGACAATTGTAACAAACATTAATTTGTGCACATTAATGAGCAATAAGTGAGATTCAAACAGGCTTATATATCCCCGCAATCATCGGTTGCTATGTTAAAAATGCAACTTCCGTTAAAAAAAGAGTGCTCGCATTTTCAAACGCAACGGTAGAAAATTTATTAGAATTCAAAACATGCAAGCATGACAGTTTTTGTTCATTGTAATACCCACCATGACGTGCGGTTCAAACGCCTTGCATGGTATCGGGTGAAATTGAGGGTATCCAAGACTGGAAATATAGCGTAATTTCACTATAATAGTGAAATACCACTATTATAGCGGAATTTACGTTTCCCCCAAACCTGATAGAACTGACAAATAACCTTAAACAAATGCAAAATAAAAACAGATTTTGAGGTGCTTCTCTGTAAATATCAAATAAACAATTAAAAAAGGGAAAAAGGTTCAAGCTTGGAGAGAAAGATCACAAAGCATTTGAAATGTTCTTGTAGAAAAGATTGTTCTAGTTTTTAACATCTAATTTTAAAAAGTTCTTAACATTTTAATAATAAAGCACACTTTTAAACATATTATTTTACAGAGGTTATTTCGAAATGAAATTAATTTGTTCAAACAATCTCTAGGCAAAATTCATTCAAACAACTAAAAATTAAAGGCATGTATTTAGACGAAGCCCAAATAGTTAGTGACGAAACGTGCCAATGAATTACCATTGCATGACAAGGGGAAATTTCCAAAATCGCTATAAATAGTTTTTTTATCTTTTAATTTTGGTTCTCCTGAGTAAGCATGTTCGAGAGTGTCTTATACCAACCTTTTTCAGATATTAACCTTATACTTAAATAAAACATTAGTCTATGAATAAAAATCTAGAAATATCATATATTTGAATTTCTTTTTTTGTGCCCCTGTAATCGAAGATTCGGGGATATATTATAATAGTTTTACCTGTCCGTCCGTCTGCCTGTTTACCGCAAACAAACTTTAATGCTGGTCATAACTTTTGATTGTTGGGGCTATGACATTCATATTTCACAGCTGTATTCCGTATGATAAGACTTTTATGGGTACTACCGAATTTAATCTTTGTGTCCTGGACTTTGGAGTTTTACAAGAAATCCGAACTTTAACTTTAACCTTGTCCGCATTTTTTGAATAGTTGGTGTAGGGCTTTCATACTTCACCTGTATATTTACCGTGTCAAGACCTTCCAATGGGTATAAGAAAACATAACCTTTTGACCTGGACATTAAAGTTTGAACCATTTTTAAAAAAACAAAACTTTAACCCTGATTATTAGTCCTGAACCATTAGTACTAGAGTTTTCATATTTCACAGGTTTTTGACTTGCATTTGAAAAATCCCAGCCATATAAATTGAAATTGAAATACCATGCATCAGTGTTTCACAAACACATCTTGATATAAAAACTCTATCTTCCTAATGCTACAAATCAATATTTATTGAAGATAAAAAAAATTAATTACTTGTAACAAATGTATTGTAGCTAGAAGAAATAACAAAAAATACAAGAAAGCTTGAAACGAGAAGAGGAAATATTTTCCTGGTTGTTCAATCCAGTCAATTGCTTAAGGATCAGTCTCGTCTAAAGAACATCCTGAAAGGGTGTTTTGAAAAGCAATTAAAGATAATAGATTCTAATACTGAAATGAAAACTCTGTTTGAAGAATTTTCTAAAGTAAAAGATAGGGTAATCGTTTGTGTGGAGAAAATGCTAAAGGAGGCAAAGTTAAACTGTAAAGATGGGAAGAAATTGGACGTCATTGAACAGAGACTTTTGAAACTTTGTCAGAGAGAAAAGAAGGAACGAGGACAAAGCAACTCAAAAATCAAAAGGGAATCCTTGAATGTTATGGATCCGTCATTTTGGAGGTTGTATAAATTTTCTAGAAACGAATAAAAATACATGCAAATAAATATGAATGATCTATGAGAAAAATTAACCAGACAAGTTTTCGAACAAATTTAGAGGGATTACGTTTCAATTTTTTGAAAGATGCTTTTGATATATTTTTATTCAACTCCATAGACAATCTATTACAGCTTAAAAGACAAAGGACTAAGAGGCTACACACTAGAAGATAATACTCTTCTCATGTTTTTCAAGCACCGCTCATGTATTAACGAGGACTCTATCCCACAGAATATCAAGGAAGAGTATCCAAGTATTAAAGTAATCGAAATTAAGCATCACCAGCCTCTATTTACGTTACATCATAGGACAAAGTCTGGAGAAAAATTATACCCTTGGAGAAACAAAAATAGCTATGGAAGTGTTGGAATGTTTTGTAATATTCGAGATAAATGCAATGAAAATGGTTTTCCAATGCAATACTGTATCGCTAGTCCCCATGTTATATCTTCTGGTCAAAGAGCTTATATTTTAAATGAAAGAATAGAACTTGGACGTTGTGAGTGGCCACATCCTGCAACAGGATATTCCGTAAATGTGCAAGACATTTCTGTTATTAGGTTAAATCAGGATATTCAAATAGACAGGAACTTAGATGGTCAGGTTATGCGTTTTCAAAGAGATCGCAGTGAACTAGATAGAAGAAAAGTGATAAAGTTTGGTGCCTCCACAAAGAAAACTATAGGATATGTAAGTAATGTCGAATTTGTTCTAATGTTAGAACCGCCAATAAATGTGTACTTGATCGAACCAGACGATACAAGTGACAAAGAAAACAGATTTTCATTGCCTGGAGACAGTGGAGCCATTGTTCTTACCAAATTTGGCCAAAACTTTGAAGCTGTTTCTATGATATTCGGTGGCGTTGGCGAAATCCCAGGTGTTGCACCCAATAATTCATTCGCCGTTGACTTAAATGATGCTTTAAACAATTATGAGAACTCTGCCAACAAGATTGTAGAACTTGATACAGTGTAATACACAATATCATAATCATTTGCTGTTTAAATGTTATATGAATACCGTAAGAAAAACATAACTCATTACAAACAATATGGTTTTATGTTTTATTTAAACAATCTTTCAAAATGAAACAGATTGGAGAATAAATGAATTATTCAAGAGTAGTAGTATTCTGGTCGAATTAATTTCGAAAAAAGGATATAAAGGATTTGAGTAAGTTGGAATCACAGGAATTTATCTACCTTAAAACCTCGATTGGATAAATTATGTATTTATAGAATATACATGTATATGAAAATATTTCATTTACTGAAATTGTTTTGTTTGTTTTGTTAATCAACAGCTTAAAAACTCACGACTTTTCAACTTTATACACAAGAATTCCCCACGACAAATTAAAATCCAGGCTTTTTGATATCATTGACAGCTGCTTCTTTAATAAAAATGGAACTCGTAAATTTACTTACCTCGTCATTGGTCATTTGCAAAATTATTTTGTTAAAACAGATTCTGATTGCACACATAAGTACTCTGAAGTTGACATCAAGAAGATGCTTGAGTTTCTGATTGACAATATCTATGTGGTTTTTGGAGACCAGGTATTCCAACAATCTATTGGAATTCCCATGGGTACAAATTGCGCTCCGTTATTAGCAGACTTATTTTTATATTCATATGAAGCAGAATTTATGCAAAATCTTTTGCGTGAAAAGAAGAAAACACTTGCTGTGGCCTTCAACTCGACATTTAGATATATCGACGACGTATTGTCAATTAATAATGATAATTTCCATTCCTACGTCGACACGATATATCCTGGTGAGCTTGAGATAAAAGATACCACAGAGTCCGACACTTCTGCTTCATACTTGGATATTTTACTTGAAAAAGACACTAATGGTAATCTAACAACCAAGCTATATGATAAACGTGATGACTTTAACTTTTCTATCGTCAACTTCCCTGACTTATGCAGCAATATACCTTCATCACCTGCATACGGAGTATATATATCTCAGTTGATTCGATACGCAAGAGCATGCTCTACGTATGAACAATTTCTAAAACGAGGTAAATTATTGACAAGCAAGTTGATGAAACAAGAATATCAGCAGTCTCGTTTAAAGTTATCATTTCGTAAGTTCTATGGTCTATACAATGACCTTGTCAGCAAATGCAATTTATCATTGAGTCAAATGCTGACTGACGTTTTTCATACCAATTGTTAGTCCATTATTTATACACTGAATTGACGACGGATTTTTTTCCCCGATATTTCCTGATCATGACAACGAGCACACGGCGGATGTGACCGGTCGGCAGGGGATGCTCACTCCTCCATGGCACCTGATCCCACCTCTGATGTTTCGGAGGTCCGTGTTTGCTCTGCTCTTATTTTGTATATTTTTTAATGGACTTTGAGATTGAATACTGTTCGTTATCTCCATATCATTCTTTGTTCTGTTTACGAATTACTATGAAACATTTGATAGATAATAGAATTCATGCATATAATATTTTATCAGAGATATAAATTTACTGACTTAATCTTTCTAGAAATAAATTACTAGTACCCCAGACTCATGACCTTAATAATGAGGGAATGATCGTATATTATGTCCATGAAGGACTGTCATTGATATACATATGGATTATATATATCCACTGCAAACATTGAATCCGAGATTATAACTAGGCCGCCATCAGGACCACATACATTCTAGTTATTGAGATACGTCACTGGGTTTGCAAGTTTTTTTGACGTAGGTCAATATATGATATTATCTTTTTTGTGAGATTATCTAAATCATAGAAAACTTTTAGCCTCTGAGCAATAAAACAAGCTCAAACCATCGTCATTTTCATGTCATGCCGAATATCTAAACTATGCTAAAGTTCCTCAAAAATGATATTACGAGAATTTTAATTTACGTGAGAACTGAGGTAAATTAAAATTCAATCTTCCCACACAAAGAAAAAAAACTTAATACGATGTTACAAAGCAAACAAATATTGATACAGACATAAATCTACAAACAACCCCCTTCCGACCGGTCACACCTGCTGTGTGCTCCTTGTCATGATCGGGAAATAATGGAAAAATTTGTTGTCAATTCAGTATTATAATAATGTCCTTATAATTAACATGAAAAATTCAGACAGCTTTTGACGCATTGATAAATTGTATTTGCTGACAAGGTCATTGTATCGACGTAGAACTTACGAAATGATGACTTTAAACGAGACTGTTGATATTATTGTTTCATCAACTTGTTTGTCAATAATATACGTCTTTATGGAAATTGTACATACGTAGATCATACTCGTGCATATCGAATCAACTGAGAGATAATAACCCCGTATTCAGGTTATGAAGGTATATTGCAGCAAAAATAAGGTAACTTGACGAATGAAAAGTTAAAGTCATCATGTTTATCATAGAGCTGTGTTGTTAGAATACCATAAACGTCTTTTCAAGTTAAATATCCAAATTTGAAACAAATTTGTCAGACTCTGTGGTATCTCTTATTTCAAGCTTACTTGGATATAACGTATCGACATAAGAATGAAAAAAAAACCCATTGTTAATTAACAATACATCGTCTATATATTAACATGTCGAGTTCAAAGCCACAGCAAGTGTTTTCAACTTTTCACGATTAAGATTTTGGACAAATTTTGCTTTATCTGAATATAAAAATATTTAGCATTATAAAGCGTTTTTGTTTTTCTTGTTGAGAGTCATCTGTCTGATATTTTGAATGAATTAAACTTTCTTATCTTGTAATACTCTAAACAATTTTTGGAAAGATCTAAAAAAAAATTGAAATTTAGAGTCCTCTAAACTCTTAGTCCTCAAAACGTAAGGATGGTTGTTTTTACATTTTAGACCTTGTCTAGATGAGTTTTCTTTTTATTTCGTTTCAAACTTAACTTATCTCTGTTTATAAAGTAAAGTAAGACAACTTTTAAAATCATTTATTAACAAATAGTGCCTGTTTCATAATTTTGTCAGAACTGCAGATTTATCAAGACAGTTGAATCCTGAAAACAATAAAAAAACGAACGCACAAGCCTCAAGTAAAGCAATCCTGACTATAATAACGTGGATTCTTTTTCTCCAAATCAATTATATTTCGATGTTATAACTTACTTTCTTTTGCACAAAAAGTAATGGTGTTGATTACATCCGGCAACCCACCATTTCAGGTCTTTACCCATGACGATACAGTGCTTGTTTGATGTAGAATGGTAGCTATCGTGATCCAAACGGTTAAAATTAAATAAGGTTCCATCATCCCATCGTAGATCCTGGAGACCAATCCAGTGTACATCTTCAAAATTGGACATTGGGTTGTTATTTACCATTTTCAAAAAGACACGTCAATACAATGTAGTTAGAAAAGGGTGTACCATAAGAATCAAGTTTGAACAAGTTCGATTCTAATGAAAAAATATGACAAAAATTTCGACTAGAAATTAGGAAATACCCCGGTAGTGCACTTAACGGAACTTATGCTGTAAGTCGACAATTGTTTGAAAATTAAGCTTCCTATATTTTTTGTTGTAAAGAAATTCTCAATAAAAAATCTTGATTAATTACCAAGTTACATGTCATACCTTTGTGCTGCAAAATGTAGATACAGTAATTGCAATCTTTGTTCAAGATTTCTTATTTTCTTACGCCTTTTCATAAGTGGTGGTATTGCTACTTCTGGGATCAGGTGCTTTCAAAATATTTTAACAAAGAATCCTGATTATCTAAGTTTTCGAAATACGTTTTAAACAAGAAAGCAATTCTCTTTGTCGTTTTGGTAAGGAGAGTGGTCGGGTGGGGACTGGGGAATAGGTACTACATTAATTTTTTGTCAATCAAATCGTTTTGTTACATAAAACATGAAAACGAGAAGTATCTTGCTGTAGCGCTCAAGTCAAATTCACTATATATTTCGACAACTTTTCAATTGAACAACTTTTGAATGAACAATGCTCACTTTCATTCCTTTCTAGATTCTATACGTATCCTTGAGCTCCATATGAAAGAGACCATTGAGTCTGACCGTTTTAAATATTTTGATATTTAACTGGCAAAGGCGGTGATGGTGACGAAACAAACAATCTTCTGATAAATGTAATGACTTTAACTTTTTCTAGCATCAACTTTTCTTCTTTTCAAGTGTATATATATATATATATATATATATATATATATATATATATATATATATATATATATATATATATATATATATATATATATATATATATATATAAAGTAATAAACCATAATCACCTACATGACGTTTACCTCTCCCAGTTGATTCGATACACAAGACATGCTATTTGTACGGACAATTTTAAAATGAAGCAAACTCTATACAGATATTGCTACAAAGATTTCAACAGCCTAGTTAAAAGTCAACACTTTGCAAATTCTATGGTCGATACAATTATCTTGTTAGCAAAAAATTTCTATCAACACTGAATTGTTAATGGGTTTTTCCGTTTGCCCGATTAGGATTAGCGCAGGTGAAACCGATCGCAGGATTTTTACTTCTTCATGGCACCTGATCCCACCTCTGTCGTATTCGAGGTTCGTAATGTCTACTTATATTTTGTATAGTTTCACTTTCAAACTTGATTGCTGTTCGTTATCTCCATATGCTATGAAGAGATTCCCAATTTGACTATATTATTTCTATATATTATTCAGTGTGTTCCCTGAAGAAGAAAACCATGGACTTGGATTTTTTTTATCTTAATTTCATATCGTTATATCGGCAATTGAAATAATTATAACTAACTTTATTCAAGTTAGTTATAATTATTTCAATTGCCGATATAACGATATGAAATTAAGATAAAGTTCATATCGTGAAATCGGAACACACTGAAATAATGATATGAAATAAGGACATACTGCTGGACATAATTCTGTTTATGAACATTTCCTCTTCCTGTGAATGAATGCTGGGTAAAGTCGAGCCATGCTGTTTGCAAAATGTCTGAAAAATAATAATGAAACAAATGACTAAAAACCATTCCATTTCCTTTCACTAACCTGAAGGTAAATCTTGCTTCTGAACATTTTTTTTTCAAGAGGTCACGTATTATTTTTATTGTATAATACAGGGTGGTCATTGCTTGTACAGAAGTGACAAAAGTACCAGCTTAGCATCTATTTTCTTTTGTGTGGAGTATCATTGTATAAGAAATACGAGATTACACATACGTATATAACACTTTGTTAAAACAATGAATTTAATCCTTTCACACATCTATATTTACATTCAGTGTAATTTTCTTTATGAAATCCATTAGAAATCCATGACGTTCAAATCTCTATAACACACGCTAAACCTTGTCACCGCGCGTTAGAGTACACAGTAGGAACTATATGCATTTTCAAAACTTTATAATCACCACAATCTACATTGTTTGACACAATTTAATTTTAAAAAATCAACCCTGTTGAATTAACGTAAAAAATACAACAAATGTGCATTTAAAATTAATTTGTCACTTTTTTTCTCTCGCAATGTTCGTTTGCTTTATTTAACTTTGCGACGTCACAAACGTCACAAACGGCTTTAACGTCTTTAAGGCGCGAGATCGAGAAGGCATCAAACACGTTAAACATAATGTATTTCTGTCTGCTCTGCATCAGTGTCTAGTTTGAAAGGTTATGCCCATGTACTATAACGTGACAAGTGACTCAAACTTTTATATTTACAATTTGATTTTCTTTCTCACTGATTATAGAATTATTGCTTACGTCAGCATCGTGTCGTGTTACGAGATTCCAGCGATGGCCGTACTGTAAAGAGGGAACATAACAGTAACCGTGATATATATGTCCATGGGGGCACCTGTCTATAGATAAAAACCCTGTATACTCCATAAATGTTCCCACAAGATTTGCATTTGCGTTAAATATTCGAAAATTTAGCAGAATTAAGCTTACTTCGCATTTTTTGTGTAATTGCAAACGTGGATGTAATTAGGCACTCCCTTGAGTGCTATTTCTAATTTAGTGTTTATAAAATAGAATTACGTGCATTCAATTTTTTCCACTAAAAAGTCATGAACTATTGGTTTTAATAATGATATAGATTATAAGTGCATTTTGTTATCATGTTTCAGACTGACTCGACATTATACATATATAAAATACTTTGATTATCACACGATTACATTTTGTTCCACATACATATGTTTCAGACACCACACAGTCTTACATATTTTATAAGTATTTACCATCTAAAGTGTGATTCGTATTGTGGACCTGGGTACTGGTGTGATGGTGACGTGTTGTGGGTCTCGTTGGAGTTGTCTGCAGAGTAGTCGTAGGAGTGGCTTTACTAGTCAGCAAACCTGGAAACCCACGGTTACACAAATCCGTGCTGCAACATTGTTTGGACAAACTCCTTCTGAAAAGCTTATCTCTGGATCTCCGGGAAAGATTGGGGCACTCCTACATAAAAGAATGTAATATGAAATACATGTATTGTAATAATTATGTCATTGTAATTCAAAAGATCACCATAAATGATCTAAAGATGTACCTGCTCAGTTACACATCCGAGTCTGTAGGTCAAATTAAAGTTATCATCAATGGTCTCTGTTACATGACAAGCCTGAAAGAAAGTCCTAGTAATCACAAATTCATAGACCTTAATTAAAAACACAAAGATTAGAAATACAATGAGTCATGTGTATGAAACACTTTATGATATTACATGTATATAAATGCACGCGCAAAGTCATTCCAAAGTCTTAATTTAGCTTTGTGATATACATTTAAGTTGGTACATTGTCCTTTTTCAAGAATAAAGCAATAAATTTTTGCTACAAAAGGAGTTTAAACACTCAATGCTAAAATGTTTTTTTTGTTTCTTTCAATATGTTAAACAACATATTTTCCCATATATATAAGAAATATACATAAAGAAGGCTATTTTGGAAAATTACACTAAAATCGTCAATGAAAACAATGAACATAATACACATAAAGAGTTTTCAATCTTATAAGCTCTGTATACATCATAAACAAAACAAAAAACGGGTTCCTGGTGTCAACCAGATGTTGGATCAGGTGACTTGACGACGTAAGCATACCCCGTTGACTGGTCATAACTGCTGTAATCCCTCTATATAAATCAGGAGAAACTAGTAACCGGAGTCAACATTGTTTAATGAAACAACAATTGGCATGTAAATGAAAAAAAAATCATCGGAAAATAGGTTGCTTGCAAATAACGTCTATTACGACTATAAAATTTGCAAAATTATCATTTTTAAGCAAGGTTCAACTAGTCCTGTAACATCAATTTAGCTAGTGATTACATGCATCGTTTAAATTTCTGTATAAAAAAAACCCCACAAAAGTTTAGAAAAAATAGGAAACAACATTTCTTACCTCGTGGGTGTTACATGTTTTAGTTGAATGACATTTTAGGGGGTCGTCAACAAGAACACAATGAAAACACAGAAGGCCGTGAGCTTCAATCCACAAGTAGAAAAACATACTTACTTTATTGTATCATTTTAATCAAATAAATAAAAAAATAAAATGATAAAAATAATAGCATGAAGGAATGGCCATAAAAGATTAGATTCCATCGCATATTTGAATAAAATACACATGTAGTTACAAAAACTTTATCAATTTATAAGGTGATTTTAAAATACATAGAAAATTGTTCGACACCATTATAAAGACCAAAATGCCGGTGTAACGACGAAAGGTGACCCCCGTAGAATATTGACTGGGGGGTCATTTTTCTACGTAGAAATTTGACCCCCTTGTCAATATACTATGTGGAAAAATGACCCACTTTTCTGTATAAATTATGGCCTTGGGGTCGTTTTTCTCCGTGTGCATTGTAGAAAAATGACCCCGTAGAATAATGACCCTTTGTCATTTTTTATGCAAAAACTTTCGTTTTGGTAAGTATATTCTTGTTGGGCGAATGTAGACTTATTTATTATTCATATGAAACAGAATTTATGCAAAATCTTATGTGAGAGATTCCTACGTCGATACGATATATCCTGATGAGCTTGAGATAAAAAGTACCAGAGAGTCCGACACTTCTGCTTCATACTTGGATATTTTACTTGAAAAAGACACTAATGGTAATCTAACAACCAAGCTATATGATAAACGTGATGACTTTAACTTTTCTATCGTCAATCTCCCTTACTTGTACAGCAATATACCTTCATCACATGCATACGGAGTATATATATCTCAGTTGATTCGATACGCAAGAGCATGCTCTACGTACGAACAATTTCTAAAACGAGGTAAATTATTGACAAGCAAGTTGCTGAAACAAGGAATTTCAGCAGTCTCGTTTAAATTAATCATTTCGTAAGTTCTAATGTCGATACAATGACCTTGTCAGCAAATACAATTTATCATTGAGTCAAATGCTGACCGACGTTTTTCATACTAATTGTTAGTCCATTATTTATACACTTAATTGACAACGGATTTTTCCGTCATTTCTCGATCATGACAAGGAGCACACGGCGGGTGTGACCGGTCGGCAGGGGACGCTCACTCTTCCATGGCACCTAATCCCACCTGTGATGTTTCGGAGATGGTTGTGTATAAACTTGAAAAGTCGTAAGCTTTGAAGCTGTTGATTTTGAAAAAATATTGTGATTTCAAATTGTCCAAAAGTTCTTAGCATCCACATCTGATTCATACCACTTCTTGAATATTTTGTTGCACAGTACTCTCACACCAGATACATTGATTCTGATGCTACTCTTAAGATAATGCAATCAAATAGATGTTGGAAAGGATTAAAGTACATTAAAAAATTCCCCCTACTTACATTTGAAAGTAGGAAAAAATATCAGGAGACACAGATATAAGGTTCTATAGTATAAAAAAGTAGGGGGTCAAATTTCTATGGGGGTCATTTTTCAACGTGTGTGGAGTCGTAGAATTAATGGTCTGGAATGTGTTTCTACAGTCGAAAAATGACCCTACTTGTTGTAGAATATTGACCCTGGGTCATTTTTCTACGTAGTCAATGGTCAATATTCTACGGGGGTCACTTTTCGTCGTCACACCGGACTTACCTTCTACCAGCAGTATAGAGAGCAGGCATGCGACTGAAATCAGAAGGAAAACACGATATTTGTTGTTTTAGCTAATAAGATGTTCATTAAAAAAAATACAGTTAATCTGTACATATAAATGGCACAATGAGACCCCGGTGACACTTTTTTGGATCCTAGTACTAGTATTACCGGGATTCCTAGCTGCAGAGTACAAATATACAAAGAACGATCGACTAAAATCAAAAAAGAAGTAAATCGAAATGGTTTCAATTAATAAAATATTTATGTTTATATACCTGTGACGATTTTGAAAGTCATGCCTTACTAATCATGACTGTGATGACATAACTCCGTAGTCTATAAGGTGATAACATATTGAAACATGACCTACATTTAGGAAGCAATGCTGTCAATATCAGTATTATTTGCTATGATTGTCTATACCATGAATAGTCATCTATATCAAACAAGTCTATCGAAAGATTGATAATTGATATTTCATTCATTTCTAAAGATACATGCTGGAAAAATTAGTTTTTCAAGCTGTCTTAATTTAATGCCAAATATAAGATTTTATTTCAAGAAATATTCTTATTTTTGTAGTATAAAATACCATAATTTATCAACAATAGAATTTGCGAAATGTTTATTTAAACAGGACTGTTTAGTCCTCATCATAAATATTTTTGTAAATGACATGCATCCTTTTAGAATATGCTCTTGTGTATCGAACCAACATGGAGACTTGCACTCAATGCCTTATCTGAGGACAGAATTTTATGAAGATTACGAATTCAGTCTTGTTCTATAATAGACGATGGCTTAAATGTGAATTTATTATCAGTCTTTCAAAACAGTATTTGAACATTAACCTTTCACTTTGTATCCTTTCTGGCAAAATGTTCCTTCAAGTTTTAGCCATCGTTTAATATAATCTAATACGTCAGAATTCATAATGTTCATAAAATTATGTTCTAAGTTAATACATTGACGGCATATCTCCAAGTTGATCAAATTCACCTCTCGAAGCTCCAGAGTTTAATTTCCATAAAATGTAATTTAATCAATACTGAGCCTTACAAAAATAAAATATTTGTATATCTTTACATTACATTATATCATTTGTTTGTAAGGCTCAAAACTGTCAAAATTTCATTTCATGATTTCATTCAATTCTATAATTGGTCCAATGTATACACGAAATTCCTTTATTTCTTAAAAATTTAATATGCCTATAGAAAACGATTGATAGCGGTGTCTAGAAAATGTTTAGCCAAGCCCTTTTTACTCCCTGCGAACATATAAACAGGAAAAAAATTAAATAACTCAAGGTACTTTAAACATGAGGTTAAACATGATCAAAAACTTATAACAAATTTAAATTACATCAATATCACCATACCGCAGTACTGTTCAACACTTCATACAGCCATTCCCAACAATAAATTGTATACCAGGCTTTATGACATGGACAATTGTTTCTTAAAAAGAACAAGAAGAAGGAATTTCGTAAATTTCCTGTCTTTTTACCTGTGACCTTCAAACTTACTTTCCTAAAACATTGTTATGATGCCACCTAAAGTAAAAAGATGATCAAGTTCATAATTGATGATACATTGGTTTGGTAGAGTTTGGAAACCAGGTTTTTCAGCAGTTAGAATTCTCATGGGTTAGAAATGTGCATTATTATGTGCAAAGTTATTTTTGGATTCTTTTAAACAGAATTTACTCCAAAACTATATCATGAAAAGAAAAAGTCTCTTGCTGTGACCTTCCATTCAACATTTAGAGATATCTATGACATGTAATCCATTGTCAATATTTACCTACTTCCATACGTTGATTTGATATATATCCCGTTGAACTCAAAATAAAAAAAAAACTCCTTTGAAGTCTTCTGATATCTTTCTTTGCTCTGCTCACCATTTGCATTGTTTCATTGAATTTTTTAGCATGTTTATAAAGTTCTACTGTCGTTATCTTCTCATTTCATCAAACATGACAAATATTGCTAAATATTTAAAAGATAATTAAATATACCATTATCTAAATTGCACATGCTGAGTACGTTGCTTTTTACAGATCATCCCCGTCTCTGAATTTGATTTGATTTTTACAAACATGCTTACGATGTGTCCTTTCAAAATCACTTTAATTATTATCGCTGCCCTGTGGGACCTGACATGCATTGCTACTTGATTCCTTTTGCTCATGAGGTCACTATTCCCTTTCCTTGGTGTTAATTTTGCAATAGACAACAGTTGGATGGTTTTCATTAAATTTATTAAAGACTTGAAAAGCATACATGTACAATCTTGTTTTATTCATAGCAGTGATGGACAAAAAGGGAGTTGGCGTTAATAGGCTGCATTGCATAGATGTACAATAAAGAATAGGGACCGGGAAGGAAAACTGGCATACCGACTAAAGAGTAACGGGCAAAACCAGTGGCCCTGTGTTGGTCACAGGTGCCTGGGATCCCAAATTTGGGTACTAGACATTTGGGCCTGGGAGAGTTGCGAGCACATCTGTATACCCTGGTTCCGGTGATTGCTTCTGGTCAGCAGTACTTTAACACCCAAGTACTCCAGTACTAAGCCTCCCCTCCTATTACAAGAGGTGGAGGGGGCCCCAGGCCTGCAGGCTTGGCAAAGACCCCAATCGAAAAACTTCTTACTTGACTTTTTATTTTACTTTTGTTAAAAATTGCCGTAGGTTGGATACTTTGTAGACAACCTGTCTACCCAACAAAGTACCCACCAACTTATCTGCTGGCTGGGCAGGGAAACAACGAGCAGATATGTTTCACAACCCTCCCACTTATCCCCTCGGACCCGCCACAGACATCGATATGATGTTTTTCCATTACTTTAAATTAGGGGATACTTTCCCCTTCCCTTGAATGAGGGACCACAAACCACTTTTTACATTATTTAAGAAGGTTCTGTTGCCCAGCTCAGAGAGGTGGGTTCCATCAAATCTGAACAAGTCCGTATTGGCGACGGATATGTTTGCATGAGGAATAACACCCCCATCCAATTATGTGACAAATTCAGATATATTTTTGTTAATTCTTTTTTGTTTCTTGTCAATCTTTTTACCACTATTCAATGGGGCTCCATGCTAATAACGGCGTGGTAGAAAGTGTAACCACACCAATTTAGTATTTGGGAGAAGGGCATTATACCGCAGGAAGGTGCACTGAATCTCTTGTATGAATTTTTTGCTTGTTAAGTTTGGAGTTACCAAGTAATTGGATCCTAAATGAATTACTAATTAATTGGGGGGTACTTCGAATTGATCGATTGATGATCCGGGAAGGACAGGTGATGAATGAGTCTAAAATCCCCATTTTTTTTGGGGACAAGTCCTAATGGTGAGATTTGAAGGGATGGGAATGGGGGATATTCAATTGGTCCCCCTATCCTGCAAAGCCGGGGTTGTTTATGTATTTTGTGTTCCACTATACTGGGGTTTGCTATAGCACTTTATAATTTTTTTGCTTCCCTGTAAATTCTTGGGCCATTGTACTGGAGTCAAAAATCGTGTAGAAAACCATTTATAAGAAAAGATTTAGCACTGTAACCTTGTAGATAAGCAGACAAAATGTGGACATCCATTGGAGTTTTTCCTAAACTGTTGATATCCATGTTAGAATTTGGCGTTTCTATCCCTGCATTTGATTGAGGTGTGTGATCCGCCACATGAATTGCACGAGTGGACAAATCTGCAATTTGGGTAAAATTTACATGACTTGCCTGAATTAAAATCATAGCAGTTACGATTTGATGTTGAATTTGCATTTTTCTCAGCCATTGTAATGTTGGACTGTTTGTGATGAGGGTAGAAATTTTGTGTGGGGGATATGGGCTTCTCTTGGGCCTGTGTGACAAAGTTGTTTACAACATGTATCAACCAGAGTTCGGAGTTTATGATACCCCAAGATGAGTGTGGGTCAGATACTTTGCGCAGCCTAAATTGTTCATCATAGGTGAACCAACCGTCCCTAGATCTATCAGCGGCCATTCTTATATCCCTCATATATTTCAAAAATTCTTGGGCTCTTGTTCTGTATTTTCCTAACATTATACTTGTGAAGATGAGGAAGGCTGACGTCCACTTGTCAATTGACAAAAAGGTGCGTGTTTTATGCTTAACAAGGCACATTATTACGTATTTGTATTTGGCCTTGTGTGTCTAAGTGGTCTGAAATTTCCAGCGCCGATTTTAATAATATTGATAGATAGACAAATTTTCCCTCCCAAATCTTTTGTTCAATTTTCAGAGGGACGTGGGCGCTGATAGGGTCTATACAGCTGGGGGTCTGGGCCGGTTGGTAGTCTGCAACGCTAAATGGGGGGCCATCAAATTCATCATTAATTGTGTTAAGATATAAATCATTTACTGTAGGGAGGCTCAAAATATTTGACTTACCCGTGTTGCTCGAGTTATCAACCTCGTCTAGGCCCTCTGAGAGATCTGAGCACTGTGTGAAGCATGGGGTCCGCCACCGTTACTGTGGCTGGTTGCGTAGTTGTGGTTGTCCTCCTGGCCGGGTTTCCCCTTTGCGGTGGTCTGGCGTTTGATGGGTCATCGTGCGGGGTCAGATTGGCATGGTTGGGTCGGGTGTTGGGTCGACTCCGAATCCCTCGCCCTCTGCCTGGTGAAACGAAGTTACGGTCTCAATCCTTCCTGGACCGCGTAGTCACTTTTCCTCTAACTCGCGGCATTTTCTGACGATTGGAGTGTGCAGATTGTTACCGTAACGCTTTCTTCGGATAATAATTTGTAATTGTTTTCTTTGTCGCGCTCTTTTTCTGAGTGGCGGAAGCGGAAGTAATTACAACTAGTTAACTCGTACCAAGATGACTTTTAGATTTTTGCCAATTCGTTCCATTATTAGTTTTAACAATATTATATGTGCTTCCGTCAATTAAATGAGATTAATTTGGTGCAAGGGAAAATTAATCTGCCTTATTTTTGAAAACTATTACAAACTGGTCTCGAAAAATGCGGAGTTTTCTTAAATAATTACAAGTAGATTCTAACATTACGTTAAAAGATATCTGTTTGTTCTATGGACCGAAAACTATTACCTGCCTTGTGTTGCAGATAGATTTTTTTAAGGTAAGTCACTCGTCAAATTTGTTAAATCAAGGATTTTTTGGGAAGTATATTTTGTATAAGTACTCATATAGTATGACTCAAAATCGCAGAGAAAATAGGGGGTCAGTGTGCATCTTACTGATATATGGTACAATTAAGTTGACCTTTTTGCACTTAAATTTTAACTCTTTGTTTTATTACTTAGTCTCTAATTTTATTTTATCAGATGTTACTACGTTTATAAATTCAATCTTATTTTACATAAAATAGTTTGAATAATATTTATCATTGAACAAATATTGCAAATTAATGCGCGTTTATTATTGTGTGACCTTTTTACACTAAAAAATAACATATTTGGGGTATTAAAAAACTAAATAGGCAATAAAATATTTTCTTATATCAAGCTTTTTAGGAGTTAAGTGCTGATCACTCACAAGTATCAAGTAGTTTAAAATAATGAAAGAAAAAGTTGGAGTCAGTGATGTTAATTTTGAAATATTGGTCAAAATATGTGATTTTCAGGCAAAAAATGGTGTAAATTTTATCTTGACTTCTTTAATATATCTTCATTTCTTGGCAAAGTGTGTTGAGGGAAGTTGTAAAACTTGTTCTAAAAATATAAATTAAGACCTATATTAAATATTCCTGCAAAATCATAACGGAAAATATTCTCCGAATAAAAGTATGTGAGGCTAAAGTTTCAAGACATTAAATTTAATAAATGTGCAGATTTGCAGAAATTTCTGCTGAATATCCTTCCACCACAAGAAATAGTCCCTCATAAATCTTGCTTCTTTATAGATTTTTAAGCAGTTTTTTCGATTAATGTTAAAAAATATACATTGTTGAATATAGATATTTTATAAAAATTGAATTTTAATAAATATTTTTTAAGTAAGAGGTTCTGGGTGAACTTTTCTAAAATGCTGACGAGTGACTTACCTTAATTTATCGTTCATGTAAATGTATCTTTGATACTAGAATGGGTATAATTTGTAATACATTTTCCTTAAAAAAAGATTCCGGTAGACAAGTAATAATTATGATTTATCAATACAGAAAAAACAAAATAAAAGAAAAAAAATACTTTAATTTCAATATCATTATTTCTATTTGCTGAATTGCTCTGCTCCTATTTGAGCCTCCCTATTTTGTATAGTGAAATGGCATTTAGTTTGGAATTGAATGCTGTTCGTTATCTACCTATATTTTATTGATAACGCTGAATGGAAAAATATTTTTTTCGTCATACTAATAGAAAGCCTTTCAGATCAATGCACAGATTTGTTTTCAATTATCTGCGTTATATATGCTGATAAAAATAAGTTTTAGTACATTTTATAAAATCATTGTATACAACAATGTTTTTGATTTTAGCCATTAAATATCCCTGGGGAAGGGTGGAGCCACAATGGGGATCAAGTTTAGTCAGGGATATATAGGTACAAATCTCGAAAAATCTTCCGAAGAACATCAAAGTCTTTACTAGTCATATTGATATGGAAGATTCTTCAGATAGTGTAAAAGATCAGGTTAGGTGAGACCAAAATGGGAATCACAATTGTACATAGAAATTGAAAAAAAACTAGGGGGAATCTTCTTTTAAAGAACAGCAAATCCATGATAAGTAATATGAATATGACTGTATCCTGAGTACTTATTTCAGGTTTGTTCAAATCATGAACCCTTGAGGCTAGATCGAACCACAATGGGGTTCATATTATTTCATAGAAATATATCGGAAAAATCTACTTCTCAAGAAAAGCAGTCTTCTTTGATTAAATTGATATGAAAGAATCAGTATCTTTGTTTACATCTTGTCCTCTGGGGGTTTGGGTGGTGTCACAACTGCATGTAAGAGATACATCAGTAAAACTTTCCTTCTCAAGAACATCAAAGCAAGTCATATACAGATTTTTTATGTGATACCTTAATTTTCAGGAGCATCCTCAGGTTGCGTGGATTCAAAAGCGTTCAAATCATGTCCTTCAAGGCCTTAACACATTAAAAAAACACAATCATTTTTATAATTAAATTTTTCAATATTAAACTGATTTCTGTTTCAGGTTAGCAATGTGGCCAATGCACTTCTTCTTATTTTCGTAATAGTAGTCACTGCATTTCAAGTTAATTCATTTTGCAAATGTCTAATTAGAGTCTGTATTCCTTCGTACATGTGGGCAGATAGTATCAACAATTACATTTACAACAATTTTAATCACAATTGCATCAGATTAAGAAAAAAAAGTCAGATAGACGCCTTGGCAATGTTTCCGCAAATACTTTTATTGTGTGATTTTAGAGTAGGTACATATAAATTAGACCATAACATTTATTTCAGGCTATTTTTATGATCATTAACATTTTTTTCTCTCGCAAATTTGCATTTCATTTGTTGAAGAAATAGAAAACAATACCGCTTGAGTAGAATTTTTAGCGAAAATTTAATATTAGCATTATTAGAGAGGGAGCCGAGATCGCTAATATTGAATATCGTCAAAAAATTAATTAATTGCGTTTTATTTGGAATTTAAGATCGCTTCAATTACATCTCGCTAAAATAAAATACCAAGTTTTAACGGAAAAAAATATCTAAATTTGCGTATCGCTAAAATTTTCACTTAAACGGTATACTCTTGCAAACTACCCAAAAATATTGGTCTGTTGAAATAAAAAAAAAGTTAAGTTCTTTAATATACTTAAGGGACATGGTCAAAAAAATTTGACTCCGTATTCTTTTTATGTTTGGATGAATAAGAAAAAAAAACAATAAAAACAATTTTTGACGTCCTTCTTTTACCAGTTTTTTATCAATGAAAGATATTAACTTATTCTGAATAGACCCTGATCATCATATCAAACATAGTTTATTTCATTCTTCCATGCATGCAAGAGTATGCAGTAAGCAATTCAGAGGAAAATTGTCACAACATCTTCTTATTTGAAGTACTATAACTGTCTTTGTAGTCATATAAAGGTTTACAATCAACCTTCTCCTGTGTATAGAACTCAGAATTAATACCTTGGTAAAGTTACATGTAAGAGTCTTTATCCCATAAACTACTCAATACTGCATTCTATAGTAACAGAAATGATAACTAATTATTATTTCCTTTTCATCAATACATTACCAAATAACAGTTGCATACTCAAGATATATAAACATGCATTTTTTTCTTATTATGATACTAGTATTTACATTCAAACTTTCTTATTTCGATCACTTATATCTCGAATACCATAATGATTTCAAATTAATGAATGAAGTCCAATTGTTTATACATGTACATATATTTTACATGTGCCTGTATGCAGTAAATTCTTCGACATCTTTCGGTATCTTGATCCCATCGAGTACGGGTTGAAATGTATTTTACTGCAATGTTTCTCTAATCTGGCCGTGCTTCTATGTTATCTTAAGTGGCTGGACAATTGATTTTTGACAAATCTTACATTAGAAATCCCTGATAAAATAAACTACTCGATATTGATTTCCTCAAGATTCTGTCGTAGCACATGCATCATCTGTCTGAATAATGTCTCTACAGTTGACAAGGACTGATTTAATTTAACCTTTACATCTGGACTGCCAGACATTAATGGGATTTAAAATTCAGTAATTAATATACTAGTATATATATATATATCTACTCCACAGATTCAACATATTTCCATCGTTGAAGATGTAGAAAGTAAAAATGATATCATATCCACAAACAATGAAAGCACTTGTAAACAGAAGGATATGCAGATAACGAACAGTATTCAATCTCAAAGTCCATAAAACAATACAAAATAAGAGCAGAGCAAACACGGACCTCCGAATCATTAGAGGTGGGATCAGGAGCCATGGAGGAGTGAGCACCCCCTGCCGACCGGTCACACCCGCAGTATGTTATGAATTATAAATACTAATCAGAAGGTCATAACAGATGACTGTTTTATATGAAATATTTAGAGACAACGAAAAGTATCGAAATTCAAAAATCCTATTCAAACATCAGGAGCACAGGAAAATAGGCCTCTAAAACATCAGAGGTGAGAGTAGGTGCCATGGAGGACTAAACACCCCTTAATGACCGGTCACTCGCTGTGTCATGATCGAGAAAAATAGCGAAAAAATGTAGACAATTCAGTGTTTACCCAATGGACTAACAATAAGTATTGAAAATGTCAGTAAGCATTTGACTCAATGATGGGTTTGTATTTCCTGAGGTAATTGTATCGATCAAAAAACTTGCGAAAGTTTGACTTCAAAAGAGATTATTCATATTTATGTTTTTTCCACTTGTTTTTCAAATAGCTTTTCTCGTTTTAAAAATTGTTTATAAGTAGAGCCTGTTCTTGCGTATCAAATTAACTGAGAGACATAAACGCTGCATGCAGGTAATAAGGATATATTGCTACATAAGTAAGGACAGTTGACGATTTAAATTTTGCTTGAAAAAGACGTTAATGGTAATCTAACTTAAGAACCAAGCTCTATGATAAACTTGATGACTTTTACTTTTCTATCGTCAACTTCCCTTAATTATGTAGCAATATACCTTTTTCGACTGCATAATGAGTTTATATATCTCAGTTGATTCGATACACAAGAGCATGCTATACGTATAAACATTTTCTAAAACGAGGTAAATTATTGACAAACAAGTTGATGACAAAAGAATAAAGTCATCATTTCGGAAGTTCTATGGTCGACACAATGACCTTGTCAGCAAATACAATTCATCATTGAGTCAAATGCTGACTGCTGACTGACGTTTTTCATACTTATTGTTAGTCCATTATCTATACACTGAATTGACGACAGATTTTTTCGTTATTTTTCCGATCATGACAAGGAGTTCACAGCGTGTGTGACCGGTCGGCAGGGGAGGCTCACTCCTCCATGGCACCTGATCCCACCTCTAATGTTTTGGAAGCAGTGTTTGCTCTGCTCCTATTTTGTGTTGTTTAATGGATTTTGTATCTTTAATTCTGTTCGTTTTCTCCACATGTTTCATTGTATAAAGTGTTGAAAAATTCGCATGTTTTGAAGTGATTAATTTGGGAAAAAATGTGAGTTAGAAATTTCCAAAATTTCTCTTAGTCTTTTAGAATCCGTTTATTATTTACACCACTTTTTGAATATACTGTTGCACAGTTCTCCCGGAGTTTCTCTACAGAAATGAATATTTAAGTAAGGAGTAAAGGAACTAGTTTTGTAGAATATATACTACAACCCCCTTTGTTGTTTGTAAAGATTAATACGGAGTTCTTGGAATCAAGTATAGGTATGGTAAAGCAACTTCAAATATATTAACTGTAAAAAATGTTTTTGACGGGCTGTTCCTTTTTGTAATAGATAAAGCATATTTCAAAGTATTCAAATACTATTCATATCGTATACAACGAATATGATTTTAAAATACATTAAAGGAATGTCGATTTATACGTAAAACACACTGTTTTTAGCAAATTAGAAATTCATGCATTTTAAAGCATTATGATGCATTGATACCTGAATATAACTTGTCGAATATGAACGGTCGCTTCAATTTCCTCTTTATTTTTTACATGGACCATATGTCTTATTTTCCGCCGGATTGTAGTATGTCTAATGGCGCTGATTCATATCGTAATGTAAAATGTGTCTGGCAGACTCCAGGGAGAAGCTTCCTTAACTCCAGGAAAATGCCATTCAGATGAGTAGTCCATCACTACAAAAGACGTCTATTAAAACATAGGATTTTCTTATAAATGCCGTTTTGTAGATAAATAAAAGACATTCCTGTAGCGTAGGAGGAATTTGCATTTTGTGTGGCTATCATACTCAATGAATCTAAATCAATCGGCCTAAAAGCCCCTCTGAGCCATGACTGCATTTTTCCAGTGCAAGTGAATCCAAGCGATGGTTGAACAATGACGTTGATAAGCAAATAAGCGACAGAAATAAGACAGAACAAGACAGAACAGGAACAGCTGTACAAGACAATGGTGGATTGGTCTCCGGATATTCTACAGACTGTGCAGAACATAAGAGAAGATAAGATGTTATGTTTCATGAAGAAATTCTATTCTCTGTTTAAACACAGACAAATCTCCTGTCAATTTACCATGTGGTTTGCTAAAAGAGGTGCTTCTAGTAAACACCATATTAGTACTCATATATCGTCTGCGTTGAATGAATGCCAAAAATTAATGAATCAGAATTGTTTCTCAATTTTAGATAGTTTTGAGTAAAAGCCAAAAACTAATTAATTGAAAATATCAGAGTTCTGTCGTATTTATCTGGAAGCAACATCAAGACAAGATTCCGAACATCGAACATTTTGTCTGCAAGAGAATGATTAATAGCGATAAAAGTCTAATTTACTATATTCAGATATTCCGTTTTGTCAATTTAAAAAAAAATACTAATCATTCAATAGAATTTTTTCTCTCTCAAGATTTATAGTCTTTTTATTCTTGCCTGGTTCTCTTTTGAAAATTAATTCTTTTACATTTTAGTTTATATGTTGTCCCTCCAGAGAATTTTTCACTCATATAGAGACGCCACCACCTGCAGGTGGAGAGCTGCGAATTTTATCCTATACTCGGCACTCAGGGCCATTGAGCATTGAGAGAGATTTTTGTGTCAGCACCTACTGCAACAGGGGACCTCGGTTTTTACAGTGTCACCCTAAGGACCGGTCTTCTCGTCTCACAGTGGGAATTGAACCCTCGACGTAAGGATCAGCTCCTAACTTCGCAACTCTATAGAGCAGACGCTCTAACCACCGCGCCTCTCGGGCGACTATATTAGCTGTATGTTTGATTTATGAAGCAATGCTCACATCCACATTTTATTCTGAATTTGATTTCAGCTCTCTTCTGCCTATTTCCTATTGTATAAATAACAAATTATGATACACTTGCTCTTGCTATGTTTTGAGGTATTTTAAATTTGACATCCTAATAAAAAATTCCCGTGAAAAGCTTATATAGCTTTTGAAATTATTTTCTTTATAATATCCTAAGAACTTGATTATTATTATTTTTCATTTTCTTTTAACAGTTCATAAACCTTTGATTAATATTTCATGAAACGACAAACATAATAAGTGATATTGACAAGTTCTCTGAAGTGTTGTTCATTACCTTTCCTCAGGATTCCATTAGATGTCATTTAATTTCCTTTTCGAAATAATTAAAAGTGTTTCTTGTTTCATCTTTGACTTGCTTCTGGCTTGTTTATTCTCAGAGATGGATGGAATAAGTCATACTTAATTAATTGATTATTTTCAAAAGTCAGAAACCCGAAAGAAGAGGTTGTTTTAAGTTTCATTTTTCCTACGTTTTTTTAGTCAGGAAAAAGTTCTGATTGAACTTTGATTTAAAAAAAATTATGTAAAAGGAAAAGAATGATCTGTTATGAATTTTCTTTTTCTTTTTTATTCAATCATTTTTTTTTGATAAAAGAAAAACTTGGATAAGGAAATGTCCTGAAATGAAATATTTGGAGACAACGAACAGTATTCGAGCTAAAAGTCCAACAAACATTACACAATAGGAGCGGAGCAAACACGGACCTTCAAAACATCAGAGTGGTTACAGGTAACATGGTGTAACGAGCATACTGAAAGCAGATTAAATATAAAACGTTTTGATTCAACAATTTATTTGATATAACAATTGAATGTATATAAAAGACATTTCTAAGCAGAATTAAAAAAATGTATCGCAATTCTTATACATTGTTGCTAATGAACTTGAAGCGATGATTTTGAGTAGGAACCATTATGAAAATAAAAGCAACAACAGCATTACTTAAATTTCTACCGTACGCGAATGTACTATGTATTCCTTTACCAATATATGGGATACATCGTCCATTTTTTGATATGTTTAAATGACTTAAATTATCCCTTCCACTTATTATATGCCTTGTAATTTAAAAACATGTTCGTGAAACATTTGATGTCTATGTATGGTCCAAGCCAAGAATACAGTTTATAAATGCTTGTTAAGCACCAAGGTCAATGTTCAAAATGTTGGTACCCAAAGAAAAAATTTGGAACAAGAAATGTACACGTAAAATACAACAATCCTAACATTTACCACTTAGAAAAAGTTTTCAAAAATAGATTATACTTCAAGATTAAGATAAAATAATGTTGGTACTAAAGTAAAGATCTGATCACAAGGAATAACATGTAAAATATGAAAAACTCCATCATCAAACGCTCAAAAGTTAAAGGCAGGGTAAAAGTTTTTACAAATATAAATCAAACCCAAAGATCAAAGCTAAAATATTGGATTCAAAAATACATACTACTGAGTTATATGCATTAGGAAAAGCACCAATTGTTCAAAAGTACAAAGTCTTAAAATCTGAAATGTAGGTTTGACCACATGTAATACACAAGTGAAATATTAAAAGCCCTAGAACTATTCAAAAGAAATTCTCCAAGTTATGTTTGTTTGGTAAAATCTTATGAAATAGGGCAAACTCTAAGGTGAAGTAATGAATCAATCTTAAAGATACCCAAAAGAAAGGACTTGAATAAATACACAATTGAAATATGAAATCCCAATAAGAACTGATACAATTACTTGATCATTCTTGAATTTTTTTCTACATGGATTGAGGTGAGGCCGCTTATATATGAAAGATTACTGACATGCTTTGCATGCAATTCCGATAGAAGATCTCTTTTACCATATTTTTAATGGATGATTAAAACAGCATTTTCCGTTACAAAACGAATTTGAATAGCAACATTTTACTGTAATTTCAAAATGCCGAACAATGCTAGATTTATTCTAAGAAAAAATACTTAAATCGATCGGATGACAAATGTAGTTCAAAGCATGACGTAAGAAGTAGGAATTATATAAGCAATAACACCTAAGTCAGAATAAATAAGATAGAATGAATACTGCGCACATATAATGAACAATACACATGGCTACTTATAGGTATAGCTCTGTAAATCAGAAAAATCATGTTGTTTTCAAGTCAACGTCCTTTGAAAAAAGGAAATAATAAGATAATAGATTACCATTATTGATATCAAGACATTTGGTAAATTTTTGCAGGAAAAAATTGAATTTTAACCAATAATTTTTTTCGTTATATTTTGATTCAATTATTTCAATATTCATTAATCACAAATACATTCTCGTAGCTCAACTTAGCGTCACAGAGTAGAGCACTAAAACGACATAATTTGATGGAATAATTTCTGCTATTTTTCTATTTAAGCATAGGAAGGATACACACTTAAATTACAGAAAAGGATATTGGAGTAATTTTCTTAACTAGAAATAAAAAAATCAATATAAAATTGAAAGACCATTTCCATGACAGAAGAATAATCCAAGCATAGTCATGGCCAATGGCGGAAGAAAAGATAAACAAAACGTAAAAAATCGAATGTTTTCTCTCTGTAATCATGAATCAGTTTATTGAAATGAAGGCATGCAAGGGCCACATAGCCAGAAAATCATTTCTAATAGGGCATTACACGGGAGAATGTTGTCAATCGAAATCCAATACGTCATTTCCCTCTGCGCATGCGTCAGCGTGTAGGAGTTTCATCCAATCGATATTGGTTTTTTCCTCCAACTACCTTTGTTTCTTGTCGATCCTCAGAATAACATCGGATATCGCTGAAGAGACAAACACGATCACATTCGTTTAAAGGTATGTATTGAATATTAATTTGTTGTATGTAACAAAGGATGGCTTTGAAATATTCGTAATAAATGTGACTTTGTTGCAATGTGACTCTAAGGATTTTGATATTTTACGGAAATATTCTTTAATTCTTGCGTACTTACAATTATCGGTTAATATGTGACCGTATCCAAATCATTAATTTAATCATTCATTTATTCAATGAATAGATAAATCTTATATTTTTAATTTATAGAAAACACACGTTCTTGCATATACTTAATTTAATATCCATATCTAAAGAGACACTTACATTTTTTCCTTACATACTTATATCTAAAAGATACGTTAAATATAAGCATTGTCTTTTAAAATAAAAAAAACAACGATGGGGTCAATTGAAACAAAATCATATTTAAAGAACAATTTCAAGATATACTGAAGTACGAAAGGATAAGAATTCTTTGGTATAATCACAAGTTTTCACACTACATCTGGTTTTATATGAAATTTCGGTTTTATCTAATCCTCTTCTTATTGGCTATAAGACACATGACTTGTACGTTGTTACGTAAATCGAAGTAATTCAATTACAGTTCATGATGTTGACTTTTAGTCAGAAAATAAATGCAGTTCACATAATGCAATATGCTTATAATTATAATTTCAGTATTTAATCTTAGGGACTTTAAAATTCATACATAAATTTGATCATTCTTCTTTGGAAATTATTCATCCTGGCAGATTTTCTTTATATAATGTGATATCGATACAATTGTAGCAACAGGGAATACCATTATTTTCAATAAGAAGTTTCGAATTTCATCTGATGCCGTTTTCATTAGACAAGTTTGTAGTAAGAGACTTTAAAGCCAGATCAATAAAGGATGTCCCGTCATAACTGGAATTATTGGAAGATTACATGGATTCTAAGGCCTCTAGCATCAAGAAATACACGTATCAATATTAAATTTATTTCATTTAAGTAAGTTAATGCTAAGTATTCCTACCCGCAGGTACGTGAGTCGATCATTTCGTTGTGCATATTAAATTTTTGTAATTTGCCTCACATTCTATCGAAAACATTTCTTTTTTTTAATGTATAGTGAAGAAAAAATGAAGTACTTATCGTATAGAAGTAGGCCAAAACCTAACTTTACCAATAACAATTGCTCGTAATAATTGCTTTCCCATTCTATCGCCTTACATTTATCTGATATTCTTGTACAAATTAAGTTATCGATGGAATCAACATATTGTTTTCAATCACTTGCCATATTTTTGTATATTAATAATATTTGCTTGCATTCCTCATCAGATTTGTTTAGCGCCAAAAAAAGCAGATAACATATCTTTGCAAAGAATAATAGAAAATAATTGCAATGAAAAAAAATGTTCTAAGTAGAATAAAATAAGTAGTCTAAACAAAACTGATTTGTACAGCTTTGAACGTACACTTCATGATGCATCAACAAGTTAAACCTATCGTCAGCTGAAATATTTTTTTCTAAATAGCAAAGCTGATCGAAAAGTAATTGAAGATCGTAATCTTTTATTTACTTTGTTTCATTCAAAGTTTAAAGTAATTTATATTTAAAATCAGTGCAAAAACTCAATCATTAGATTCAAATAAAGAATACATGAAAAAGAGTACAGATATTTTTTTTTTCTACACTGCTTAAGGAAATTAGAAACCAGAAATAATATTAAGGTGTGTCAGAATAAATGTGTAAGAGCTGCGTGTGGTTTGAGAAAATTGACGATTAAAGCGAACAAAATCTGATGCTACACAAAAACATACTTTGCCAGTAACCAACGAAACCCCTGTTAGTCTATATCACGAAAACAATTTTCAAGATATTGACATATAAGCAAAAGAAACAGAATCCTTTTGCTGGTTTTTTCTTCATTTTAATGTTATTTTGAAAAGAGCAGATCTTGCAACTAGCAAATAGAATATCTTTGAATGTAAAACCGTAAATTAATAAATTTTGAGAACAAAAAAACTCAAAGACGTTATTCTTTCTAAGACAGGACATATCAAAATTAATCTGTAACACATTAATTCCGATTTCTTTTTGAATCCTTGGTATATTTTTCAAACAAGTCGTGATTTTATTGTTTTGACATTTTTAAATTTGATTTTCGGAGTTTCAAAAACATTTTCTGACGAAAAATCAATCCAAAGATCCAAAATTAGCAGAAAAGAATAAACACACCATATAATCCATATTTTAAGGCGCAAGATGCAAAGAGGCTTTTTTTATTGTACGTTAATTACAGGCTGTCAATATATCGTATTCCTTTTAATTTCAGTCACGGCATCGAAAATCTACTGTTTGATATATACCCTAAGTACTAGTTAAAGCTGAATAACGCGGCATTCACACGTAATTTGGATGATGATCTTCTGTAGGAATCAAAACATAAAATTGGATTTCAGAAGATCAAGCCGTCATCGTGTACCAGAAATAAGTTTAATTTACCATCAAGTAATCCATTTCAAACACGCATTGATAATATGTAAAGCAGCTTGTAAAAATTTAATGTATGATCAAAGTCGAAGAGACCATGGCGCATGGAACAAATGTCTTAGAAGCTGATCTTTATTATAAACGCTATGTTATTTACTATTCTGACAAAATATTTGCAGAAACGTGACTAAATTTATGCAATCAATATCAGCATTCTTTTTTCAGATTTATATTCAATTTAAATATATATGAAATATAAAAAAATATATATGAACTAAAAAGAGGGTATGCCAAATTGTAAATCCACTCGTCATTTTCATGTTAATCTTTTTAAATAAAACTCGGAATAATAACCATACAAAGAACATAAATCTAATTTTGTACACATAATATATTTTTATCAATACAGAAAAGAGAAATAATAAAGGAAAATTATTTCCTTAAGTAATTTTTCTTCATTATCAAGCGACTGTTTACAACCAATCAGATAACGCGTTGCATAGAAATATATATATATTGATTGGTTTTATTTCCTGTCAACATCTGAAACTAAATTCTGTTCTTGAGGATTGAGGTGCACAACTTTGAATTTTCACATTTAACAAATATTGTTAAGGAGATTGCTATGGCACGCCAAATTCACAAAAATGAGCTGATCTGATAATTATAGTTTCACGATTTGTGAAACTATGATTAACACCACTTAACTATAGTTTACGATTGTAAACTATAGTTTACAAACGTGAATCTATGTTTATCAACAAAATCTATTGTTAACGCTTATTGCAGACAGATAAACTTAGATTAGCATTCGTAAACTATAGTTAACAACCGTTAAATATAGTTTTACAGATGAAAACTATACTTAACGAATCGTTAACTATAGTTTACGTTTTGTAAACTATAGTTTACAGTCGATAAACCTAGTTTATCAATTGTGAAACTAGGTTTAGCTCATTTTTGTGAATTTGGCGTGCCATAGATTGCATATAGGAGAGAATTTAGTGTACTATGCAATGCCTTCTCGGTTCATTATTTTGTATTTTTAAGAAAACGAGAAGCGCACAAGTACACAAAGGTTTGATCAAGAACTATGGTCATCTTTACAAAGTCAAAGTTAAATTCACTTCTTCTAAGCAATAAGGTTTTTTTTGCAAACACATCTAGTTTCAGCTGATGTCAATGCCTTACGTGTTATTTTTCCAGTAATGAATAAACACCGGAGGAAGCGATGTTTCCAGCTGTTTTGAGTGAGCGCTTGGTTATCTCTGACAGAATGTTAATTAAAAATACTATCAAATCACGCAGAAATAAAATGATATTCTGTTACTTGTTCTCGTGCTGACAATCTAGATTTCTACTGAATAAGTTTAAGACTTCCAATTACAGGATAAGTACACTAGTTTACGAGGCAAATAAATCATAATAAGTATGTTATCTTTTTCCCCTAATTTTGAATCACGTAGTATTGATAAAAATCATGCAGAAGACATATCAATTTTCTATCTATGTCATTGAGTTACACAAATGCAAAGAGGATTTTTCTAATGATAAGATACTGCGACAAAGGTAGTACAAACTTTAATGAACCTCTCCTAGACATCTTTGTTGTGTTCATCTTATTTTGAGCAGTTGGTCCTGGAACACTTATACTTTGAATTTTGACCAGACCATAAAACAAAATTATAAGCTTTTGCTTTCAAAAGGTAGATATTTTAACAGGTGAGTCGCAATGTGGACAGCTACCTGATATATTTGGTTACGACCACGATCTTATATATAGCAAAAAATATAGATGTCTCACTCTCACCGTTATGTTGGTTACGGGTGCCTTTCCTTGATTTTCCCAACGGAATAAAAAGAATCATAATCCAGTACTAAGCTGCCAAACATTCATTTCTTAATTGGATTTTACTTCTTATGTACTTTATCATGTTGACAAACAGCAATAAACAGCTCTGCATATTAAGGATTCATATGAACTGAATAACAGAAACGTTTAAATTTGTCATTAAAATCTATCAGACTATCTCAATACGGATAAAGTATTCAGCTATAAATGGTTTTGGTTAAAACTGGATGCTTATAATGTATAGACATGCATTTTCCTTATACAGGAGTAAATGCTTAATCTTTATCCAGTAAGCCGGTTTTTGTGGAAGATATGACTTCAGAGCCAGTTTGCGCCATTTTTCTTTTTATGGTACTCATTTCCGTTGTATTCCATGAACAAAGACTTATTCCTTTAGGAAATGTCAATGATTTAGCAGTTGAAAAATAGCACAGAAAATATTTAGTCAGCATTTTACATCTTTTTGTTGGCGTCTTTTAATCAAGGCTGTTTCACAGGAAACACGTAGTAAGTTAACAAGAACACGTGACAATCTCGTTTTCCTGCCGGTAACATTAATGAGTTTGTTAAATATGAAATTGAAAACAAGTCCTTCATATCCTGTTAAATAAAAGGATCGAAAAGTATATCAAATATTTTTTGTAGTTTTTATCAACTGTGATAAACATTTTGCTATGAGTTGATTAGAAATTTTTTCCATATGAAGCTGATAAAGAGGGATGTTACTGCAATTTGAGTGTACCGTGTAGATGCTTATCCCGAATGATATGCATGCGTAGGAGAAAAAAAGTATTACCCTGATGCAAATGTTGAAGTCAGGTTTTGCTTTTTGCAGATATTTTGAAGGCGGTGCCCATCACGTGACAGGATGACGCTGTTCCCGGCACTGTTGTTCTTTGTTGGAGTAGCATTATGTAGCGCAGCTCCCACCGATATCGAGAAGCGATCGACAATGGGTAGGTTTTATTATCATTACAGGTCGTAAAAATAATGAACTGAACATAACAGGAAGGGATTGTTGAATTCCATCTCTCTTAAAACAATTTGATACGAATAACTATATAGAAAACTAAAGACAATAAATAAATGATTAAGGAAATGTTAATGATTGGAAATCAAGCACTTAAAGATAACTGACTCAGAATTTTAAAGAAGAATTGTAATGAAATTTTAAAACATTATTAATCTTTAATAGTTAAACGAGCCCAAGAAGTGATGATGTTTGGAAATCAACAAAATAAGCCAAGAATAAAGAAAAGTGACCCGGATGTTCCAGCTCTTCCAGATCTCGAAGGAAGTGTAGTTGCCAACAAAGCCAAAGACATTGTTAAAACGAAAACCGCAGAACTACCAAAAGGTATTGAAGAAGAACTTGAGGACGTCAGTGATGACGTCACAACATCAAAAGACACAGAGGAGGTACAGTCCGAATCCAACGAACAAAACGAACCTACCACAGATGAATTACTTGAAGATTTTCCACCAGAGACAGTGGAAGCTCTGAAGGAACTTGAAAATAGTAAAGATGAAAAGAATTTTGAAGAACAGGATAATACTGCCTCAGAGGATAAAACAGATGAGGAGGATAAAACACCTAAGGATAATTCAGTACCTCAGATGAGTGGGGAGGAGGATATGATAGAAATGTTGCCTGAAGATTGGTACAGTAAGTGTAACGATGTGAAGAGTATATGTTGTATAAGAATTTGTTGCAAACTCTTACATATCATATTAAGAGATTTTTAGTGCTTTTGGACTTAAAAATAAATTTTCCATCCGCTATTACACTCTAAATACGTCATTAATATGTTATTACTTAACTACCAATAATTTTATTCCATACACAGACAATCCAGTTTTAGCATACCAGTTATACAGAGCTTATAAAAAGCTTCCAGCTTACGGATACTCTTACTACCGAAGGCGCAGACGATCACCCTTAAAATCCAGCTTGTTAACCAATGAAATGAAGCGTTCCCACCGAGCCAAACGTGACCTTCCATACACAGAAGAAGAGTATCCTATTGCATACTACCAATCAAAGTTTGGTCCTTCTTACACACTAGACGATCTGGAATCTTATGCAAGAGAAAAGGAATACGAAGATAGTGTTTTGAGATCCATTCTCAACAGTGTCACTCTAGAAGACGTTCAGGAAATTGAACACCAGGGTGTTACGGGTTTGTTTATCCCCCTGGAAGATGAAGAACCTGTGATGTCTACAAGCAAAAGAAGTCCGTATTTCTATCCATACTCCCAAGAACCGGAGTCTCATTTTGGTGCTTTTGTTCCAGAGAAACGAGATTACCTTGATTCCTATAGTAGACTTGTACAGTTAGCACGAGAGCTGTCTAAATCAGAATCACCAAACCAGGGATATCAGGTATACAATCAAGTTTATTTACAGTAAAATATATGGTTGTAACAGTTAACATATACAGTACAACTGGAATAACAGGTTTAAATCCAAAGCTGTCTCATGTAAAACATACGATACAATACAACAGAGTTAGCTTATCATTATACATCCATGATTATCCAATGTAAAACACATTGATACATAAAGGTTAACATACTAGTTTATAAACTACATCAGGTATGATTCTAAAATAAAAAAAAATTGAAGATAATAAACATTGATCAACCTGAAAAAATCTACAATGAATAAAAAACTGTAATCAGGTAATAATAAACAAGGGCTACGCAAATTTCAGTGATGGAATCCTGTGCAAATAACGAGTAAGCATACCCTGTAAACCGGAGACTCTCGCCGTGAACCTATGTATTATGTAGACAAACCATCCCGTACTTATTTAAAAAAAAATTGATTGGGCTCATGCAGGGCATACTGTAAACCAACTTTTATTCGCGACGACTTTATTTCGCGATTTACCAGGGGTAAACTAGTCTGCGACGATTTATATTCGCTATCAATGCTTTTTTTGATTTGTGTTCATAGAAAGAGAGACTTTAGGGACCGGTTCGCGGCGATAAATATTCGCGATGATGAGGCTCTCGCGAACATCGCGAAAAATTCTCGCACGCGAATAAAAGTTGGTTTACAGTATATCCGGTATATAAGATAGGGGAAAGTATAAGGCATTTTTACATGGTAGTGGAATATAACTGCAAGTTAATGAAAAAGCTTGAGACAACTTATTTGTTCTACAATTTAGTTTTTAGTTGGCTGTTACCGTCTATAGTCAGTAAAACTGAAAACATATAACAATATCTACACATACAATACATCAAACGTTTTATTTAGATATAGACAGTCATATAACATTTAGCATATATACAATACAATAGAGCTCTATATCATATAAATTTTAAACATTTGGTTCAATATTACCGTTGCGTATGATAATCTCCGGAAATAAACTGATGCTTGTAAACAGATAACAAACACAATTGAAAAAGAGATATAAGATTATGCATTTAAGATTAATGAGCATAAAACACGTGGTTGTTAACAAATGATATTGTAAAAGGCGAGAAGTAAGCTAAACAAACAAAACTACTAGATGATAAAATACACGTAACATTGCAAAACAATAACTACAAAGCGTGTACTGAAGAATAGCTTCACAGCTTGTTCCTGATACAATATCAATGTTTTATAACTGTTATCAAAGAAACACAATTTTGGATTCATAAGTGTGTGTGGTAGGAGTGTTTATTGTGAAGCTGAATATCTATAATGGGGCCCAATAGGGATGAATTGCATGCGAATTTATCATACGTCGATGTTTGATAGTTTTTTGAACAGATGATGATCTTGAATCGTTATTGGAGCCTTCTTTTTATTGCTGTATGGCTAAGAAGGATTGTTTGAGTAACATTCGTACAAAAAAATTGTTTTCATATTTAAGAAAAAAGAAAATCTATTTGAATTGCTTTTATACAAAAAGTATATTAATATTATCGTTCATTAAATCCTGATGGAAAGTTTTCTCTTCTAACTATTTTTTCATCTTGGGTTTTAAATGGAAAGGATATTTCTAAGAAATTAGATTGTAAAATGGTAATATTTTAGAACAGCAATATTTGAAACGAATTTCCATGACAATGAATTCACTAAGAATACTCATTAATATTTCATGATCGAATACGACAAGATTCCTTTGGAACTTCAGATTTCTATTAATGCAGTAACGGTCAATGTTCTTTAGCTATTGTCATAAAACTGATTTACTCTTGTGTTAAATATAGTTAAGGCTTTATTATCCGACTGATACTGAAGTTAGAATAATTTCCTGTATAGTAATTTAGATAAAATGACGACATTGCTCTCTTTTCATTCATTGCTCTTCATATTTACTTACAGACTCTTTAGTAAATTAAAGATTTTCAAATCTTGTAATCTATTGAGAAATGTCTTTTGCAATGCAAACTGACTCAGTTGTATGGGTTGTTAAGGGACGCAGGTGCTTATAACGAGAAATAATTACCAAGTTATTATATGTTTCATGTCCGGTTGCTAAATCAGTAACTGAAGAATCATTTTACCTCATCAAAAATATCGATCAATTCTTAAACCTTTAAAACACACATGCAGGATATTGTAATGAATCGAGGATAATTATAGTCTGTTAGTGGCGTATAATAATCTCTGGAAATAAACTGATGCCTGTAAGTCTTTCACGAGGGAATGACATTTAGAACGGATATCTTTTTAGCACGTAGCACAGTTCCTGCTTGAAGAAAGTCAATTCATTAGGAACGTTGAACACAGATTGAATGGAAATTGTTTTGCATAAAGTAAAGCACAATGTACAGTAAAATTCGGCGACGATGAAGTCTAAGATGTTGTTTCCTTACGACTACAAATCTTTGTAACATTAAAAAGTACATATAGTGCTACATTGCCTTTTAAAGTTTTCCTTATAGCTGAGATATTTCGAATTTCCTTCAAGGGTATTGTTTATAACAAGCTATGCTTAGTTGTGATACATGACATATTGTGCTCAAACATTTGAATTGTACTGCTGCTATATAATTTAATCCCAGAACGACAAAGTGAGCACCATTTGCTCTCTGACTTTTTGATAAGCTGTCAATTCATGCTGACAAAATCATGAAAAAAATACATCCCACCCCCTTTGTAAAGATGACACAGATGTGTTTTATTTAATGATTTTATCTTTGAATGCATGGAATATACCAGTCTAGTAAAATGATAATATCATTCTCTTGACTGTGTAGGTAGTGTTAATGACTACCAAAGCAGTATTGGGGAGCGTGAATGCTATCGATTCACTCCCATCATTGACCTTATTTGTAGTCAGTATACGCAGGACTTTATGGCAATCGATAGATCCATTATCACACTGAAGTAAACATCACGATTTATCTGTTTAGAGATACCTGAGCTCTTCCTAACAGAATCTTCCAACAAAATGTATAAGGCGGAGTCAATATGATAGTAAAGTTAGACGAAAATGTTATAAGGTCATCCATTTATTCAGTTTCATTTTATATGCCTTTGAAGATTTTGTCAAACATTTAGTAAAAATACTGTAGGCGATATATTTTCTATGTCAAATTATAAACAAATGGGCATGTCCTTAATTAAAATCTTTAGTTGGAGGAAAGAAATCACAGCAAAGATTCTAAAGCACAGCTATGTTTCAATCTCATGAAAAATAAAGATTTATTTACCATTGTGTGTGTATACAACAATAACAAATCAATGTCTTTCTTAGATATTCTATACATATTTAACACTACACAGATTTACAAAATCTAAATCTAATAAAGGAAAAGTTTCGAAATTTTTAGATCAAAATTTGATTCCTTTCCAGTGTCAAAGAGTGAATTTTTGTTTTTTACTTTTGAATGTTCTTTGATGTTTTAGCATGCTCAGTGTTATGTTTACCAATTGTGTCATTTCTTCTCTTCCTGTCTCAGAGTATCAAAACAACTTAGAGAAACTTACGTACATGTGTTTAATCTTCTGTTATGTATACATGTATACTCAGTTTTCATTGGTTAAATGCAGTTGTTTTTTGTTTTTAATTTACGTGCACAGTATCAGTCACTTCAATCAATAAGGAATAAGTGGGATGTTAATGAAACATTGACTAATGCTTTTAAACCTTTTTTTCTTGCAGAGGTGGTAATGAATTGAGAGCTAGAGTGAAGCATTATGGATGAGTAGGCAGGCGAGAGTTTGTACGTCATTACGGAAGTGTTTTTCATTATTCATGGATTGTATGCATCCGTTCTTTAATTTTTTTTTGCAAAATCTGAACATATAATTGTTTCTCTGTTAAAATTCTTTAAATTCTATTTACCCTTTGTAACATCTTATCTTTTTGTAAAATTATCTCTTTGATTAAATTGTAAAGTATTATTGTTATATTTTTGTGAATAAATGTATCTTTTGTACCTTTTGTGCTACAACCCTTTTATCAAATAAGTGCTCGTGATAGAAATTCCTTCTATTTCTAAAGACTTTTCCTCAGGAATATATCACTGAAAAAATATCCATTCATCTTTTCTGTAAGAATCTTTTTGGATCTCCCTTTTCTTGTCATCAACGAAATTTCATAGTGGTATGTAGAGACAAGAGCTAATCATCAACTGCTAGAGCTGAATGATTGATTGATTGATTGATTGTATACTGTTTAACGTCCCTCTCCAGAATATTTCACTGATATGGAGACGTCACCATAGCCGGTGAAGGGCTGCAAAGTTAGGCCTATGCTCGGCACTCAGGGCCATTGAGCAGGGAGGGGTCTTTATCGTGCCACACCTGCTGTGACACGGGGCCTCGGTTTATACGGTCTCATCCGAAGGACCGCCCCATATAGTCGCCTTTTACGACAAGCAAGGGGGTACTGAGGACCTATTCTAACCCGGATCCCCACGGGGCTAGAGCTGAATGAAAAGACAGTTAAAGCTGAATGAAAAGACAGTTAAAGCGTTAAATTTCAAAGAAATGAACTTTATATCATAGAATTCCGTATTCTTATTTGGAGACAGAGCGATTAGCTTGTTCTTTCCATCTGTGAAGACTGGATTTTTTTTAAAGCAGAGATGTTATTTGCTGGATATGGTTTTGGCTGATGTGTCTAAGATATATGAAAACCTTCACATTCTGAAATATACTGACATAAAGATGTTATCCTTCTTTCACAGATTTGATTTACACAGGTTCTCCCCCAACTTTAATATAGCTTGGAATTAAAAAGACAAAATGGCCTAGCTGTTAAGACAAATGAAACATGGAGATAACGTACAGTATTCAAGATCAAAAGTCCATTAAACAATACGAAACAGGAGCAGAGCAAACACGGACCTCCAAAACAGCAGAGGTGGGATTAGGTGCCATGGAAGAGTGGGTATCCCCTGCCGACTGGTCACACCTGCCGTGTGCTCCTTGTTATGATCGAGAAATAAGGGAAAATCCATCGTCAATTCAGTGTATAAATAATGGATTAACAATTAGTATGAAAAACGTCAGAAAGTTTAGGGTAAATCACATTCTTCATTAGTACTGAGAGGAAGAAAATAAACATAAATCGCTTTTTTGTCTTAACAAATAACTTCTCAGCACATTATGGATTATAAACTACACCCATATTTAGATAAAAGTGGACGTATTGTTGATTATTTCATCGATATCTGTAAATTGCAAGATAAGAATTCTCGATTGCTTTGCTTCAACACCATTACGATGTAGTCTAACACTTAGTTCTAATACGATTTCTTTTTGTTTGTCCTTAATATTAAATGATTTATATGGCATCCTTAGTATGTTCAACTATCTATTAGTAAGAAACACTTTTATTCATAATATATTATTCATGATACATTGAAGATTTCATTGTCAAGAAGGATGTTTCTTTCTTAAACATGTTTATTGATTCAGCAAAGATATTTTTATACATTTTTTATACATCAATTTCAAATGTGCTAATTTGTTGAATGGATTCAAGTGGACCATTATAGAATTCAAATGTACCATGACAGAAAAACAGATAGTGAAAAATATGCATGAGAGTTGATAATTTTTTATTACAAGAAGCATAATGGTCATTTGTCAAATTACTGTTTATGTTTTCACCACGAAAGAAAGTAATATGATTCGGAACTATTTTTAAATGACCTTGAAAATAATTGCTTTCATGCATTCCATTTGGTATTAATGATATTCTAATACAAGATAAAAATATTCTAAGTACAGTAGTATATAAATATTGCATGTAGTTGAGTGTATCATTGAGAATGTTCACCCCAAGAAAACCATTGTAATCCGAAGTTGACAATGGTTTTCGATGGGTTGAAAATATTCAATGTAACACTCAACTACATGCAATATTTATCATATTACACTGACTGTTTTATACAAATACATATAACAGTGAACCTTGCGCACATAACTTCTGCGCAGTTGCTATTTTTTGGAATATCACCCGTCGTCAAGCAATGTTGACTGTTGCTACGCTGGAGGGCGTGACTTCATTATTCAGCGGGTAATAGTGTTTTCTAACAAATGTTTCTCGACCAATCAGATTCAACTAATTTACATGAAAGTATGATATTGACAAATACAGAAAAAAGGTAAGCTAGAACAACCCTGAAATAAAAATTATCAAGTTTTCTAAAATAAAAAAAGTAACTGAGCAAAAGGATTCCTAATTTGATAGCAGAATTGTATTTTTTGCCTGTGAAGATATTCTTTGTCTTTCACAAAAAGTATACTTCTCTAATGTGCTATATTTTCATCCTAATCCATTGATCAATTAGATTTCTTCTCCTTCAGTCTTGTCAAACACATTTTTCACAATAACTAAATTTTCTTACTATAAAAAATAAAATGAAATCAAATTGACGACTAATTTTGTTGTAATGAAATAGATTCACAGCGTATCTGCCTGATATTTATTGATCTGATTAAGCGAGCACATTGTTTTTATTTATTAAAGAAAAGTTGCCCTTTACATCTATAAAAACAATGACTGATTAAAGCGAGTCATGACAAAGACTGTTTGATAAAAAAAAAAAATCATCTGCTGTTAGCATTGTCTTCCCAGCATTGTCTTCCCAGGATCCCTGAAACACTTTGAATTACGTCCTTGCAAAGACATGGGCTTGAGAAAAAATCGAACGATTCGTGTATAGATGATTAAAGAGAAATATATCGGTTAATATGACTTAATTTTCCTTTTTAAGCGCTTGAGAATGATTGCTTTCCTTAACATGTAACTCAAGTGCTCAATTTAAAGAAACTTGGACAAAAAAATCTAATTAGACTCACCTTTTTCCGACTAGCAAAAAATGCAATGATATATTGAGTTTGAATATTTATTATTAAACTTATCTGTCCGTCCGATTGCCCCAAATCCCTTTTTTTAACTTCTCTAACATTCTAAACAGTAACCAACTTATCTTTTTGATTTTGAGTGGTACTATAGTACCTAATGCATGTATTCATTTGCCATTAGTAAAATATAGTTGAGAGTGTATATATTACTATACAGTTAGTTTTCGGAATATTATTTTTCACCCTGAAGAAAAAAGGGCCAAAACGACTTATTTCTACAAAAACCTGGTTCCCTGATATTCCTTTTTACATATTATGCAATAACCAAATCACCGTATCCAACGGGTAACGCGGGGGAGTCGCTAAAAAGTATGGGGGAGTCGTTTTCAACGTATGGGGGAGTCGATTTTCACCGCTTCGGAGTCAGAAGTGTTCTTTAACCATAGATCTGAAAATGCTTCGTGACTGTTCTTATTCATTTATTGATTGATTTTTTATGGGTTGTCAATTTATAAAAGTGTGTTGTCAGTTTCTATCTGATGACAGATGTTTTTTGACATATATTAAAAAATTTATGAGAAGAATGAATATTACAGCCTTCCTTAATTTTCTACATTTGACACTGCGTTTATTAATTTCTAGCTAACTTCCATCTTGGGAACGGGGCAGTTTTATGGCGTTTGAACTGGAAAGCAGATATGTCAATGCGTGGGATCAACCAATCATGCGGAATGATGGTCAATTACCGTTACTATCTGGAAAACACAGAGGAAAATAGTCAAAAGTACCTAGAGGATCAGTCTATAACAGCGTCCCAAGATTTCTTAAAACTTGTAGAGAACGGGATATAAAATCGTTATTTTGCATATCTAAATCTTCCTAACAGAAAAAACAAACATTTGATTTATTTGAAATATTGGGCTAAATGTACATGTAGTATGTGGTAAATGTGAAATAAGTACCGGTAAATGATCTCGAGTATGTATGCATTTTACTTAGTTTTGTTATTTGATTTTGTTTCATAGCATTTCCATGTAATTTATTTTCATTATATACAGGGTTTTCAAGTAGAAGACTATAATCAATAAATTTGAGTGAATGGACACAATGGTTCTCTTTTCATTGTTAATCTGATTAGAGAGAGAACATAAGCAAGGTAATAGTTCAAAGGAAATGTAAATGTTAAACATCTGTAATTATACTCAAAAGTCCAAAGAAAATAAAAGCAGCAAGGACCTTTGAAAACATCAGAGTGAGTCAGTTGGGTCTATAGAGCCAAAGGTAGTAAGATTCAACTGTCGACCGACCAGACCCACTGCAAATTTCTCTTTAATATTTAACTCTAACACCAAGATAAAGTTTATTGTTTTTATCGAGAATTTTCTAATAATTATTTAGCGTTAATGCTTAATTATCGTTAAATGTCTTAAAAGTTAATGAACTGAAGAATTGCATGAGACAAAGGTTTATATTTAGACATACTCTCAGCAATTTGCTAGAACATTTATTATCGGGTTACGGGCAAAGCATGGGACATTAAGAAGCAGGGATGGTGAACAGCTTACTATTAGATTTAAGGGAAATATCAGTTTTCAGACCTTGAGGGATAAGAAGCAATTTGATAAAAAAAAAAGTGACATCACAACTCTGTACCTATAAATTGTAAAAGTCTTATGTTTGATAATTCTCTCACATTTATGAGCAGATCAAACTATTGGTATGTATTCATTGGATAAAATATTTTTGTCTACTTTTTAGACAGGTAAAATACTAAATATGTCAATAAATCTAAGCAAAATGCAAAATTTTATACAAATTCTTTAATTTGCCAAATAAAGTTTTTGTAAGATTTCAGCATTTAAAGATTATTTGCAAGTATGCTTTGTGCAATGTAATCTCTGATATCATATTCATTTGCATATATTTCATTTTGATACGTACTACTTGTATTTAGTTGTTTGTATCATCTGTCCTTAATACTAGTTTTGTTTTTTGTTTTAAAATTTATCTTTGTATTCTTTAACCATAGATCTGAAAATGCTTCGTGACTGTTCTTATTCATTTATTGATTGATTTTTTATGGGTTGTCAATTTATAAAAGTGTGTTGTCAGTTTCTATCTGATGACAGATGTTTTTTGACATATATTAAAAAATTTATGAGAAGAATGAATATTACAGCCTTCCTTAATTTTCTACATTTGACACTGCGTTTATTAATTTCTAGCTAACTTCCATCTTGGGAACGGGGCAGTTTTATGGCGTTTGAACTGGAAAGCAGATATGTCAATGCGTGGGATCAACCAATCATGCGGAATGATGGTCAATTACCGTTACTATCTGGAAAACACAGAGGAAAATAGTCAAAAGTACCTAGAGGATCAGTCTATAACAGCGTCCCAAGATTTCTTAAAACTTGTAGAGAACGGGATATAAAATCGTTATTTTGCATATCTAAATCTTCCTAACAGAAAAAACAAACATTTGATTTATTTGAAATATTGGGCTAAATGTACATTTAGTATGTGGTAAATGTGAAATAAGTACCGGTAAATGATCTCGAGTATGTATGCATTTTACTTAGTTTTGTTATTTGATTTTGTTTCATAGCATTTCCATGTAATTTATTTTCATTATATACAGGGTTTTCAAGTAGAAGACTATAATCATTAAATTTGAGTGAATGGACACAATGGTTCTCTTTTCATTATTAATCTGATTTGAGGGAGAACATAAGCAAGGTAATAGTTCAAAGGTAATGTAAATGTTAAACATCTGTAATTATACTCAAAAGTCCAAAGAAAATAAAAGTAGCAATGACCTTTGAAAACATCAGAGTGAGTCAGTTGGGTCTATAGAGCCAAAGGTAGTAAGATTCAACTGTCGACCGACCAGACCCACTGCAAATTCCTCTTAAATATTTAACTCTAACACCAAGATAAAGTTTATTGTTTTTATCGAGAATTTTCTAATAATTATTTAGCGTTAATGCTTAATTATCGTTAAATGTCTTAAAAGTTAATGAACTGAAGAATTGCATGAGACAAGGGTTTATTTTTAGACATACTCTCAGCAATTTGCTAGAACATTTATTATCGGGTTACGGGCAAAGCATGGGACATTAAGTAGCAGGGATGGTGAACAGCTTGCTATTAGATTTAAGGGAATTATCAGTTTTCAGACCTTGAGGGATAAGAAGCAATTTGACAAAAAAGTGACATCACAACTCGAGTTGTACAGATCTGTACCTATAAGTTGTAAAAATCTTATGTTTGATAATTCTCTCACATTTATGAGCAGATCAAACTATACATTATGTATTCATTGGATAATATATTTTTGTCTACTTTCTAGATGGGTAAAATACTAAATATGTCAATAAATCTAAGCAAAATGCAAAATTTTATACAAATTCTTTAATTTACCAAATAAAGTTTTTGTAAGATTTCAGCATTTAAAGATTATTTGCAAGTATGCTTTGTGCAATGTAATCTCTGATTTCATATTCATTTGCATATATTTTATTTTGATACGTACTACTTATATTTAAGCGTTGAAAAAAAACTAAAATTGTAAAAAAAAAAATTCATTTTTAGTTTGTCTTATTTCATTTTAGATGCAGTTATATTTGCAATCAGGAATTATTTGACTTTTCAATAATCAACTTTCTTTTATATATGCAGCAATTTACTCTTGTCATCTGCAGATTTTTTTCTCTTAGTATATTCGATAAGCTAGAACATACTCTGTGTATGAATAATTTCTTAAACGATGTAAATTATTAACAAACAAGTTGATGAAACAAGAATATCAAGAGTCTCATTTAACGTAATCGTTTTGGTAGTTCTATAGTCGATACAAAGACCTTGTCGGCAAAAACAATTTATCATTCAATCAATCAAATGTTGGTTGATATTTTCATACTTATTTTCAGCCCATTATTACACTTAAATTATCGATAGATTTTCCCGATCATGACAACGAACACAAAGCGGGTATGACCGGTCGGCATCCTCACTCCTCAACGTCACCTGATCCACATCTGATTTTTTTTTTTAGATATCCTTGTTTGCTCGCTCTGTTTTTTGTATTGTTAAATAAAAATTTTGAACTTGAATACTGTTGCTATTTAAATCGATAAAAGCCCAAATGTTATTTTTGTAAGCTATGAAATTGGGCCATTTGAAACCTAAGCAATATCATCAAATCATAGGCTTTGCAAATATTAAGAAAATCTGAAAACGGTCTATCAATCTTGAGTATACAATAGATAAAATAATCTTTTGAAGAAGAAGAAGAGCGTTAAAACGTTATCTATTTTCTATAGCCAAAAATTCAATTTAGAACTTTGCATCACTTTTTTAAAAAAAATACAAATATTGATTTCATGTGTAATATAATAAATTTGATGCTATTCTTTTGACAAGAGAAGTAACCTACACTTTGTATCAAAATTAATATACTAATTTTAAAACAAAGTTTTCTTTTAAAAAACTAATGCATTTTCATTAGCAATCTTCTTAGAAAAATTATGTTACGTATGTTGTTAAAGAAATGGCAAAAAAAAAATTTTCTTAGTAAGGAAACTGCTTTCACTTAAGGAGAAGCATTTTTTATCATTTCTGTTTTGACTCTTTTTTAAGTTTACCTTTTAAATATGTACGTCATTAAAGAACGTAATTCAATTTAACATATTTTGTTGTAAAGATTGAGATCTAAAATTAAAATAAATAAATTTCATGAATTTTATAGATTTAATGTTAATATTCTAATAATTGTATTCCAGTGTAACAAAGTTAATGGTGTTCAGCAACACGTCTCTCCTTTGGCCCTCTTTACACAAGACAGGAATATGGCATTCTTTATTAGAATTAATTGTTTTAGATTCTGTTTCCTTTACCTAGAATATCTCTTCTATAGTAACTCTTACCATGCTCCAAGTAAGACTTGACAATGATCCAAAACCAATACTTCATTGACGAGGACATTATTTTGCAAATTTTTCAAGGTCTTTTTAATATAAACTAGATGCTGTCATTGGGCAACAACAATATTATTTCTTTAAAAAAATATTCCGTTTTTAACCACCAAGTCCAATCATCCCTGGATTAAAATTATAATACTTATTCCAAAATATGTCCTACTGTGCAAAAAATGAAAGAAGAGTTTATGGAACCTGGATTTTGTTAAATGGTATTGCAATACTTCAGTAAATAAAAAAATGTCTCCCTCCCCCATTTCTTTAGCCTTCATGGTGAAAATCGAAATTCTGAAAGCTTTTTAGGCTCGCCTACTGGACACCACCCGTCACCGTTCAATAGATGATTTGGCAAAAAATGTAAAAGGGGTACACTGAACCAGGCTTTTGTGGAAGGAAGTTCCTTTTTCGAGTCCTCAATCCTCCCCTGTAGTGAAGATCAAAATTGGGAAACTTTACTGCAAATCTACAAGACACTTCCAATCACTTATTGACAAAAATCACCTCCAGGGGGATATTAAAATTCTAAAAACAAATCCACAAAACATTCCAAGTTATATTCACATGAAACATATGGAGATAACGAACAGTATTCAAGATCAAAAATACATAAAACAATACAAAATAAGAACAGAGCAAACACGGACCTCCAAAACACCAGAGGCTGTATCAGGTGTTTCGTGGATAAGTGAGCATCCCCTGCCGACCGGTTCACACCGGACCCGCTGTGTGCTCCTTGTCATGATCGAGAAATAACGGAAAAATCCTTCGTAAATTCAGTGTATAAATAATGGACTAACAATTAGTAGGAGAACGTCAGTCAGCATTTGACTCAATGCTAAATTGTATCTGCTAACAAGGTCATTGTGTTGACCATAGAAATTACGAAATTATGATTTTAAACGAGACTGCTGATTATTCTTGTTTCATCAACTTGTTTGTCAATAATTTACCTCGTTTTAGATATTGTTCACACGTAGAGAATGCTCTTGCGTATTGTTTCAACTGAGATTTATAAACTCTGTATGCAGGTGATGAAGTTATATTGCTGCATAAGTAAGGGAAGTTGACAATTGAAAAGTTAAAGTCATCAGGTTTATCATAGAGCTAGGTTATTTGATAACCTTTGAAGTCTTTTTCAAGTAAAATATCCAAATATGAAACAATTGTTTTAGAATCTGCGGTATCATTTATCTAAAGCTCAACAGAATATATCGTATCGACATAAGAATGGAAATTAACATTGTTAATTGACAATACGTCATCGATATATCTAAATGTCATATGAATACAAAAATTGGCCGGCTTATAACGGAGCGCAATTTGTACCGATTGGAATTTCTATAGATTGTTCGAAAACTTGGTCTCCAAAAACAACATAGGGAATTATTTGACTTTTCAATAATCAACTTTCTTTTATATATGCAGCAATTTACTCTTGTCATCTGCAGATTTTTTTCTCTTAGTATATTCGATAAGCTAGAACATACTCTGCGTATGATTTATTTCTTAAACGATGTAAATTATTGACAAACAAGTTGATGAAATAAGAATATCAAGAGTCTCATATAACGTAATCGTTTTGGTAGTTCTATAGTCGATACAAAGACCTTGTCGGCAAAAAAAATTTATCATTCAATCAATTAAATGTTGGCTGATATTTTCATACTTATTTTCAGCCCATTATTACACTAAAATTATCGATAGATTTTCCCGATCATGACAACGAACACAAGGCGGGTATGACCGGTCGGCATCCTCACTCCTCAACGTCACCTGATCCACATCTGATTTTTAAGCGCAGCGCAAAGCGCTTTCTGTCGCCGTAAATTTACTTCCGTTTGCGATCCAGCGCCACTAAGCAAGTTAGATAACGTTTTATCCTTCTGCGGAGTGCAGAATAACTCCACTGGTTTTTCTAAAAATATGCAACTGGAAATCCCCGACTCTCTTTCGGCTATTTTTGTGCAATACTGAGTTACGTGCAGTTCTAATAATAGGAGTCAATTAGTAGGTAAAGATATTCATGCACATTGTTCGAAAACTTGTCAAGCTTATCTCTATACATTGTAGTTCATTCTAAATCGTATCGGCACTCATCACATGTGTACCATGTAGTTAACAGTTGCTGCATTTATGGCACAAATATTTAATTGAAACTGTATATTATATGTCATGCGCATTTAATGTAGTGATCAAATAAGTACATATTTTCAAAACTAAGATGAGATATTGACAAGTACTAGTATCTAAATCTTCGAACTGGAATTAAATTATTTAGTAGCAATTATAAAACTGATTTACAAGGTGCATATGTACGTTCTATAAACGTATATCCATATAAACTCTTGTTTTTTCATCTACGCGTAGACCCTAATTTCAGGCAATGCAACTAAAAACAAGTTGTTGTTTTTTTTTTTTGAACATATTTTATTGACAACGTCAAAAGGATCGGACACAAGTTCAGAAACTTAGATAGTCCTCTCCTAATATAACATTTTGTGAAATTGCCAAAGTAAAACAAACATATAAACATATGGTCTACTATATACATTGTATACATTGTAGCAATAGAAAGGAATAAATTCTTTAGATATACAAAAATAATTTAAGATGTTGAGAAAAAACTTATTTTGAAAAACGACCACATTCATTTAAGAAACTTTGAATAGTCTTAAAAAGTTCAGCATTTTGTTCGAAAGTTAAAGAATCATCGCCCCATAGCATTAAATGTACATCTATAATATGTAAATAATTTAATGACAATAGCTTATTCATTAAGGAATTTCTTGCTTTTACATAATGTTTACAAACAAAAAACAGATGATATGTATCTTCTAGTAGTCCACAAGAACAATTAGGACTGGTAATTAGGTTACAGCGATATAAATCAGACTTTAAAATACAACTGTGTCTCAATCTTGTATGAATTATGTTCAAAAACCTTTTTCCATAAGAAAAATATTTCTGAGGTGTTACATTATTATTTTGAAGATAGTTTTTAAAAATTTTAATAGAAGTTGCCTCCCTTGTTTTTAGACTAAGGGAATTCCACTTTCTAACGGTATCGGGAATAAATGATTTATTGTAGAGTTCTAATCTGTATTTTGGCAAAGAATAATTTAAAGAATTCCGGATAGTGTATCCTGAAATGTTGCCTCTAGTAGCGGGTACTAAGTTTTGCAAGTAAATAGGGACTAAATTATTGTGCATTTTGTACATTGTTATTAGTTTTGCCCTATTTCTTCTATATTCCAGTGGTTCCCAGCCTATTTCCAAATATAATGAATTTCTTGAAGCAATAATTGTAAGCCCAATAACTATTCTTGCAGCATATAGTTGTACTTTTTCAAGATTCTCAATGTCTGTTTTTGTGCATCCAGACCAAACTTCAACAGCATATTCAAGTTGTGGTCTAATAAAAGATATATACATCTGGGACAGAATATCTCTTGACACAGTAAATTTTAATTTTTTAAGAAGCCCCAATTTTTTGTATGCTTTCTTTATAATGGTATCAATATGATCAGACCATCCTAAGTTAGACGACAGAAGTATCCCAAGATGTTTATGTTCCGTAACATATTCCAATTGGCAATTGTCAAAAAATAATTTGGGAAAATGCTGTACATTTTTCAAACTAAAAAATACTGCTTTGGTTTTCTGTGGATTGAATTTCAATAACCATTCTTTGACCATTCATCTAGTATTCTAAGATCATGGTTAAGATTTTGTTCAATATGATTAATATTATCTGAACATTGTTGTAAAGAATTATCATCAGCAAATAGTCTACAAAGAGATATCATATTTTCAGCCACATCATTTACATACAATAAAAATAATAGGGGACCAAGTACTGAGCCCTGAGGAACTCCAGCTTTTACTTGTCCTACTGAGGAAAAATGATTTCTATACATGACTTGTTGGGTTCTTTTGCTTAAATAACTATCAAACCAATCTAGCATATCACCATTAATTCCATACATTTTTAATTTATAAATTAAGCCTTTATGCCAGACCCTATCAAATGCCTTTGATAAATCACAAAAACACCATACAACAGAATTTACCTTCATCAACACTTTTTACTATAGAATGGTATGTTTCTAAGAGTTGATATACTGTGGAATGACCTGGTAAAAAACCTGCCTGGTATTTATAAAATATATTATGTGAATACAAGAAATTGTAAACATGCTTAAAAATTATTCTTTCAAAAATTTTGCTTATACAACTCAGCAGAGAAACTGGTCTATAGTTTGAAGTGATGGAAGGGTCATCTTTCTTAAAAAGTGGAAGAACATGTGCTAGTTTCCAGCAGTCTGGAAATGTCTTTAGTGATAGGGATTTGTTGAATAGTATACACAAAGGTTTTGAGATAGTTTCTTTGCAAGATTTTAACATTTTATGGCTGATGCAATCAGGACCAACGGCTTTATTAACAGGAATAATAGAAATTATATCAATGATTTCTTGCTCTTGTATTTCAATGTGTGGAAAATTATCCGTACATCTTGACACTATATTTGGGAGCTCTTAGTTACTGTCATCTAACTCTGTAATTGATGTGAAATATCTATTTAATAGTTCTATTTTTTCTATGTCTGAAAATGCGAAACTTTCAGTGCCATTGTTGTCTGTAAACTGAATAGGTGGAATTTCATTTGTTGGTTTAATATGAAAAGTGTCTTTCAGTAACTTCCAGTATAGTTTTTGATTGTTCAGACTAGCATCCTTAAGATGAGAATCTATATTATCATAATAGTTTTTAATAGCATACTTTTTCATATTATTAAACTTATTCCTTTCTTTACGAAAGTTTTCCTTACAATATCAGATTCTCTTTTTGTTTTTTGAGCTATTTTTCTTAGTCTATTGCGAATACGCAAGGTTTTCTTTAGAAGAGAGTCCATCCATGGTTTATCATTTGGCCTTATAGTAACATTTTTTTCAGGTATGCATTGATGAATAATAGAGTTAAATTTTTTTGTGAAGTTTGTTGTTGCAGTATTAATGTTTTCTGTATCATTAATAAGTCATGTACATTTTCCAGCAAATGTATGGCTAAATTTATGATCTAAATTTGGTCGGAAAACTCGTCGACCATCCCCCTTCCAATAAATTGCGATTTATACGTAAATATTTCCATTTCTAATTTTTTCTCTCTATGATAACTCTTTGAAAGTTAGCGGAGTTAATTTCTTGATAATTTTACTGGAATGTTAATAAGGCAGGTGAATAGGTCAGGAGCTAAGAAGGCCTAATATGCATGCAAATCTCGTGCGCATCTGTCTGAGTCTGACGCTAAGGAGGTCAAATATACATGAAAATTTCGTTCGGCTGCCATTGTGTTTGACGTCAGTGGGCGAGGACTATTGAAATTTGAAATAGGGATGTGAATCCTCGTATAATTTAAATTTATGTCTGCATTTTAAAGTCCGTTATGCAAATTATGCAATAAGAAGATGGAGAAAGAAAATAGTTTTACACGTTGTTTTTTTTTTTCAGAAATACATTGCAGTTTGGACTCAATATCTGTCATTTAATTGTATATATTTGGGTGTTTTTTAAGAAACGGAGAAATATTTTCTTGCATTTTCAAGTACTGTAGAAGTACTTTTTTCCGCGTGGTATTATTTTACGCTATGTAAGCGGTCACAGATAATCCGCGGAAATTTGTCCAAGCGTACTTAATATAAATGTAAGGCATATGGTGACAGTGAAGAAAATCCGCGTAATTTTCTACCCGCGGATTAAACAGAAATTGAGATTCCGCGGAATTATGACCCCGCGGAAAAAAGTACTTCTACAGTATGTAAAATTGATTGATGTATTGACAGAAGAAGAAAATGTAAAATGCTTAATATAAAAACGGCATAAAAGAATGTTGAATTTCATATCCCAACGGGAAGATTCACATGTTTGATTATGTATCAAACAATTGTGCTCGGCCGCACTCTAAAGTTATTGTATAAGTTCCAATACAATTTAAATTAAATAAAATCTGATGAATTTCAAATAGCAATATGCTTAGCGCTTCCCAGTACTTTAAGTACTTTGATTTTTAGATATCCTTGTTTGCTCGCTCTGATTTTTGTATTGTTAAATAAAAATTTTGAACTTGAATACTGTTGATTTTTTAGTCGATAAAAGCCCAAATGTTATTTTTGTAAGCTATGAAATTGGGCCATTTGAAACCTAAGCAATATCATCAAATCATAGGCTTTGCAAATATTAAGAAAATCTGAAAACGGTCTATCAATCTTGAGTATACAATAGATAAAATAATCTTTTGAAGAAGAAGAAGAAGAGGAGCGTCAAAACGTTATCTATTTTCTCTAGCTAAAAGTTCAATTTAGAACTCTGCATCACTTTTAAAATAAAAATACAAATATTGATTTCACCTGTAATATAATAAATTTGATGCTAAACTTTTGACAAGAGAAGTAACCTACACTTTGTATCAAAATTAATATACTCATTTTAAAACGAAGTTTTCTTTTTTAAAAAAACTAATGCATTTTCATTAGCAATCTTCTTAGAAAAATTATGTTACGTATGTTGTTAAAGAAATGGCAAAAAAAAAAACTTTCCTTAGTAACGAAACTGCTTTAACTTAAGGAGAAGCATTTTTTATCATTTCTGTTTTGACTCTTTTTTAAATTTACCTTTTTAATATGTACGTCATTAAAGAACGTAATTCAATTTAACATATTTTGTTGTAAAGATTGAGATCTAAAATTGAAATAGATAAATTTCATGAATTTTATAAATTTAATATTAATATTCTATTAATTGTATTCCAGTGTAACAAAGTTAATGGTGTTCAGCAACACGTCTCTCCTTTGGCCCTCTTCACACAAGACAGGAATATGGCATTCTTTATTAGAATTAATTGTTTTAAATTCCATTTCCTTTACCTAAAATATCTCTCCTATAGTTACTCTTATCATGCTCCAAGTAAGACTTGAAAATGATACAAAACCAATATTTCATTGACGAAGACATTATTTTGCAAATTTTTCAAATCCTTTTTAATATGAACTAGATGCTGTCATTGGGCAACAACAATATGATTTCTTTAACAAAATATTCCGTTTTTAACCACCAAGTCCAATCATCCCCGGAATAAAATTATAATACTTATTCCAAAATATGTCCTACTGTGCAAAAAATGAAAGAAGAGTTTATGGAACCTGAATTTTGTTAAATGATATTGCAATACTTCAGTAAATAAAAAGATGTCTCCCTCCCCCATTTCTTTAGCCTTCATGGTGAAAATCGAAATTCTGAAAGCTTTTTTGGCTCGCCTACTGGACACCACCAGTCACCGTTCAATAGATAATTTGGCAAAAATTGTAAAAGGGGTACACTGAACCAGGCTTTTGTGGAAGGAAGTTCCTTTTTCGAATCCTCAATCCTCCCCTGTAGTGAAGATCAAAATTGGGAAACTTTACTGCACATCTACAAGACACTTCCAATCACTTATTGACAAAAATCACCTCCAGGGGGATATTAAAATTCTAAAAACAAATCCACAAAACATTCCAAGTGATATTCACATGAAACATATGGAGATAACGAACAGTATTCAAGATCAGAAATACATAAAACAATACAAAATAAGAGCAGAGCAAACACGGACCTCCAAAACACCAGAGGTGATACATGTATCAGGTGTTTAGTGGATAAGTGAGCATCCCCTGCCGATCAGTTCACACCGGACCCGCTGTGTGCTCCTTGTCATGATCGAGAAATAACGGAAAAAATCCTTCGTAAATTCAGCGTATCGATAATGGACTAACAATTAGTAGGAAGACAAGGTCATTGTGTTGACCATAGAAATTACGAAATTATGATTTTAAACGAGACTGCTGATTATTCTTGTTTCATCAACTTGTTTGTCAATAATTTACATCATTTTAGATATAGTTCACACGTAGGGAATGCTCTTGCGTATTGTTTCAACTGAGATTTATAAACTCTGTATGCAGGTGATGAAGTTATATTGCTGCATAAGTAAGGGAAGTTGACAATTGAAAAGTTAAAGTCATCACGTTTATCATAGAGCTTGGTTATTTGATAACCTTTGAAGTCTTTTTCAAGTAAAATATCCAAATATGAAACAGTTGTTTAAGACTCTGCGGTATCATTTATCTAAAGCTCAACAGAATATATCGTATCGACATAAGAATGGAAATTAACATTGTTAATTGACAATACGTCATCGACATATCTAAATGTCGAGTTGAAAGCTACAGCAACAATTTTTTTTCTTTTCATGCATTGGATGTTGGACAAATTCTGCTTCATATGAATAAAAAAAATTGGTCGGCTTATAACGGAGCGCAATTTGTACCGATTGGAATTTCTATAGATTGTTCGAAAACTTGGTCTCCAAAAACAACATAGATATTGTCAATCAGAAACTCGAGCATCTTTTTGATATCAACTTCAGAGTCTTGTGTGTACAATCAGAAAGTTTTTTTAACAAAATAATTTCCAAATGACCAACGAAAGGTAAGTAAATTTACGATTTCCATTTTTATTAAAAAAAATCAGCTGTCAATGAAATCAAATTGCCCGGACTTTAATCGTTGGGAATGATTGTATATAAAGATGAAAATTCGCCAATAATAAACCATAACATTATTTGGTTATTGCATAATATGTAAAAAGGAATATCAGGTTTTGTAGAAATAATTCGTTTTGGCCCTTTTTTTCTTCAGGGTGAAAAATAATATTCCGAAAAGCTGCTGCAGAGCAGTTGTTGAATCCACATTGAATAGACACGGATTTCTTCACTTTAAAGGAATAGGATTGCTTCAAGTTACTACTCTTGTTAACTGAAAAGGTAAAATAGGAAAATAAAATTTACATCGTAATATCTGGGTTCACATTTTTTTCCTACATAATTCGATACAAGCACAAAACTAGGTCAAATACATTTGCAACGATTTTCATTATAAGCAATCACCATTGTGTATTATCTTTAAATGCATGTCTCTCGCCCATTTGGGTACATTCCGCTAACTATTTTTAATATGGGTAGGAGAAGAAAGTAGTGCAGAAAAAATTACAAGTTCCTTAACTTGCAGACTTGCATAAAAAATTGTGCAGATGTACTAAACTGAGCCTCACACTTGTTGATAACGAGTATCTTACCTACCAAAAAAGCTTGGCAAATGTAATTTATCAAAAAGATCAGCCAAAATATTTTGTGTATTATAACGCCAGTGAGAACTCTGAATTTCCCCTACTTTCACTTTCATTTTCAGAGGTTCCCGCAGACAGACGCATTTTGCCGGAAAACGAATCTGACATGCCACCCCGAGATTTTAACCAAGGAAAGACAACTTGATGTGCTTTGATTTGAGAGGTCAACCACTGCTGAACGAAAATTAGCGACATCGCTCTGAGAAGAAACTTTAACATTGTCGCCTATGGGAAAACAATTGTTGGACTGTACCCATTTTAGATATCATCCTAGAAGACCATTCTTAACAGAATAGCTTACCTTCCAATATTTCACTGCCATCAGCAAAACACCATTCCAGGGAATCATTTGGATATTGATAGGTTTTGTTCATGTTTACAACGTAACAGCTGATTGAGATATTCTCATACTTTTGGACAGTGGTGACATTAGGTTCCATTACAATATCAGGTTTTTCCCAGACCTTTACAGAAGCATTTGCTGCACCAGTGCCGTAGAAATCCAACTCATCCAACACTGCTTGACAGGAATATACACCTGCAAAGATTTTTTTCTGGCTAAATTGATTTTTTTCTTTCTTTTCTTAAATATCGTGGTTTTAGTCTAATTTTTCTCTACATTATTCTCTTCAAATCACTTTTAGTTTTTATCACCATTAAATGGTGTCTGTTCTGTATATCTTTACTTTTTAAATTGCATTGATGTAGCAATATTGTTTAACTGCTTTGGATTCTTAAAGCTGTATTCCCAATTGATGATATTCAATACTCATATCTTATTTCAAATACATGACAGAGTCTAACCTTGGTATGAATGGTCCACTGTTGTGATGTTGAGTTGAGATTCACATCTGTGGCCAATACATTGTGAACCCATTACAAAGTCGGACTGGGTTAGGTTGTGTCCATCTTTAGTCCACAAAAATGTTGCATGTGACCATGAAAAGTTGAAGAATACGAAATCAAAATCACAGCTCAGATGACCAATATCTCCCACGAGGTATGGTGGATTTTTTCTTATAAGTACAGATAAATTAACCTCTGAAATAAAAGCAAATATGTTTCGAAACGGATGTTCAACATATACTTAAATAGGGACCATAGTTTTATGGATCAAGTTTTAATTTGACACACCAATATAAAATTCTGACTATCGTTTATCTATTGAAATGAATTTTTTTTATCATTGAAAATAAGTAACAAGTATTTATTTGTTCATTATAGTGTCATTGTTTAGAAAGAGTATTTAATATATATAGGATCTCCTTTGGTTTGTGGTTTGATATGATTTTTATCTAACAAGTTGTGTGTTTTCTATCCCCGAGCCTTGGCGAGGGGATAGAAAACACACAACGAGTTGGATAAAAATCATATCAAACCACAAACCGTAGGAGATTCTTTTATCACATATTTTTGTTCACTATAAATGTGTATTCTGTCTTTATTTCTAATTCAAAGTTACCTTTCGGTTACCTCGGACCAAATAACGTAATAAATAATATTACGCTGTATGAAATAGTTCGTGCAAAAATAAAAGAAAGAAAGTCTTTCAGCACTTATTTTTTTTAATTCATAAATGAATATTTGTTTAAATATATCCAATAAAGTGAAATTTGACAAAATAAGTAATTCTCTCCATCATGCACATGTATTTGGTTATTTACAGTATGTCATGCGGCATAAGAATACATAGTGTTGATACGAAAACGATATCACATGAGCTATATCAACGGGATAAAGGTAAAAATATAAACATTATTTATGGAAAATTATGCTTTGCACTCATTTTGAATCTATAGTCGTGTAGTACATTTACAGACTCACAATTCTTAATTGTAAATTGCCTTAATGGACCTAAAGCTTTTTAATCTAAAGAAAACTAACTTGAGATCTATCTTTATTGATTTTAATTACCTTTTTGTCGAATTTTAGGTTTTTTTATTTCCAAAGAACGATAAAAAAATATATTAAAAAAAATGGGGGTGAGATGTTCGAAATGCTGTTTTGTTAAATGTATCTGCTAAAACATGATAAAGTATGTGTTTTGTTAATCGTAGATTTATTCTAAACAGTTTTAAAGAAAAAAGGCATCTAAACAGTTTAGAATTCGAGAATTATTAAAAGTAATGATATTTTAAGTTTTTTTTCTGAAAGACATGAACAGATTCAACGTCAATTTGAACATGTTTTCCAATAAAGATCTTAAATATTCTCTTGGCAAATGAATATTTTTGATTTTCATAAGTTTTAACATAAATTTGATGTAAGTTGGTGCATACCTTTATAAAATATGATATCACACGTCTTTATGTTCAATTTTGGAATTCGAATTTTTAGAGGTATGTCCTCTGAGAAATCTTGTTTGAAAATAAATCTGCAAAGATCTGTCTTTTATGGATGTTTTAGTTTGTTTATGAATTATTCATTCAAGGTATTCAAATTAAAAAAAATATCAGTTTGACAGAAAGATTTGAAAGAATGGACCTTAATTAGGCCCGATGTATAATACTTTTGTTCTCCTCTTACATTTGAGAAACGACTGAAATATTTATTTTGGGATACTTCGTATATAAATTATTTGGTTTTACAAAATGAATTGTGAAAGAAACATATGACTGGGGGGAGGGGGAAGAATTGCAGAAATGCGAAATCAAAAACACATCTCAGATTTTAAGAATCTCCCTCGAAGTACGGTGAACTTTTAAAAAAATTATTTTTGCGTTTCAATTAACCTCTGAAAAAAATTTCTCGAGAGATAATCTTTAATATACTTTTGAATATTATTCAGAATCAAATAATTACTTTTTGTTGAGTACTCTGTAGTAGCCTCTTCAGTTATTGTTGTGGTTTGAAGGGTTGACGTAATTGAATTTTTTGTTACTGTTGAAGGTGCTCTTTTTGTTTTTATATCAGCTGATGAGTTTGATGGAAAAATAGTCGTTGAGTTTGTTTTCGTTGTAGGTTTTGGTCCTCGTGTTGATGTTGATGTTGATTTTAGTGGTGCTGTTGTTGATTGTCTTTTACTTGTTGAACCTGTTGTTTGGGGCAGTAGTGATATTGATGATTTCGTACTTGATGCATTTGGCGATGCTTTTTTGGTTGCTGCTATAGAAAATAGATATGGGCTTTTTGTTGATATGTTCTGTGACTTTGTTGGTAGAACTGTCGGGGGAAAATGCGTCGTTGTTTTTGATCTTGTCGTTGTTGATGTTGATTGTGTTGGTTGCGTTGATGGTAATGGTGTTGATGTTGATGGCTGATAAGTTGCTGGATCTGATATTGATAGCGTTGTTTTGGGCGATTTTGGTTGACTTGTTTGGATTGGTTTTGTAGTTACAAAAGCTACAGTATCCGGAACTAAAACAAATCATAAAATGCTTTGATAAAATAATAAGGATTTCATGCTTAAGTGTTGTCAACCAAAAAAGTTATGTAGTTTGTGGATATAAGTGCATATAAATCAAATAGATATATTCCTTATTGTATTGTGAGTCAGAGAAAGAATGGGAACAAAGTTTTTACATTTCAAGTAGAAAACAATAACAAATTATAGATAGAAAACAAAAACAAATCGAGTTTACGCCCTTGTTTTACAGTGGTTGGAATGTTGCTCTTGAGTCGGGGAATAAGAATTATTAGTAAATAATTACGTCTAGTGTTCGAATTCCACCGCCCTACCAAACATACAAAAGATAAATATAGTTCAACTATAGTTATCTATAATAATCAATTTAATAAATCAAATTATTACATTTTTAACAGTGAAATACTGTAAATTATCCATTGAATAAAAGTGATATCCCGTCACGGTGTGAAAGGATATCAAAATGATATCCTGTCACAGCGTGTAAGAATATCAGAGTGCGGGAAAACTCTCGATTTTCCTTCTCCTCACCAAGAGTGTTGTAAAATATATTCCTTAACCTGTTATACATAGAAAACGAGTTCATAAAACATTCTGTCATAAAATAAAACTGCGAAAGTTACCCAAATATGTTGCTGAAATTCATTTTTACAATGTTTTTCACCTAGCTATGACGTCTCAACCGCTCAACTATGACGTCATGTAGCCTAAGACTGCATTACAAAAAAGACGTAGGCAAAGGGAAAATCGAAGAAAATGTAATAAACAGAAAATCAATGTTTTGTAGTTGAATATGAAATTTATTTCACTCGTGAGACAGAATTTTTTGATATTTTCAATCGTGCTTCGCACTCGTGAAAATATAAAAAAAAATCCTGTCAAGTCCCACTCGTGAAATAAATTCCATATTCAACTACAAAACATTGAATATCCTCTATGTATTTTTCTATGAATTTCAAATAGACATATTTTATTTCTTTTTATTCCTAAGGGAAATGTAAATTTCCTGGTATAAAAAAAAAATCCTGTATGTTTATATATTTTTCAAAATTTTAGATTATTTTGTATAATTTCAGAAATTTCAATTTCTTTAAATTTTGAAAAGTTTTAAAGTAAATTTCATTATGACAGTAAATCAAGTAAGTTTTTGTATGTGTTTTTTTTTTTGGATGAGACCGTACCCCGATGTCTCATGTCGCTGTAGGTACTGGCATGATACGATCGTTCATTGCTCAATGGCCATGGGTGCCGATTTGCACACCTTAAGGTAAGTCACTCCTGAAATTTGTTATATCAAGCATTTTTTGAGAAGTATATTTTGGACAAGTACTCATAAAGTGTAACTCAAAATCGCAAAGAAAATAGGGGGTCAGTGTGCATCCTACTGATCTACGGTACATTTAAGTTGACCTTTTTGCACTTAAATTTCATCTCTTTGATCAATTACTTTAACCCTTATTATATTTGATTAGATGTAAGCATGGCTATAAATATAATCTTAATTTACGTAAAAAAGTTTGAATAATATTTATCAATAAACAAATCTTGCAAATTAATGCGTGTAAATTATTGTGTGACCTTTTTGCACTAAAAAATAACATATTTGGGGTATTAAAAAACTTAATAGGCAATAAAAAATTTTCTTATATCAAACTTTTTACGACGTGGGTGCTGATCAGTCACAAGTATCGAGTAGTTTAAAATAATGAAAGAAAAAGGTGGGGTCAGTGATGTTAATTTTGAAATATTTGTCAAAATATGCGATTTTCAGGCAAAAAATGGTGTACATTTTACCTTGACTTCTTTAATATATTTTCATTTTTTGGAAAAGTTTGTTGAGGGAAGGTGTAAAACTTAGTCTAAAAATATAAATTAAGACCTATATTAAATATTTTAAGCAATATCAAAACGGAAAATATTCTCCGAGCAAAAGTATGTGAGGCTAAATTTCCATTACATTTAATTTTATAAATGTGCAGATTTGCAGAATTTTCTGCTAAATATCCTTCCACGAAAAGAAATAGTCCCTAATTAATCTTGCTTCTTCGTAGATTTTTGAGCAGTTTTTTCATTGAATGTTAAAAAATTTACGTTGTTGAAATTAAATATGTTATAAAAATTGAATTTTAATAAGTAGTTTTGAAGTAAGAGCTTCTGCGTGAACTTTTCTAAAAAGCTGACGAGTGACTTGCCTTAACTGACAAGAGGTAGTATCTCTATGTAATTGAAATTTTCTAATAAATAGCGTCAAAAACCATAAAAAAAAAACGATATCTAGTTATTTTACCTTGAAAAAAAATGGAAACTTGATTATAGTTTCCATGTCGGGTAGAAAATAAAACAATCACTTCTTATAATACTATATATTTCTTATATTCAGTCTCTTTCTTTTCATGCACTTTGCTAACATTATACATTTATTGACTGAGTTCGAAGGCAACATGCGTTTTTTTCGGACCCAAGAACCCAAATGGCAGACAGTTTGGTTCGATGGTCTACAAAACGTATTTTTCCCGAGAACATTGTCAATAAATGTTTTGTTTTACCTTTGATTTGATTTTTTTTTTTTTTTTTTTTTTTTTTTTTTTTTTGACATACATGTATTTTGTACTGTTCTCCGTAAAGGAACCTCAGGTCCATCAATTTTGAAGAATAACGAATGAAAATGAAATTAAGCTCCGCCCACCCTGTGACTTTAGTGGTCTAACATCTCATTGTCTGGTCCAACATCTCACTGAGCGGTCCAATATCGATTTTTTTTATGCCCGCTCAGCAAAACATCAGAAATGTTAGGGTTTTTTTCGTATAGATTTAATTTGTATAGGAACAATTTTTTAAAGGTATAACAACAAATATTACTGCACACTTTTCAGTCAAGCAAGATATATTTCTTTAGCTAAAAAATCCTCAAGCGATTGTATGTTATAAATAAAGAGTGCCAACTGTGATATCCTGATAAAAGTTATTATTACGAATGTCTTAAATATCAAAGTACTAGTTTGAATAGAATGTGTTGTGGTACAATTTTAAAGAATTAATATAATCATTCCTTATCCTTCTACAACTAATTGCCAAAAATATATGCATTTTATTCTCTTATTAGCTATGTTTTGATTAATTAAGGCTAAAGGACACGATTCACATTGAGATATGATTTTTCCTGATTTTTTTGGTTTAAGTATTGCTATATTTAAAAGCAATTTCCCTTACAAAAACAAATGAACATTAACTTGTTTTTTTTTTTTTTACAAGATACCAGGGGATATTGATTCATATATTACTCTTTTCGTAAATCACTTAAAATAGACAATATCGAGAGAAAAAATTGTTGCATTTTTACTTATAGATATTTTAGCAATAATTTAGTCGTAAAATTATGAATATTGGTTGAATATATTACTAAAACATACAAAACGGATACTGGAGAAACGATTGTCATAGATAACTAACCTTGATTTAGAAAATGTAAATACATCGAGCATGCCATTGTGTAGGGGAAAAAAATGAAGTAAATGGAATTTCGAGTATTATCAGGCCTTATGGTCTAAATCAATCGAATCAATCTCAAGAATAAACTGCACACCATCTCCCCATATAAAACATTCACGCAACTGAATATAACATATACACTTAAACACTTGTTCCGCCGTTTAGATAAATAAAACCCATATATGTATGTTCATATTTTCTTTCTCGCCCCTTACTTTGCTGATATTGACACGGTTAAAATTGTCAAAAAAGAACCTGAAATTATTTTAAGAAAATTTCTACATGAAAGCTGGAAAGGGCGAATTGAAAAAATAAAATAAGTGCTAGGCTAACAATGGGAAATGACTCTTACAAATGTGAATTTCCTCTATATATCCGTCTTTAGCGTTTTTACAATTCTATTTGCCATGCAAGAATAGCATGGAAGGATTAGGGTTTTATATTGCACGCTACTCTTACTGGACGTCGCAGTATGAAAGATTATACAGCTATGAAAATTTAGATTAGTTCATATCAGTTTCATATTGAAACCATACATCTTTCTTTTTTAATTAACAAAGGGGACATTTTCTAAGCTCTTTCGCCGATCGTAAGTTAATATATATATCTGAATCAATTTAAAGTTCATTTATTATCAATTTCAAAGATATACACTTGAATAAAACGAAATTGAACAGTATAAAGTACACTGTATTTCAGGTAACGGAATCGAGTTTCTTACCAATATATGATAGGGTCCATAAGATCCAAATTGTTACATGTACAAGTCTATTATTGGATTTCATATTTCTATAATGTTGAACTATATAATTTGATTTGATAGGAATGTGTTATCAAAATAGCCTACTAAGTACTCCATTCTCTTGTTTACCAAAGCGGCGTGTTCACGAGTAGGGGCTCAGATTAACTTCCATATATGTACACCTAAAGGTTAAGATGATCTGTGTTATCTATTCATATCAATGCATATTTTTCTCGGTCATATGATGTTTGTTCTGAATGGTTTTTATGTCTAGCTTTACCAGAAACTTTTCATGTTTTTTTTATAACGGATAGAAATTCTCCTGGATGAAAGAAAAATATATAAATTTGGGACTTGTTTCAATATTTTTTTATACTTATTGTTTAATTGATTTTTCTTTAATGCGTCTTTTCCTTTCAGTTTGGGAAAATCCAAGTCTAATCTATGTCTTATCCTAAGTCTTTAAATCTTTATTTTCTCCAATAATGTTTTTAAAGCCACCTTTTCAGTATATAATGGACTTCGTACTACTGTGTAATCAGATGGTTCCAGGTTTTTTTATCGTGGTTAAAGAATTGTTCAGCAGTAATACATGTGAAAAATTGCACCTGGTGATGGACATAATTTCATGGGTCGCATAATACCTGGAAAATAATTAAAATTAAACCCCAACGAAAAATAGTGATTTCACAGTAATTCTTAATTAGCATTTATCAATCCAAATTCAAGCTTTTGGGCAAGATGGAAAGAAATTTTGACTTCTATTACCGAAGTAATTATAATTCAACACATTTACAAAGATTTTAACGATATATTTCAAACGTTAAATTACATCCTGAATATCATTTCTGTCTGTCTGCTTCATGATAAACGCCCCATATCAAGGTATTTTTAATTAAGCTTTTAAAGCTGTGCTCTTGAACGGTGATTAGATATAATTCTCCTAATATTTTTAAAACAAATTTCAATCGAATTACATTAAACTGTTTTAGAATGAGTCAATTATTAAAACTTATTTCAACGCAGTCTCGATTAAAATCATTTTTAAAAGTTCTCTGCTGGATACAATGACCTTGTCAGCATACTGTTTTGAAGCAGTGAAAATCACTTAAAAATCAAAAATAACAATAACATAGACATATAATATTAAAAATATTATAAATACAGTGTAATATTATCAGATAATATTTGAACATGAATACAAAAGTCACAAAGCAAACAAAGATCTTTCATTTTTCAAAGAAATATATCGTTACTTTTATTTTAAAAGAATTGAAAAAAAAAATATCATAATCTCTCCTTTTTGAGGGAAGGTACATGTTCACATTGTTATCGCATATCTTTTGCATTAGTTTTTTTTCATGTGCAAAAGGAATATTTACTTAAGAACTAGGACTAATACTCTACAGTATTGATTATTTTTATCATTAAATGAACAAACAGACATTTTTTTGTTGTCAATCTTTTAAAGCACGTCGGATTAGATTATTAAAGTATAACTCTCTACTCCTCACCACATGTGTCTGGACTATTTACCGGGTAAAGTAAAGGTTTAGGGGAAAATGCCTTCAAGTTTCAAATTAATGTTTATTTTTTAAAACTGGGTAAAAAGATCGTTTATCAACATACTGAAAAGAGAGAGAGAGAGAGAGAGGGCAGGGGGGAACAAGGATAAAGATAAAATGTGAAGATAACTAGCAGTTGTAATTATAGCAACGCCCTTAAGTTAAAATGTAGTGTTTTATGATGAGATAAAATTACCCCAGATAGATTTCATTTGATTAGCATTCTTTTAGAGAAATCAGGAAAAAGATTTTCAATAATTAATTTAAAAGGTTTGGGAAAATATATCAGTCATGATAAAAAGGAAGGAAGTTTTCGCATGTGCATGAGTGAAATAGTGTATATTTGTATATGCAGCATTCTTTTAACTTATTTACTGAAGATATTTAAGTAATAACTTAAGCTAAGGAGACAAGTGTATTTTTAAGTTTTGCTGTTGTTTCATAACCAGAATTTAAAGTTAGGAATTTTCAGAATTTTTTTTTTGTTTTTGACTTTTGTCAGGGAATTAGGTTTCAAGGATTATGTATAATTTTTTTAACATTCTTCCATGCTAGTAGGTCTGAGAAAAAGTTTGAGGGAAAAAAATTCAAACTTTTTAGTGCTACTTAGTTCTTAGACATTTGAGAGTTTTAGGTAAGTTTGATGTAGGTAATTAGAGACAGAGTTTAGATCTGTTGATTATATACTCAAGAGATCATTATGAAAATATTGAAAAAGGTATGGAGATAACGAATAATGACCTTAATAAAACCTCAAACAATGTAAATATGTAAAAAGAGTATTATCACAGACCTCTGAAAATGATAATTATGTTGATCGGACACACCAACGAAAACCCTATGGATTGATCAAGTAACCAAACTTTGACCCAGTTAAGATTATATTTTTTTAAAATATTATTTTAACGATCATGTAATTTACTAAATGCTTAATTCAAGCGGAATGAAGTTGTTGATACCCCAAAACATCAACTTATATCTGAGTAGCCTGTGTTGATTTGAAAATTGATGGTCCTTATTTTAAGATCTTAAATATAGAATAGGTTATGGAGACATGAATACAAATTTATTGTGAAATCATATATTTTCGAGGTGTCAAATTTTTTGGTTTGTAGGCAAATGGGGGATATAATTTCCTGGTTGAAGAATTGTTCAGTAGTAATGTATGTGAAAACTTTTATTTCGCGGTGGACTTAAATTTGTGGGTCTCATTATTCCTTGAAAACAACGAAAACTAACCCCCACGAAAATAGTGATTTCACAGTATGAGACAGCAATAGGTTGCCTCGTTTAAAAAGTTATTCATACGCCGAGAATACTCTTGCGTATCGACGAAACTGAGAGACATATAAACCCCATATGCAGGTGATGGTTTATAAGGGTGGTTTTTTTTTATATACCTTTAAAAGTTTGTTCCTATACAAATCTATACGAACAAAAGTCTAATATTTTTAATGTTTTGCTGAGCAGGCATAAAAAATCGATGTTGGACCGCTCAAAGAGATGTTGGACCGCTTACGTCACAGAATGGACGGAGCTTAATCTCATTTTCATTCGTTGGTGTTAAACAGTGACAGACCTGGGGGCTGTTTCATCAAAGGTCGTAAATTTTAGCCTTTACTTAGGTGTACTTCCGGGGCTTACGCCTAAATTTAGTTGGGCGTTTTTTCCGTTTCACCAAGCGGCTTAAGTCTAGTTGTAAAAGATACGCCTAAGTCCTTGAAAACGTTGCATTGCGCAGGCGCAAAAACATAAACATTGTCCTTTGCGTACAAACATGTGTAAATTGTAGTACGTCAAAGTACAGAATAACACAAATTAGATAAATGAATACTTGCACTGATTGAAACATGCATGGATTTAAAGGGTTATGTAGGAGACATGTATCTTATAAAAAATCGATTATAGTTTTTTAAACAACATTTTAATGAAACAAGTCTTATAAATTGAAAGGAAGAAAAGGCCCGTACATGTATATCAGAATTAAGCTTACTATTTATTTTGGAATTTTAATTCGGCCCCCCCCCCCCCTCCTTCCCGAAATTGATACAGGTCATTGACTTCGTCTTTAAAAATCAACTTCATGATTCGATATATACTGACTCTACTGATAAAATGCTAATGATTAAGTTTGAGACAGAATAAGATTTCAAATCTTTATTTTCATAAGAATTATATACTTGCAAGCATAAATAATGTTTAAAAAATGCAAACAGTTTACATACGCGGTATGTACACATTTTGAGTCAAGAAATGAATTAAACACGTTTACTACTAAGGTACATATAAGACAATCCTCTCTATGTTTATTAAATTTTTGTCAATTCAAATGATTCATTTTAATATTGATATTGTTTATTAAAATGGCACAAAGGTTCATAAAATATTATCGAAATACTAGATTCTAGGTACATGCAGTTATAGAAAAAAAATTATTTACTATCTGCAGCTTAAATTTAATATAATACCGATTTACAAGTACACAGAGAGAGAGAGAGAGAGAGAGAGAAAGAGAGAGAGAGAGAGAGAGAGAGAGAGAGAGAGAGAGATTCGGGAAAAAGACTACAGTTATGCAACTATGTTTGTCTGAGAACAAATATTTTAGGGATAATTCATTTCTTGAACTCATCTTTGTAATTATCACCGTCTTACATCGATATAAAAACAGTAATAATATGTGCCCCGTTTAAAAAATTTATTATTGTCTATGAGATCCCCTCCCCAGGTTCCATATTAGATTTGCTGGGGATTTCAACCTATAAAAATAATTACCTTCTCTCCTAACTCTGTGCATTAAACGTTAATTAATCTGTAAATTCGGGAAGTTCTGGACCCTCTCTTTGATCCCCTCTAGATCCACGCATGTGGACGAGGAGTAAATAAGAAATGGACTATTCAGGCACGTAGTATCCGGGGGGGGCCAACATTTTCTCCCAACATTACCTTTACTATAGAAAGTGTCTA
>PRKT01000319.1:477694-529764 GCA_003671525.1 Saccostrea glomerata
TTTTTTTGCTTGTCAACCCTTTTTTAGGTAAGTAAAAAAAATTTTCTCAGACGTGCCTGCTATTCGAACATAATTTAATTTTAAAAAAAGAAAAATTGCTTAATATTAACTCTACGCCCGAATTTACGCCTACCCATCTTAATAGTCAGGCGTAACGATACACTCTTTCATGAAACGCAAATCTTCGTGCTAGTCCCGACTTTACGCGTAGCGCTACGACTGGGCGTACGACCTTTGATGAAACGGGCCCCTGATGTAACATCACGGAATACAGTACAAAATACATGTTTGTCAAAAAAATAATATAAAATGAAAGGTATAACAAAACATTTATTGACAGAGTTCTCCGGCAAAGTGCGTTTTGTCAGACCCTCGAACCAAATTGTCTGCTAACGGCCTCAGGCAGACAGTTTGGTTCCTGGGTCCGACAAAACGCATGTTGCCCTCGAACTCAGTCAATAAATGTATAATACTGTTACTTATAAGTACATATTTAAGGGGCGTCTTTTTTCTGAATTGTACAGATGTGAAACGTATGGTATCTTCTCACATTGGGATGCGTCCATTTTTGTATACTCAACATAGAATGGAAGTATAATGTGATGTCACGTATTCAAATCTTCTAAAATATATTTTCTATAATTCACGAAATTCTGTGATTTTGCAGCATTATCAGTAAATCAACTTAACAATTCAGAAAATGCACCATAGGATTTTCTTTTTTTTTTGAAAAACAATTTAAAAGGTGTTCAGCGATATAGCATCGAATCTTTTACCAATACATATAATTGGCAATTTAATCAAAATTGTTTAAAACCTACTACTGACTTTCATACTAGTATTTCTAAACATGTATATGTGTTGTAATTTATATCTGGAACCAACAGGAAGTTTTTAAATCTAACCCTTCTTTCTTTTTACCAAAGCAGAAAGTTTACGGGTGGGAGCTGATAAACTTCGACATATGTACAGATAGATGTTAAGATGTTCAGTATAATCAATTCATAGTGATGCACATTTCATAGTTCAGTTACATGCCTAGGATTCAAAAAAATAATTTTATTACGTTTTGTAGCCCAGGTCTCAGGTATATTACCACTTATCATCTACAGATTTTATTTATCCATTAATGCATTTTATTTTTTATTTAATTATATCTTAATCACCTTTCATAATTGATGATGGAAGGTAAACATTCATTATGCTAGTATTCTGGAGGTTGTGTACATCTGTGAGTTTGTACACAAGGGTGCGTGTGTGTGTGTGAGGTGGTTACATGTAAGAGTGTGTTCTAGTGGTCCGTGTTTTACGCCCTCTTTATTATTTGTAGATTGATTTCTGCTCATTATTTTCGGCTTTTTCATGGGAAATCATGAAATAACATCATTAATTTATATATTTGTCCGTTCTTCTGTTTGTCCTAGAGTCTTACCCAATATCTTGAGAATTTCAATTAAGAAGGATATTGAGATAACGAACAGTATTCAATTTCAAAGTCCAAAAAACAATAAAAAAAGGAGCAGAGCAAACACGGACCTTCAAAACATTAGAGGTGGGATTGGGTGCCATGGAGGAGTGAGCATCCTTGCTGAAGAAAAATCTATTTTTGGGGGGTTTTTTTTACTAAGCACATTGGTGTTTTGCAAAATGCCGACTTCGTAACCTTTGAAATTTAACTTTTATCTATTTTTCTGGGACATTCAAAGTTTTTATATAAATTTTTTTATTATTTATGTGATTTTAGTTTGTGATACAAAGCTGATACAGTATTTGTCGTAAGACCTTTTGAAAAATCCCAACATTACACATATAAGACCCATTGATCTTTGATATTCTCTTTTAAAATGAAGGTTCTGATAAATACCTAAATAAAATGCTTTTTCTGATCTTTTCATGGTTTCTAAGCTAACAAAAATGATAAATACTGTAAATTATGTGAATATAATATATATGTACATATGAGCACTCCTGATTTAAATTTATTTTTTAAAAACAAATTCATCGATTTTAACTTTTGTACGATTATTTTACAGAATATGCTGTAATTGATGAATTTTGCTAATTGAGAATATTGTTGATCAGTTAAACTTCATTTATTCCATTAAAATGACATAAAATATAAAAGAATGTTACCAATTGTCAAAAGTAAAGTCAATGTTATTAAATTTTAAACAAAGTATCATTGTGTACCATTCTTTAACATGTTTTATAGAATTTATCTCCTTGGGGTGGGATATTTCTTAAAAAGGATACAAGTAACTTTTTTTAATTAAATTTTACGAGGAACAAGTATAAAAACTGTTTTCATCGGGACCACACATTTGGATTCTATTAGTAATGAAATATAGAAGTTTAACAAGGAGTAGACTGTATAGACACCCAATAGAGACGAGAAAACTGGTGTCAATACTAGAGCTTTAAATAAACCAAAAAGAGAAGTTTTAAGATATATGACCATCAAGATTTAAAATGTGCAGCTTACATAATTTCTATCTGTTACATTTCTTTTGGTGTTAGACATTGAAATGGGACCGGAATTCGACACGAAAGACTAAGAAAATATCCTATTTTTTTCAATCAACCTCAGCTACATTCAAATGCACATTATCTTTTTATTATAAAATGGAAATATGATCACCTGCATATTTACACATTATTTCAATTTTTTGATTCATTATTTTCAAATTTGAGACAAGCATTGAATCACTGAATGAAATGTTTTAGAATGAATTTTTCTAGACAATCAGAGTATCAATTAAAGATTTTTACTATGGTTAAATACAGTCATTATAAACTATATGTTATAGTAAAATTGTAGTTTGGGGAATGTTAAGCGAGTTATATAGCAGTTTGAATTAAACCATTAGGCAGTGTCCCATGATTTTAATTTAATGTTGTCGACGTTTTCTGGGGAAATCGTTGAAAAGCATTTTTTTCCTGTGTATCGGAACCGCCAATCATGATACAGGCAGATTTAATTATGGCGGACATTTGTCGAAAATAATCTTTTACTTTTTACTGTTAATTTAGTGTTCTAATATTTACATGTATTAATAGGACGATTAAATCTTTCTCCCCAATGTTTTGCAGAAAGGTCACATTATCGTATGTTAATAATTTTTTTTTTTTTTTTTTTTTTTTGTGAAAGTAGATTGAATCTTTCTCACCCGTACTGCAATTCAAGGATTTTCTGGTGAACACTTTTCCCTTAACCTTGTTTTGCTTGACAGGGATTTTTTCTGGTTTTTCTAGTAATCTGCCTTTTCAGACAACAATAAAAAAAATGCAATTCATTATTTTGAAGAGCAGTAAAAGCTTTTTTTCTCTTACCGGAAAATGCAGTAATCCATATAATCCAAAGTAAAAGTGTTCTTAAAGTAAGTGCCATTGTCTTTCCTATTGTCCTTGTTATTAAATCTTTTAAGTTTTTAAGAACATTTCCTTATGACAATCGTTGCTTGAGCATATGAAAACTTTGTACGAGTACAGATTACAAGGATTACGTTATCAATTTTTATCTATGCCATATGCATTTAAAGTGGTTGAGTATTTTTTGAAAACACCTGCATATCATGAATTTAAAAGGTAAATAGAATGTCGGTACATAATCATATCTTTCCTTAAAGGAGGTCTGAAAAACTTAGAAAAAATGTGACAGTAGTTATAATTTCCTTAATAAGTGTTTACATAAGTTATCGTTATAGTGAATATACAATAAGCCTTGGTGTAAAGTTTGACCACATTGAGCATGACAAAAATACAGCATTTGATCCAATAAAATCGAAACATGAAAAAAAAATACGCGATAGAGGTGGAAGCTTTTTAGTCAGCAGTTACCCAAAGAAATTTTGAATGCTTGCTAAAAGCAAAAAAAAAAAATAATAAATAAATGAATAAATGTGAATAGAATATTTTTTAGAATCCTCGGAAATCATTGTCGCAAGGCATAAGCAGATTTCCTTGGTATAGATCGATTTAAATTTTAAATATATATAACTTTCTTTTTAGATATAAGACAAATCGAATTCATGACATTTCATTGATCATGTACATATACACTTTTCTTTTCAAATTTGTTTAAATATATATATGTGTATATACAAGCATATAAACAAAACTTATATGCAAGCATTCAAACAAAACAAATCAACTTAAAAGCATTATTTTGGCCACTAATTAATTTGAATAAAAAAAGAGCATGTTCTTCTTATCTTCTTCTCTCTTTTAGATATTGCACGTCGTTATCAAATTTTGACACCTTTGGCCGGATTTCTTTTGATGCATTAAAGAAATATTTACTTTAGAACAAGAGCTATTTTAGTATTGATTTTTTATTATCATTATTGAGCATACAATCTGATGTCAGTAATTTTTAAGAAAGATTAGAGTAATAAAGTGTTACTATACCCCCCCCCCCGCTGTCTGTGTCTTAAATATATAGATTAAAGGGTATAAAGAGAAATAAAATCTTTCACTTTAATGTTCGCTGTCTAACGAAGTTAAAAGATACGGAAGCCCGTTGGTGCCACGTATGAAAAATATTTTATATGGCGGCCGCCACTTATTAATTAGCGGACGCCACATATATATCTGGCGGCCGCTACTTATTATTTGGCGGCCGCCACATATATATCTGGCGGCCACCACTTATTATTTGGCGGCCGCCACTTAATATCTGGCGGCCGCCACATAAATTATTTTGCAAAAGGTGAGGGTTATTGGGTTAAGAAGATGGATGTTGACACAACCGCTGCTTATTGATAAAAAAGTAAATGATAAAAAACGAATTCTGAAATATTGGAACACCATTCTTGAAAATCCAAAATGCAAAACTTCATTTAATTCTCAACCAATCATAGCTTACAGCAAACACCATGATTTATGTCCGTGACCCCTGATGAGGCTTCTTAATAATCGAAACACTCTACAAATACTTGCATAATTCAAATCAAATATTAATCTGCTCTATGCAAAAACATATCTATTAGAAGTGTGGATTGGAGTGCTGGTTCATAATAAATCTCTTACAAGTTTGGGTGATTGATGTTGCTTTTATAATTTTTACACTGTATCCACCTCTTAAACCACACATTAAAACATGCGCGCGATTCAGGAAGCCAGGTGTTATCTGGCGGCCACCATATAAATTATGTGGCGGCCGCCAGATATATAAGTCGCGGCCGCCAGATAAATATTTGGCGGCCGCCAAATAATAAGTGGCGGCCGCCAGATGTTATATAGCGGCCGCCAGAAAAATATGTGGCGGCCGCCAGATATTATATAGCGGCCTCCAGAAAAATATGTGGCGGCCGCCAGATATTATATAGCGGCCGCCAGAAAAATATCTGGCGGCCGCCATAAAAATTATGTGGCGGCCGCCATATATTAAGTGGCGGCCGCCAGATATATAAGTGGCGGCCGCCAAATAATAAGTGGCGGCAACCAGATAAAATATTTTTCGTATGTGGCACCAACGGGCTTCCATAAAAAGATCTCATCTTTTCATTTTATTTAACAGAGAGAGAGAGAGAGAGAGAGAGAGAGAGAGAGAGAGAGAGAGAGAGAGAGAGAGCAGTTGTAATAAATGCAACAACTTGGATTTAAAATGTATTTATGTTGGTTTAAGTTAAGATCAAGAACCCAAGAAAAGTATATTTAGTTAGTGTACCTACAGAGGGAACAGAAAAAAAAAAGATTGTCAACATTCAATTTGAAATATTTGAGAAAATCTACAAGAAAACTTTATTTCTATAACGGGACAAGCTAAATGTTCTATAGGTTCGTTTTTGCTCTGCTTCTATTCTGGACTTTTGAGCTTGAATGTTGTTTGTTGCCTCCATATAATTTGAAAAACCCCTATAAAGCACCTTCACCATGTAAAGCTAGAGGACGTGAGAATTCTGCCACTTGCAGTCAGGTGATAAACATATAAAGGTAGAACTGCGAAGGAGATGTTAATAAACCCTGTGCAACGGAGCAAAAAAAATGACTTTTGAGAAGTGACTGTTAATCAATGAAACGTAAAAAAAAAACAGCCAACAACCTCAATTTAATTATAAAATGATACAAATCATGAGCAGAGCAATACCAACCAATGAAAACTTTATATTGCTGGTCACGTAACATAGAAAACCTATAACCATCTCATGGCGTCCGTTCACAATCATTTTGAACACCTTCATTGTCTTATATGGGTCAAATCTAAGACCTGTTCCAACAGAAACTACATTTGTTTTGCAATGTACATAGAAAAAAAACCTCAAAAGTGTTTAAGAAGTAGAGAGTAAAATGTAATTCAAGCCTGAAGGCAAATAGAAATAGATCAATGAGAAGTAGAGAAATATGAAGTTGATATCAAAAGGACGCTTGAGTTTCTGACTGACAATATCAGAGTGATTTTTGGAGACCAGCTCTTTCAACAATCTTTTGGAATTCCATGAGTACCAATTGTGCTCATTTTCAGCCGACCTATAGTTCCATATTCATATGAAACAGAATTTGCTTAAAATCTAGAAAACACTTGCTATAGCCTTCGACACAACGTAAAGATATATTGACAACATATTGGCAATTCACATAGGCAATTTCTCATTCTTTTTTCGATACGATACATGAGAACTTGAGATAAAATATACCACATAGAAGTCTACCATATCTCTTTCATATTTAGATATAATTTTACTTGAAAAAAAAACGTGACTGGCAATCCAGCGACCAAATCTATGATAAACGGAATAAATTTATTTTTTCACTTCTTCACGTCACTTACTTATGGAGTACTAGTAATAAATCTTGATCACCCGCATATAGAGTTTATATCTCTCAGTTTATGCGATACGCAAGAGCATGCTATATGTATGTACAATTCCTAAAAAAAAAGATACATTAATGACAAACAAGTTGATGAAACAAGAATATCAGCTGTGTCGTTTAAGATAATTATATTTAATGCTGACTTACGTTTTTCAAACAAAATGTTAGTTCATAATTTACACACTGAATTGACAACAGATTCCCCTTATTTACCAATCATGACAAGGAGATGCAAGGGGATGATTCCTCTTAAATGACACCCCGTCTTTACTGATGTGTTTGAGATCCGTGTTTGCACTGTTCCTATTTTATATTGTCAAAAGTTAAGTGTTTTTCAGCTTAAATAATGTTTGTTATCTCCATATACGTCCTTGTAAACTATCTTAAAACAAATGAACTGGATATAAAATCTTAACAGACCTGAATATAGATCAAATTAAGAGCTTTGAAATTCATAATTGTTATAAAAAGAATTTTTGAAAACGTAAATTTTTTTCTATCTCAAGTATGTTTTCTTCCTCTCAACATTTGATAGACAAATCGATAAATCTTTTCTTCAAAAATAAGCGGGTCCCAGTAACTGTTCTTTCAGGCCTCTTTTTGACTCCTTTCTAATATATTGACCTGTTAGTGAAGGAGAACATTTATGGAATTTTGTACAACAAAATATGTTTTAAAAACGTGATGCTAATCAGATTTGGATACTTTAAAAATCCTAGGAATTTGGAAACTCTAAAATAATAAAATTGTACCAGAATCAAAACATCAATACTTCTCAACATTTTATGAATGTCAAATCTTTATGACATCATAGATGGATATCATTTTGCCAAGAGAATGGAAGCAGGGCATATTTCATAACAATTGTTAGGCCTTTTTTAAGCGCTAAGCGCAGTGCAAAGCGCTTTCTGTCGCCGTAAATCTACTTCCGTTCGCGATCCAGTGCCACTAAGCAAGTTAGATAACTCCACTGGTTTTTCTAAATCTATGCATCTGGAAATCCCGAAACTCTTTCGGCTATTTTTGTGCAATACTGAGTTACGTGCAGTTAGTCAATTAGTAGGTAAAGATATGCATGCACATTGTTCGAAAATCCACTGTTAGTAGATAAGAGCGGTTCTTGTCAGGCTTATCTCTATACATTGTAGTTCATTCTAAATCGTATCGGCACTCATCACATGTGTACCATGTAGTTAACAGTTGCTGCATTTATGGCACAAATATTTAATTGAAACGGTATATTATATTAATGTAGTGATCGAATAAGTACATATTTTTAAAACTAAGATGAGATTTTGACAAGTACTAGTATTTAAATCTTCGAACTGGAATTGAATTATTTAGTAGCAATTATAAAATTGATTTACAAGGTGCATATGTACGTTCTATAAACGTATATCCATATAAACTCTTGTTTTTTCATCTACGCGTAGACCTTAATTTCAGGCAATGCAACTAAAAACAAGTCTTTCTGTTATCACCCTTGCACCATGCAGAGAGCTATTAATGAAGTTGATTTTCGCATCTCAGTATCAATTAATAACAAACTGGAATGCATTCAAGGATTGTCTACACTTTGTGTTGTACTCTATACTTGTATATGAAGTAAATAACTCGCAATGAAAGGCAGTTTGATACTGTGGGTTCATGTAGGGCACGTGGTGGCTGTGTTTTCAGGGAATAAACTAATTTCTCCGAATATTTTGCTTTAAAATTGCAAGATATGGAGAAAAATGCAAAAACCTTAATTAGACCTTCTTAACAGTGGACAGGAATAGCGCCAATAAAGTTGTAAGCAAATAGTGTACCCGGAAATACTTGTATTAGGAAACTAGGAATAAAAAGTAATGTAAAGATGTGCGGGTGTTGTCAATTTGATTGCTAAGCTACTTAATGAGGACTACATGAAAACAGAATAAAACGATGTTGTATACCTTCATAAAAATTTATAAATGCTTGAAATTAATATTCCGTATTTTCTTTCTTGGTCTGCTGATTTATTTATCATGGAAGTAGTAGAAATATAACGGGCAATTGTTTTCGGTTTTCCTTTTCAATTTACACAATAGTGCTATGGATATTTTTTTCCTCTATGCACACGCTTTATGTCGTAGTAAAAGCATACATGAACAAGTAAATTAAGAATTGTGTAAACGTCGGTAAAATAAAAATACTGAAGCATTGTAAAGTATTTCAACAATAGTCCAAGAATACTTTTGGGGGTTGAATAACAAAGAAAAGTACGAAATTTTAAATTTAAAAAGTTATTTATATTTTATACAAATCAGATACACACACATTGTGAGATCAACAGAGAAGACAATTGTTTGGTTGCAAATATATTTATAAATCATGTATATAAAAATCGGAGATAAAGGGATAGCAGCGAATGTTTTATCATCAAACGAAAAAGACAAATATAATGTCTTAATTTATACTCAAAAAGGACGTTAGCTCTACGGATGCCCGTTTCATTGAAATAGTTTAGTCACTTGACGTTGTTATACAAACATGATGCCAATAATACGCATGCTGCACAGCGCCATGAATATGAGGTGTTAAAAAGTATAATTCACATCTGTTGCATATTTAAAACAAAATGTAATATTTCGTCTAAGTTTTATTTATCATTAATAAATACTGGACGCTCGTGGCGATTGTGTAAAATATTACACAATCCATTGATGTATTTCTTTGTGTTAAAAATCCTTTCTATAAAATCGATAATTTATAAATCACTTATGAATACGTAAAAAAAAAATTACTAAAAACAATTTAGTAAGAATACTACTATTCGATATTTTTGAGATGTTTTAGTCACAAATCTAATAAATAATAATGTTATCAATAAGGAATTTTTCATCGACACAATAAACAAATAATATCTTTATTTTCCAAGTGTAGTTTCTAAAATTGAAGCACAGTCACTAACAGCCAATTTTCAATTTGTAACACCCGTAAACACGGAATGACTTTATTTTAAAAAATTATCACCATGGCATTTTAGCTAACGGTGATGCATATAAATGAGAGGAATTTCAGCAACATTTTCAAATGTTCAAAATTTAGACATATACATGTACAGTCATGTACATTTTCCAGCAAATGTATGGCTAAATTTATAATCTAAATTTGGTCGGAAAACTCGTCGACCATCCCCCTTCCAATAAATTGCGATTTATACGTAAATATTTCCATTTCTAATTTTTTTTTCTCTCTATGATAACTCTTTGAAAGTTAGCGGAGTTAATTTCTTGATAATATTACTGGAATGTTAATAAAGCAGGTGAATAGGTCAGGAGCTAAGAAGGCCTAATATGCATGCAAATCTCATGCGCATCTGTCTGACGCTAAGGAGGTCAAATATACATGAAAATTTTGTTCGGCTGCCGTTGTGTTTGACGTCAGTGGGCGAGGACTATTGAAATGGGGATGGGAATCCTCGTGTAATTTGAATTTATGTCTGCATTTTACAGTCCGTTATGCAAATTATCCCATATTTCCCACTATTGTTGATGCCCTGGCATACTATACTATCTAGACAGTGATTCCTTAAATATACCTCTAATAGACTGCAATAAAGAGATGGAGAAAGAAAATAGTTTTACACGTTTTTTTTTTAGAAATACATTGCAGTTTGGACTCAATATCTGTCATTTAATTGTATATATTTGGGGTTTTTTTAAGAAACGGAGAGATATTTTCTTGCATTTTCAAGTATGTAAAATTGATTGATCTATTGACAGAAGAAGAAAATGTAAAATGCTTAATATAAAAACGGCATAAGAGAATGTTGAATTTCATATCCCAACGGGAAGATTCACATGTTTGATTATGTATCAAACAATTGTGCTCGGCCGCACTCTAAAGTTATTGTATAAGTTCCAATACAATTTAAATGAAATAAAATCTTATGAATTTCAAATAGCAATATGCTTAGCGCTTCCCAGTACTTTAAGTACTTTGATTTAAATACTGACTTTGACTATGGAATGTTCTGTCTACATCATTTCGATCATTTCAAAAGGCTCGTTAAACAAGTGTCATATTCCTCCGAGTGTTACGAAAAAAAAATCAAAAGAACTCTTCTAGTAGTCATCCGGTATTTGATGATCAACTTGTTGTAAAGATCCTTAATATAAATTCAAAAGATTTTAGTTTGTAACATGCAAAAATTTTGACAAATCTATTAAAATTTTCACGCAATTTATAGAAAGAATAGTATCACAGATACGTGCAAGTGTAAAGGTAAGGAAAATAAATATACATCAAAGAAAGAAAATGATGCAAAACATGGGAATCGTGTTAAAGATTTACATGAATAAAATTGAAGATTTGATTACCTTAAAAATAAATACAATTTTACCACAGCAAAGAGTACTTGTTTATGTTCCAGCATGATAATTTGCACTCGATCTACAATGTTCATTACATGCGTGAACAGTATTTATAAACATGGGACCATTATCTAAATAATTTTGAAGCAGGATGTCAAACAATGCTAAATATATTTTTATACATGAATAGCAAAAATATCAAAATATTATAACATCAAAACATCGTCTTTCTAGTCTTCACTACGTTCATACGCTCTTCTAAGAAAGAGTCCAAAATCACATATTATTTGATGATAATGCAAAACGGGTATCAAGACGCATGGATGAAATTATCAACATGGCGTCGATTTTCCTCGGTAAACAGGATTCTATGGAGAAAAAAATAAATATATGAAAATATTCAATCAAACCTATTTTTGTTGCAATTTTCCTTATCTTCATTTTAGTTCACTGATAAATTTAAATTATTTATAAGAAATTTAATAGTATTTTACTTTCCTATTTAAAATAGCATTTTCTACATTTTCAGTTACGAATAATTGAAAAGGGGTTTATTTTCATGTTCAAGATTTTACATACCGGTAATTTTATCCTTGGTATAATGGATCCCTCAGAGTGTTTTCGAACATCTGTTATTTAATTGGAAAAATTGTAACAATAAAAAAATAAGTGTAAAAAAAAAGTCGAAATAAAAAAAAAATAGAGACATTTACCTTGGAATTCCTCTTCACTGTAGAACTCTTTAGAACTGGATTTTGAAACCTATATCAAATTTTAGAAAAAAGTAAACAGAACTTGAAAATTGTGCTTTTAAAGTATAATTCATTTCAAAATTACCATTTTAATAGAAATGGGGATTGATCAGGCACCATTGAAGATTTGTAAATTACCTTTCGTATTGCTTTTAGTTATGTTTTTTTTACTTACTAATTTGTTCTTGGACGTTCGCATCGTTAAAGTTCTTGATTCATATTTTCTAATTTTTCTTGACATGGCTTGCCGAACCTATGAAATATATATACACTGATTCTCTGCAACGTAGATTTATAATAATAATAAATATTTCTAAGATGTCAAACAAAAGTATCCGAACTTTTCCATTTCTAAACATCCCATTTTAATGAGCAAAGTGATAATGAAATATACTTTGATGATCTGACAAATAACTTAATATTTTATTCATTTTATCATTTATTATTATGCTTGTAGACATGAATGATGCTATACCTGATTGTTCATTAAAACATGGAATAGGAAAATAAAAAGGCCCTGAAATACAAAAATACTGAATTCAACAAGATATTTTAAGCAAAATGAGTTTCTTAGTACCACAACATTGATTTTGTTCGGAGACCTGTTTTATCCTTGCTTCTAGTGTGCAGGTAAGAAAACTCAAACGAAGTTATGAAACGAAGTCATAAGTTATGAAAATTGAACAATTATTAGTCAAATATTATAAATAATAGTGTACAATTAGCCACTGGCTGTGAGTGGGGTTGCTCTTTGATTAAACCCGCGACAAGGAACTTTTTCCCCAGGGTTTAATGAAACAACGCTTTATTACAACAGTCTGATTTATGAAATAATATCTAAGTGTTGGATTTACCTGATATTATAGTTTGAATCAGAAGCACTCTATCATCTCATTATCGCCTGATAACTCATAAATAGAAAACAAGAGGTCAATGGGCCACATCGCTCATCAGAACTCAATGGCTAGGAAGATGCAGAAATCAACCATAAAACGTACGAAATGCTAAACAATATTGCTGTTAATGTTTCAGCAACATGTTTGCGAATAATATTCATTGACCTCCCTATAGAAATTGTTTATGAGTATAGCATGTTCTCGCATATCGAATCAACTGAGAGATATCAACCCAGTATACAGGTGATGGGGGTTTCGCTGTATTTAAGTAAGGGACGCTGACGATTGAAAAGTTATTCCTCCGTTTTTCTTCCGTTCCGTTAAGCTTGTTTGTTAGAATTCCATTGAAAAGAAGGCATTAAAGATATTTCCTAGGTAACGTGTATGATGCGATTTTTCAAGGGATGTATAGCTTTTCCTTTTACTCTGTCGGAGTGCAACAGTGATGTCAAGGAGAGAAAGAGCAAGCCATTGACAAACACGCAGATAGAAAAAAAACAGAGAGTGAAAACATTTTTTGTTAACAGAAAGGACAAGAAAGAAGACTTACTTGTAAGGAGTTAAATATGGCAAATAAATATTTGAAGACAATGGTGCTGCTATCTATTGATAAAATTCCAAAAACCCAAGTCAACCCAAGGACAGGTAACAATGCACTCATTCCTCGAACCCCGCTTCTGCAACATAAACAAATAAAAACTACTGTACAGACACAGAGTTAATGTTTCTTTTAGAAGAATGCAATGCCGTTTTCTTTGATATTATATTTGAAAATGAAATGAAAGGTACATATGGTTTTATATATTCGGATACTATGAAAATTGTTATAGCAAACAGTATTCAAGCCCGAATCATAAAGTGTAGTTTGTTGTATCATAAAAGAAAAAGATAACCTGTGAATACCATATTCCTATATCAGCATGTAACTGTTCATTAAAACAGGTTTTACTACGCATATAACACCGATTTTCCGATTGTCTAAATCTTTTAGCGCATATTGCCTGCTAAAAACATATTCATATAAAAAAACATATTTATATCACATTCAGATAAAAATGTGTACACAACTGGAGTACTTACAAAGTAAAACTTACATTGTCTTTTCTTTCAGAGACTTTTTCACCATAAAAGAGGAAGAAAACATCGTTTTCATTACCATAACGACGATGACAAAATTGACCTGAAAGGATTTTTTTTATTAGCAGTGTTAGAATCTATTGATTCTTGAAGATACAGGTCAGTCAAATTAAATATTCAATGTATAAAAACAAAATGTATGTGTGATTGAAGTTTTAAAAAGAAAAACTGATCCTCTAAAATTATTATGCAAATGCAGACTTTTTTCATGGCGATTTTCAATATAAATTAGATCGCGTGATAGATCGATAAAAATAAATATTACGTCATAGTCCATGAGCGTGAGGATCGGTAAAATAAAGTCTAACCCAAACTGATTCCCATTCCACAGGGTTTTCTTATATTTTGTAAACGTGTTGGATATAAAGAATACCATATCCGACAGTTCGTTCTAAGCAGTTTTACTGTATACTAGTATATGCATTCGTATGGATCATTAAGAGACTTTTTATAATCTATATACATCTGTTTTACTTTGTTATTTCTTTGGGAATATAAAAAATCGTTTATCTCTAGGTATGATTTTCATCATGAATTGCAAACTTTAATTAGGAAATAAATAGAAATTAGATGTATCATATCATATAATTACCGAAATAATGATCAGAGCAGGAACAATAAATCCATACAGAGCACTATTCCTCAGCCAACAACTAAAATGTTAAAGAAAGTTTGTTTGACATAAAGTTAAGGTCAGACGAGACGTTCCTCAAAATCTGTTTGGTATATTTTCGTAATGTTTGAAAAATATTCAAAATTTTAATAACATTCTGATTTCTGAACCAGTTTCTGAACGTTTTTAAAAAATCCAAACACTTAAACATATGAAATCGGAAAATTATTTTTCTTCCACAAAGGATTATAATATAAGAAAAACTACCCCTAGTATCTTGCAGAAATTTTTTGTGAGTAAACATGTTTAAGTAGCAATACTTCAATGACAAACTCTTAGAAAAATTTATCTATTATTGAGGAACGTCTCGTCTGTCCTTAAATAATAATTAAAATCAGCGACAGTTGTGGCAAAATTCATTGAATAAAAATAGTCTTTCTAGGGGTACATAAGATAAAGTTTTCAACTTCATATCATGAAATTATTGTATCTAAATCAAGTAAGTGTATAAAATTCCTTAAGAACATTTGACAAGTCCGAAACTTAAACATAAGAGTAATTAGGGAAAAAACTTAACACACATATCAATCATGTCAATATAAATATAATGTACTAAAAATATCCTTCATTATGACTTAATTATATTAATGTCTTGAACTTTTCATCTTCACTTCAATGTAATTTCCATTGAAATCACAATGAGGAACAGTGAATATAACAACTTGGAAAAAACAATAGTGGTAAGCTACTCATAAGACATATGATGTACTCACAATGTTTCATTTCCTATATCATGCATTTCCGTTGCTCCCAAAGTGATTCCCACGATAGCAGCTGGTATCCCTTATATAATGGAACAATTAAAGTCACATGAAAAAATTATGAAATTCCTATTTGTTCATTTTCGTCCACATTTTCTTTTTTGAAATAAAATTACTCGAAATTTGAACGTGCCAATGATTAAATAGCTAATGTGTTAAAGTACTTAAAAATTATTAAAGTAATAAGCTTAACTACTAAGTATATTTTTCTGAAGATATTTTACCCCAGCCAAGTAGTAGTAAAAAGGCAGAACTAGATCTGGTACTGAAAACATCAAGTATGGCAACTGCCAGATCAATGCCAAGGGCCAACATGATACAAAACATGGCAAGGAAAAAGTACTGAAGAAGAGCCGCAATGACAGTACATATGGTCTAGAACAAAGGGTAAGTGTATTAGTGTTTCAAGTTACTAATGGTACAGCATTATTATTGTATAATTAGGATATAAATTTGTCAAACAGAAGGTTTACAAATTTCAAAAGTGCCTGTATCAAGAAAACTCACTATTATTTATTCTTGAAAATACAGGATCTATAAAAATGATTAGTGGAAAAAAGAGTACGCTTTACGATGTAATTAAATTTAGAATTAAACGACTCTGGACATTTTATTGAAATGTTGTATCAACTAGAAATTCTTTTAGTATATAGAAGTATATTATAATCATTTAATCCTTTACCTCATTGTTAGTTTGGTTTCCAGCTGTAAGAAACAACAAATAGGCAACGGACAAAGACACACAGAGGTTGATAATCAGCACAGACCGTCGTGATTTAATGTATCTGTAATGACGGAGAGGAAATAAATCAGTTTTAAAAGCTTACTGTACAAACACAATGTTTCATAAGGGCTATCAAATAAGCTGTGAAGCCTGATACTCACCTCCAAAAGTACAGGTATATAACAATTGTTGCAATTGCTCCAACTATAGAAAAACTGCATCCAATGATGGAAATCATTGTCAACCACTTCTTATCCTCTTCTGATAGCTGATCAAATAGATAGATGTTCTGATTAAATGGGTTACATTGTACTGTAACAGCAGTTACATCGGAATGTAATAATTGTAAATGGTAGAATGCTGAAAATGACCTAATTCAAATAATTGTTCTTTCGAATAATCTGTTGCATATTATGGCACTTTGTCAAAATGTCTTCCATGTAAAGTAGTTACTTCCTTAAAATTAGGAAAAGTGCATGAAAAAGAAAAGTGAATTTATTTATAATTAAATAATAATTTTAATAAGGTTTTGTAAATTATGCATAATTAATACCCCATTTCCCTCACTATCGTCCGGACTCATCAATATAGCAAAGTTTGTCAAGTGATTACACTCACACACGGTCTGTGAACTATTGGAGAGGGAAGTGTTAACACTACAACCTGACCTGTTCCATAAGCTTCAAATAAAAAAAATATAGAAATAGATTTAAATTTGAACATGTAGTTTTCTCTAAAAAGGACTAGTTTTAAAAGGTATGCAGTCGATTTATTGTGCTATAATGACTGCTTTCACTTCCTTTGCAAAAATTTAATTTCAGAATTCTGGAAAATTAATAAAACATAAGCCAGGGTTTTATAAACTTGAAAAAATTCCTTTGTGCTATTTTAAGAATGTTTTGCATCGATCTTTGTGGCAAGTACATATAACATCGGTATATTTTCCACAACAAATGAAATTATATAAAAGGTAAGTTTTAAGGAACGCACAATAATTAAATCACAGGTTTGCCAAACGTGTGGATACTTACTGCATTGGTTCATATAGAAAGACGCATTCTGAAGTGTTGTTGACCGAGACCTAAAATAAAACAAGATTTTATGATAAAAAGATCATGATCTACATTGCTGACTTGAATCAAAGGGCATGCTTTTCCTCCAAATAAGATTTTTAAAAGTTAATTTCCCTCTTAGTTTAGAGATATTAGAGATTATTCGTATAAATTCTCATTTAAAACTCTTTCGTCATCCTATCACCAAGTGTTCATTGTTTGAAGTGTATAGAACATGTGGTATCTAGAAGGAATCCTCTTCTCGCCAAGCTTTTTCTTGGAAGATTTTGAAATTTACCTGTTCTTTCTTATCCCTTTGTCAGAGGTTCTGTAATTGAATCATCCCAATAGTCCTTTAGTTAGATTTACATGTACTCGAGTGATTTTGACATTTGTAAAGCTTACACACAGATGGGCAGAATAGACAGAAGGGGAAAAGTTCGGAAAAGCTCACCTACGATAAGTGTGTAACTGTTAAAAAGGTAATTAAATCTTCGGACGTACGTTTCTTGAATTTCTTTGGAAGGTAAGTGTGATGTAACCCATTAGTTTACCATTCAAATTGTCTACTGTAAGCGATAATACACTGGAGTCGATTGTTGAGGTCCTTTAAAAAAAATAATTGTCATGTTATTAAGTTTCATATCAAAATACCACATTACCAAACATAACTACGGTGTATATATACATACAGCTGTAGAATTGCATGATTACTATGCTTTGATGATGTTTATGGAGAATGAGCATCCTGATATCTTCCCATCCAATTCTTTTTTTTTCTTGGAAAGACGTAAGTTTATAGAAGAATAACAAAAAAGGGATCCGTTTCTTCCTTCGGGTGAAACAGTTTATACTGAGGTCTTGAGTCACAGTAGATGCTTGCACGAAAAAGACCCCCCCCCCCCCATTCTCAATAGCCTTGTGTGTCGAACATTGTTCAATATTTTCAGCTCTCCGCCGGCAAGTGGTGGCAACCCCATATGAGTGGAAAATTCTCTAGAGGTACTTTAAAAGAAAAAACAAACAAACAAAAAAAAATTCTTTTTTGCTAATAATATTACATACAACTCAAGAATCAACAAATAATGTGCTGTAATAAGCTGGTTTGCATTAATAAATTGTCTTCTGTGTTTAAAATGAAACATATGGAGATCACTATCGAACAGTATTCAAGATCAAAAGTCCATTTAGCAATACAAAATAGGAACATCACTCAAGATATGGAACAGAAATAATACAAACAGGATCAGGATAACAGGAACCTTAAAGACCTCAGTGATTGAATATTGTTGTCATGCAAAGGCAAGCATCCCCTGTCGACAGGGAATATCCGCTATATGTGCTTCTTGTCAAAATGAGTCGACAAAAAATCGATTCAGTTTACAAGGAACAATTTGAATGAAAACTATCAGAAAATATTTGAAAAAATGAAAGATTGTATTTGGTGCAAATATCCTATATTACATAATGTTCACCATAGACAGAGTACTTAAATGACATCCTTGTTTCAATAACTTATCTATAAGAAGCATTATTTTTAGAATAATTAAGGACGTTTTAGAATATGTCGATGACATACTTGCCGGTGTCTTCAGTATCAAAGTTCGACCTAAGATTATCGTATTTTACTGCTGTAAATGCAACATCGTTACCTGAAATTAAAAAAAAGGTAACTATATAATTATACATATCAAAGATGAAGTAATTAGCACAAAAAATAGAATTAAATTATTTTATACTTTAGATACCTTCAATACTGAAGGCTGATTCGGGTAACTTGAACCCTGTTAAAGAATCATTTAATTTTTCGGTCTCCTTTGGGAAGACAATTTCCTGTTTTGGCATTTTCTCAATGCTCAACACTGCAATTGTAAATTAAAAGTCAATCATCAAATTAAAAAAACGTGATAGTTTAGACGATGTCTTTATTCACATTTAGATAAAATGGTCTTACAGATATGTTGTTTTTTAACTGTGACTGTCTCGTTGACTCGTAGAGATTTCGTTACAGATTTTGCAAATCCGTCCACAGATGTTAATATTGTACCTGTAACCTTTTATAAAAATAAGAAAAGTGTACTTCTGGACATTCAATTATTATAGTTCTTTTAAAAAGCGATAATATCAGTTGAAAATATTGATTTCTAATCATCTATTTCCTATCACTTCTCTTTTCTTTGTCTGTCTGTCCAGCTGGTAGCTTTTTTTTAATAAATATTTTTTTCTCTTTTCATAAGAATTTTAAGCAAAGTTATTTTAAACTTGCAACGAAATATCATTGGGTAAAGGGAAAAAGCGTTTTTAAAAGAAAGACAGCACTATCTTTCATAGGGAGATAAAACAAAAAAAACACAAAAAAGATTGGGTGTCATCTTCTCCTGAACCAGTTGGGTAGAAAAAAAACTGAACTTATTACTTGAAAGGTTCCTGAAATTACTTGGGTTGAGTGGTTTTTTCTTCTTCTGAATCCCCCCCCCTTCGAGGTAAAAAAGTGGGAACATATATAGAAATATAATTTTTGATTATTTTCTCAAAAACAAGAAGGTCATAATATGTAATATTATCATTTATGTACTCTATAGTCATGTAAAATTATGTTGTTTTTTCATGACCCTAGAGTATGGCTATGGACATATGAGAATCAAAGAAAAAATTAAAATGTTTTTTTCTGCTAAGAACATTGTGGTCATGCTTTGTCATATTCATAACTATTCAAGCATCCTTTGGTCTTCTACATTCAGGAATGCTAGAATCTAGGATCACCTGAGGTAGTGATCGATCATTGCGTTAAAAAAAAACAGCTGGGCAAATATAACCCAGTTGAGCATTATGGTCCACGAGCCTCTTGTTAACTATAATTATACCAAACATATTTAGAAGGGACAAATACCTCTTTTTCGTAAGTAGTATTTTTCACTTGTTCTGTTCCTGTGTCCAAAAGATTACTGACAACTCCCATGAATGTCTAAATGATAAAGGTTCTATATCAAATTTCCATATCATTTTACAAGCATTGCACATAATGAACAGTGGTATGTTTCACAATCAAAGGATGTATTAACTTTCAAAAAAATGTTCTCAAAATGTTAAGTTGATTTGAACATATCTTATTATGTAATAATATTTGAACGGGTTGGGCAAAAGGCAAATCCTATATCAGCATTCTCCACAAAATGTTAATTTGTAAGTGCAAATGATTGAATTTCGCTAACAAAATGTTTTGAATTGTAATAAGGTAAAGCTTAATGTCAAAAACATAAACTCGTACTTCTGTTGTTTTCTTTGCAGCTTTTTGATCTGTGAAACTAATGTTTTTATTAGATATCTTCGATATAAGCTGCACACTGTGTATGATGTTCACGTGAGCTATACTGGCCTCTTTATCTGCGGCTGGAGTTTCGCTAACAATGGTGGATATAGCAGATAATGATGATTCAATAATATCTCCAGAAATCTCCTCTGTGTCATTCAATGTGTTGAGCACCTAAGAAAATCAGAGTTGGAATTAAATCTTTACTGAGTATATATTATACATGTAGCATTTTCGAAAACCTTCTATAGATGAATATATAATACCCAGGAAGTTCTTAATGAAATGTAACAAACAAGACTTAACAATATTGTACAATGAAATGTTCCAACGTCCAATTAAACAATAAAATTATGAACAGAGTATCCACATATCTCTGAAAACAAAGATTTGATAAGATTTCATAGAGGAGAGAGCATCTCCTGTCATATGCCCGAACAAACGAAATCAGTGTGTAAATATTTGCCAAAAAATTAATATGAAAAATATCAAAAAAGATTTCACCGAACGAAAACTGGATATATTTTAATGATCGTATCATTAAATTGGTTTCATTGTCTCATCAACTTATTTGTCAAAAGTTTATTTTGATTTACATGTAAGAAGTGTTTTACATAGAACATGCACTGGTGTATCGAATCAACTAGGAGATATATACCTAATATGCAGGTGATAATGGTACTAGTACATTGCTTTGTATAGAAGGCAAATTAACGATAAGATGAAACATATGTTGATAACGAACAGTATTCAACATTAAAAATCTATAAAACAAAACAAAATAGGAGCAGAGCAAACACAGACTCATAAGCATCAGAGGTGTCTTCCTCTAATAAAACAAAAATAAGAAACAAATGTGTTTAAATCTGACTCTGTGATGCTTTTTATTTTGAGTGCAACAGGATATGCTAGTATCAAATCGAACTTAAAACTATAATGAAAATAACAAGTCTTCAGTTTATTTGAATGTCAAATTGAATACCACAGTAAGTTGCTTCTTTTTCTGCTCCACAAAAAAAGAAAGAAACGAATATGATAAAATCGAGTCAATAAAATATTATTGTCATTTCAATTTAGAACCAGCCTAAAATTTGAAAAATCTTTGTGCATATAAACTATAATACTGTCTAAAAGACATGAGAAATCCATTATAGTACAAATGTGTAAAACTAGTCTCATTAATTGATTTTTTATAGTTTGCAATTAGTCCTTCGTTATTGCATAAAAGTTTCAAAAAAATATAAAGAAACGAGGTATCTAACTTCACTCCCTTACATTTTCAACTTTCTCTAGTTCTTCCCGCTTACATTCATCTGCATTTGGTTCTCCCCACTGACCAGCGCTGTTACATTTCCTTTTTTGGGTACCTGAAGATAAAAACTCTTAAATCTATTTCAATTGTACGTTGAACAGATATTCCTTATAATTTGAGGAAAATATAATAATCAGAGTAAATACCGGTGTAGTTAAGGGGACAAGGAGCTGTAGCGATATTTCCGGACTCTGTGGTAGGCCATTCCTCCTTACTTTCGCATATGATAACATCTGTAATGCAAAAGGACGCATTTTTAAAATCATTCACGTCGATATTTTTCTATGTAAAATTTTCTCGGAACAAGGAATTCACTTGTTGAGCAGGGAAGATTTTAAAAATTAATTCGATTAAAGAAGAACTGATAGATTCATTTAATTTTCCAGAAATTATATAATTTTGATATCAGAATCCAATTGATCGAAAATTATCATTACCAAATAGCTCAAATTTGATCGAATAATATTATGATTAACTGTTATTGGTTATTTTGACAGTTTCCGATTAGTGGGATATGTATTAAAGTAAAAGTGGTTAAACTTTACAATTTGTTGAACTTACTACCGGTAATAAATTGATTCTCTCAACCTAACCTTACCTGGCTTCACAACTGTAATGGAAGAATTTCTTCCTAAATATGTACAGTTCCCAAGTCCACAGGTTATAATGTACTCTGTTGAATGTTGAAAAGCAGTTAACGTGTAAGTTTGATTGTGTTCGTTTCCAGTAGAATTTATTATTTTAGTATTGTTTAAACACATCGTTAAGTTGACATTTGGTTCAATGTATGCTTTGTCTTTGTTTCTTATGAAGCAATTGATATCAATAACGTGATATTCCTTAATCGAAGATCGAATTGGTCTCATCACTAAGAAAGGTCTTTGCTTCATTTCTATATTTGTTTTGGCTGATCCATTGTAGTATATTCCTGTTCCATTTACTTCCACGTGACAAATATACAGTCCTAAAAAGGAAATCAATTTTAAGGACGTCGTAGAGTTTGTAATGGAAGCTTCCACTGCAATACAATTTTAGTGTTTTGCTTTTATAATCTATACTTTTAATAAGTTTATATATTTACAAAAAATAATCTTTTTCTTTCATCCATACGTTGTATTAATTTACAAAACAAATTGTACTATTTTCCGTATTGTGAATAAGTTACATACCTTCCACTAGTATGCTTATTTGGAGAAAAGTAAGGTTTGATTCACATAGATAATAATTGCATTTTGTATTCATCATGATAAATGTTGAATTCTGAAGAATTAATCCGTTTTTCATCCAAGTGACCTTTACCGGGCCGTTCGTAAGGTACCTCGAAAAAAAGCACATAATGACAGGACGATTGTCTTCTCCCTCAATGACGTCAGATGAATTTATATATACCGACAGATTCATTATAACTGTGGAGAAAAATTATTTAAATATGATTCTTTAAAGTTTTTTCTCATACCATGAAAGGTCGTAAAGAAACTTTCAACTGTTCAAAAGAAAAAAAGATATACTAAAATTACACCAATACAAAAAGCAATATTATTAAAATATAGAATGTATTTTTATAAATTAATGAAGAACCTTCCAAAACAGTCGATTATTAAAATATGTATTTTTCAGCTATCCTTCTATTAGTTTGAGCAAACTTTTGTTATAACCAAATAATTACATTTTTAAAATTTTCTAGTAATGTGGAGAAAAAAATCGGCAAATATTTTTTTTCAAATCTTGTTTAGTACAAAATTACCTGGTAGAGTTGGTAGTAATTGTGTTGTTGCTGTTTCAGATATTGTTGGTACCATTGTTGATGTCATTTCTGTCGTTGTTTTTAGAATCGTTGTTTTAACTTCCGTTGTTTCCGTTGTTTCCTCTGTAGATGCTGTTACAACTTGTGCTGTTGTTGCTGACTCAGAACTTGTTGGTGGTGCTAGTGTTGATATCATCTTTGTCGATGTTGGGAGTTCGGTTGTTGTTGTTGTTGGTACGTATGAAAATGTTGTCTCTTCTTCAGATGATCCATGTGCTGAACTGGATGATACTTCTTGTGTCGTTGATGTTGAATCTTCTTGCATTGATGATTGAGTAGTTGGTAAAGCTGTGCTCCGTGTTGTTGTTGTCGTTGTTGGTAAGGATGTTAAAGCCATTGTAGTGGTTGTTGATTGTATTATTGTCATTTGTAATGTTGGTGTTGTTGGAATAGATGAAGAATTTCCTAGTATTGTTGTCGTTGTGTCTAGATATGTTGAAGATTCAGCACCAGTCGTTGGTTCTGTATTTGTAATTGTAAGAGTTGACGCATCCGTTGTTTGTGTGTCTGATGTTTGTGTTTCATACATAGATGTCCGAGAAACTGTTATTTCTGAAGTTGTCTGTTCTTCGGTTTCTTCTGATACAGTACCAGTAGATGATTCTTCTGTAAAACTTGTAGTAACTGGTACAGTGAAAGTTGTATTTTCCAGTGCCGTGGTGTCTGGTGTCGTAGTTTTCAATTCTGTAACTTGTTCTGTTGATTTTGTACTTGTTTCTATTTCTGATATAGTAGCGTCGCTTGTCGACATCACCGATGTATTGGTTGTTACGGTTGTTGTTGTTTCAGTAACATTTCTCATTATTGCTGTCGTTGGTGAAGTTGTTGATCCTGTCGTTAATGTTTGTGTTGATATGTTCTCTTGTGTTGGCAATGTGGTATCTGATGTAATTGTGGACATCGTAGTCGGTTCCAATGTTGCTGACAAATCTGTTGTTGTTATGGTTGATTGTTGTGGGGACGATATACTTTGTGTTGAGTTCGATGAAGATTCAAACGTAGATGTTTCTGCGTTTGTTGATTCAATCACTATCGTTGTGTCCCGTTTTGTCGTTAAGTGTGAAGTTGATGGAGATGTTATATTAATCGGGGATAAAGAAGGAAGTGTTGCAGTATTTGGCTCTGAAGAAATTGTCTCGGTTATTGTTTCGTTCGAGGTAGAAAATGATGCTGTTGATATTATTGTAGAATGTGACGTAGGAATTACAGATGTCTTTGTTGTTTCTCCATCTAAAGAAACAGTACTTTTTTCTGCTTCTACAGTACTTGTTTCTACTTCTACTGATGCTATTATCGATGTAACTGAATGCGGTGTTATCGACTGTAATATTGTTGAATTTATTGATGTTCTGGAAAGTGTTGATTCTATCACTGGTGATGCGTTTTGTGATGTTATAGTATTCATAAGAGTTACCGACGAATTTGATGTAGTTGAAGATATTTGTGTGGTAGTTGACGTTACCTCACTCATTGCTAAAACAAAAATAATATAATTACATCTACTCCTCTATCGCTATATTTTAAGATATCTTATGGTTCCATGATTTATTCCCTTGAGGAGAGGGGCCGGTCTTGTTATGTTGTAGAATTCATCTTAGTTATTCAGACAAAACTAATCTATGTATCCCATAGTTGTATTACAAATGGAATTTTATATTATACATCTCTTAAGGTCTTAACTTTGATAACTCTTGCAATATATAATACCAGGTATCAGTCTAGTTTAGGATGCTAAATTTTACCCCGTCCCTATTTTTGCTTAACTGCTCTAGGTGAAAACTAGAATTCAAGCTTTAACGAATCTTTCATTTTATGAAGTACTGCAGCACGACTATTGTGTTCGTTCAAGTGAAGATGCTACGTACACGTCTTCAGCGACTAAAGGGTCTGTTGTCCAAATTTTATTTAAAGTAAATACAGCATTTTAGAATATTCTCTAGTTGCTTCTCGAATTTTTAAAGTATACCTTAGAGAACATGGCAAATCTTGAGTGAGTGTTTTGAAATGACCAAACTCGTATACACAATCTACATGACTGTTATTAAAATCAGACTTCTAAGATCCGCGCCGTATAAAATTCTGTGAAAGCACCTGTGGATTCCCTTTTTTTTCTTTCAAATTAGGACCCCAATTGGTAGGTTGGGACTTCAATGTGTGATCAAAGTTTTATATAACTAAACATAGAAACATAGGGAATCTTTGAAAAATTAATAATTTCTCAGGAACAGCAAAGCCATGATTTGCCATATTTATGTGGAGCATCCTCAGGTAGTGTAATTCTTTGTTCAAATCCAGATGGGAAGGAAGGGGTCGCGATTGGCGATCAATGTTTTACAAGGCACTCATGAAAACCAGACTGGTTTGTTTAATCACCAACCCATCCATCCCCTTTCGGTGGGAGAAGGCTGCGCCACAAAGGTCCATCAAAGTTATACAAAGATTAATATTTGGGAAAAAAATATTAAACATATTTTCATGAACAGCAAGGACGTACATATACATATACTGGTATAGCATGTTCAATGAAGAAATACCGGTATTGTCAACAATTCATATTTTTCTGTCAAGAATGAACTATCCTGAATGTTAATTTGTTTTTATTTGTTTTTTATGTAATATTCTATATAATATATGATTATTATTTTTCATCATTCATCATTCAAGCTTATAAATTTTCGAATCAAAGTCGTTTTTTTTTGGGGGGGGGGGGGGATTCCCGAAAGTCACATTCTTTAATAAAGATGCACAAATATGAATTATCTATAACAGTTTTTTTTTTTCTTTTGTTTTATATTCCATTGAGGAAAGAAACGGTGATATCGTAGAAATATAATGATTTGGTTCAACTATGGAATCGAATTTCATTTATTTTTATGTGTCCAATTTAACCCTCAAACTTGATATTTGAATCCTACACATTACGACAAAGTGAATTCTTAAGCATATGATTACAAGTATATATGAATATTTGTTATAGCTAAACCTGTAAACGATGAAATAAAGATATAATTATTTTCGCTTGCCAGAGGTTTCTTCGTGATCTGCTACTCTTCTCAAAAACCCTCATAAACCAGAAAAAATTCTGTAAATTAATTGATACAAAAATACCTTGATTTTTTTCAAATATTTTATCTTTTTTTTTTTTTTTTTTTTTTTTTTTTTTGTTAAAGCTTGTAGTCTTTTTTCTCCTAATCAAAACGTAAACGTACAACTCAAAGACGTAAATGTACAAGGCAAATCCAGATTGCAAATTTAAAGGGTGTTTTGATAAAAGGAGTATTTTATTTTATACATGAACATTTAGATAGCGATGCAATAAATCACTTAGTCTTTTTTTCTAAGCTGAACAATCGATTTCTTTTAATCAATATAATATTATTATCTTTCTAAAACACTGTTGTCTGTTTTTTTTTCAGATTTCTACCTAAACAGCAAGAACGCGGCACATTTTTCACTACTTGACATGAAGGTCATTTATAGGGGTAATAGACTTCAGGACTGTCTGTTATTTGGATATTTACAGTTAGATTTTTCTTCCTGTGTTCTTATCTTTTATACATTCACTGCGCAACAAATCTTTCGATCAATATTTCCTGAATATTTGTTTTTCTTTCCCAATGACATTTTTTAGGAATTTAATCTTAACACTTTAAAAAGAAATCAATAGTCCTCTTAGAACTTAATGAAGTACTGTAGAGTAAAGGGGATGAAATTCAGTTTTTATGTAAACTTAAGTTTTCAGTCTTTCTTAAAACTTTCAGATTTCATGCTCGTCCGCCGTTTACTCTCAAAACATATTCTTTTAAGACACATATTGGCTAATTCTTTGATTTATAGAAGCATTTTGTCTGGTGGGGGGGGGACTCTGTGACAATTTCAGACTGACTGGTACATATAACTAGTATACATATGTACATCTTCCAGAAACACCCGATTCTTTCTCTTTAATTTATAATTTCCTTTCTTTAAACATTTATACCAGATTGAAGATTTGTTATGAGTGAGAATTGACTATAATTATATTTACCTCTCATGAAGCAGAGGATATATCCCAGAACAAACATTTTTTGTACAAAATTCCCAAAGGTGTAAACCATGAACTCAAAAGTAGTGTTAACCACAGAACGTCACGTGATATTTATTGTACCACAGCCGGGCTTTTAATATTTTTCGTTATATTTTTGCTTTACATATATATTTTATACAGAATATATCAGTATTTTCTTAAATTTTATTACATTTTACGGGTCAATACAATTATGTGCATATTATGTATTAATTGTTACTTTATTTATAAACAGAGAGAGAGAGAGACGCTTGAATTGGGGTATAAAACCCCACATGCAGGTTAAATTGTGTGCCCTCGAGGATTACATGATTCAAGTTATATAATGGCCCTGTATCCAGGATAATTTAAATAACTTTCACATTTTATCATTTTACTGCTCGGAAACTAAACGGTATTATCGTGTTTGAAGGATTTTTAAAAGCTTACATTAAATAAGAGAATATACGATATTTGCTCTCAATAACGTCATCAGATTTTATAAATAATGTACTCCAGGGGGTGCATTGATATTTTTCTCTTAAAACATCGAAGATGGGGGGAGGGCTAAACTAATTAAGTATTTTTTTTTAAGCTTTGAGTACATGAACAGCCTAGTGTCAGGACCTCTAAAACATAGATCTAATAGTTCCCAATTTGTGTCAAAACTAATGATTATATAGCAAAAATGTTTTTTAAAAAATATGTGTTTATTTATTTATCTATTTATTTTATTGAGTTTATTTATTTTTTTTAATTTAATTTTATTTTATTTCTATTCATTTACTGTTCCAACATAAATGTAGTTTTTGACTACGAGTTACCTCCCTCATATTGGAGCTCTTTGGTGATTAAGAGGTCACAATGGCCGCTGTAGGCCTTGGACGAGTTTTTCGTCGATTTAAGCCTCTTTCTGTTTATCACAGATGTATTTCCACCACTCCTAAAGTTGGAGGTAAATGTTGATTGTGTTTTTTTCCCTCCAGTGTTAATTTTCCAACTGTGTTATGCAGTCTTCTTCATCTGATTTACAGTTCGAATTTTCTCTGATTATGATTCTGTTTTGGCAGAGACATATATAGGGGTACAACTAAACAGAGTACGCTAGAGTACGATAGAGTACTTTAGAGTACGCTAGAAAAATTATGTTATTTAATGCAATTAAATTGTTTATTTATGTATGTGCAACTTGATTCTACATTATTATAAACTTATATTGCAATATTTGTTTCCAATATTTGTTTTTAACGATATTTTGACAAGAAAATAACATCCATAATATCAATGCATTATATATAACTAATATCCCAACCCCGATTACTATTTTGTTTCAAACTTAATTACTAAAGACTTATTTCTAAATTTTATCAAATATTAAATTAATTGCATGTGTAAATATTTAGCACATTCACAATGAGGCATTTCAACATTTTCAAGTAAAATTAGATGGGGATCAAACGATAAACCGTAACCTGAAATCGAAAATTGAAATAACTCCTAAAATAAAGAAAACATACAAATTTTATTTAAAATATATATTCAATATCTTAAACTAAAGTAGAAAAACATACAAGAAGTAGTTTATTTGCATTAAATTATAAAATATTACTAGCATACTCTAAAGTACTCTATCGTACTAGCGTACTCTGTTTAGTAGGTCCGCATATATAGGCCTATCTTCTTCTTCCGTTAATGTGCATGGCACCAATGTTTGGCATTTACGTTAAGCATACGTAGAACTAATACATAGGTCACATGTTCAGGCTCTGGCCACAATCAACAAATTTATTAGCTACAGAACTGAAGTGTTATGGTTTAGTCTGCATTATGCATTAGTCTTTGAAAAATCCGAGATTCCTCTGACTCTAACCCCTGCTTTTATATTGTTTAGTGCATGAGAGAGTCAGAGCAGAGGCCATATTGAAAGTGGGAATTCAGGAATACCAGCTAGTATTGCGACTCTGTCTACCTTTTACAACTTTATTTCGTGGATCTAACACCCGAAACGTGAGAAATCAGTAAAGGGATGATACTTTTGCAACTAAATCGTCATTGAAAGGATGCTATCGCCATTTAAATGACCCAATCACTGACAAATGATGCATCACTTGAATTACTTCAATAAGGTCGCCTCTTTGCCATTCGACTTCATTTGTTGGTGAAAGGGCCGTTTAAATGGCAATAGAATCCTTTTAATGACCATTATCAATAAATTGTAAAAGAATTCTCCCTTTATTGATTTCTCGTGCTTCAGATGTTAGATCTGCAGAATAAAGTTGTAAAAGGTAGACAGAGTCACGACACCAGCTGGTGTCGCTAATTCCCACTTTTCAATATGGCATCTGCTCTGACTCTCCCCTGCACATGTCACAATTTAAAAGCAGGGGTAAGAGTCAGAAAAATCTTGGACTAGTGTTCAACCACATGTAACCACTGATCCCTTAATGCAAAAAATTAAATATGCAATTTATGGTGCAAGAGTTTTTGTACTCCGTTGAGGAGAATTTCTCCACTGTCCAATCAACTATCTTTCACTCTCTATACCTGGACACATTCTTTAACCATTCTGTATAGTTTATCCAACTCCCAACTCTTTAAAGTCGTCAAACTTTCTTGATTTGAATTGAATGCAATCCAACAGACAATTCAAATCAAGTAAGCTTATGGCTTGTAAAGACAACTACCTGGTATAAAGGGTTGGGAGGTGGATAATCTATACAGATTTGTTAAATAATGTGTCGAGAACTAGGGAGTGAAAGGAAGTTGATTGACCAATGCTGGAAAGTGGAGAAATCCTCCCAAACAGTGCACAAAAAATCTTGCGCTGTAAATTGCACATTTTTTACATTACAGGATCTGTAATCTAGCATTATGGTCAAAGAATAATTTATAAAGCCATGAGGTTTCAGCTCTGCAGCTACAAGATTATAAAATTATAACACTCGTAGCCATTTTTTCTTCTAATTGATAAACAAAGAAAGTACTATGCTAAGTGACGAGTTTTATTTATGTTTATTTTACACTATTTAAATTTATGAATTACATAGATATAATTTCCTGAAAAATGTGATGCACAGTAATACAGTCTAATAATACTTGTGAAAGAAAATGTTTTTACACTGTAATGGTGTATTATGTTGACACTAAAACTTACATGTATTAGTTAATCATGTTACCAGGTTAAACACTACATGTGTATATAAAATATCCCTTGTCATGAAAATTTAAAAAATAAGACATTGTAAATCACATTAAAGAAATTGTCTTTATCCTGTTAAAATTCACTTCTTTTAGCTGTCTATTGGGAAAAGGACTTCTTGCCTGGTCCCTACCCTAAAACAGAGGAGGAGAGGCGAGCTGCAGCTAAGAAGTATGGTATGCAGCCCGAGGATTATGAACCATATGACCCAGAACTAGGGTGGGGAACTGGGGATTACCCCAATGTTGAACCTATAGGAAAAGATCTGAGGTCCGACTTCGATCAATATGATAGTTACAGATTAAAGAAGAACTTCAATGAACCGGTAATGATATATATGCCAACTGCTTTAATGGGTATGAGATGTTGGTACATGTAGCTCAAATGTTGGGCAGACCGCAGTTGTCACTTGGTTATTATTTAATGCAGGACACCTTGATAATTTTAAGTTTTGATCCACTTAGCACTTCAAACTGTACTAGATATATTGCATGTTTTGAAGGTTTTGCAGAAAAAAAATTATTTATTCCTACAAAGTGTTTGTACAATAAAGCTTGCAGTGTGAATTTTACTTGACATCTCTTGCTGATAAACTATACTTATAATGTATCAAACTGTTCAATTTCTAAAACTTTTTTATCATAAAATGCTTCATTGAAACAAATATAGCTATAGCTAAATTGAACATATAATGAATATGTATGTGCATCTGAAATCCTCATTGAAGTAATAATAAATATACCACTTTCTTTTAGTGTAAATGATTGTATGCATTCTTAGCCTTATCTATGTGATTTTGATGTCGGTTTGTCAATTAACATTCTGTTTGTTTCAGCTCCCTTATGACTTTGACTGGGTGGATAAAGTAGACTACGGCTGTAGTTATCATCCTCACACAGAGTAAGAGCGATTTGTATTAAGGAAATTAGGGTAGAAATGATTAGTATAAGTAAGATACTGTAGAAGTACTTTTTTCCGCGTGGTATTAATTTACGCTATGTACGCGGCCACAAATTTTCCGCGGAAATTTGTCCAAGCGTACTTAATATAAAAAATAAATGTAAGGCATATAGTGACAGTCTTACAAATCCGCATAATTTTCTACCCGCGGATTAAACGGAAATTGAGATTCCGCGGAATTATGACCCCGCAAAAAAAAGTACGTCTACAGTAAATACATTATGTAACAGCCACAAAGTAGGCGGAGGTATGCAATAATCAAGGTACCATGGATAGCTCAGTTTGCAGAGGACTTTACTAGTGATGCAATGGTCCAAGTTTCATTTTCCTCCTCTGAGAAGTGGAGTCTTTTTTTTTAAGTAAAAGTCTAACTGAAATGGTTAAATGTAGATTTGAAGGGAATAACAGTTAATACTTTCTCCTGGTGGGAATTCTTAGGAAAGGTTTAAAATCCCTTCATGTGTAGATATTGACAGTATAGTAGGAGTGAAAAATTCTTGTCGTATATTTCAAATTTTATCCACTTTTCTTGTTTTTGATTTGATTCTTTAGATCATTTTTATTAAAATACAGTAAAACATGCTTTAATATTGCAAACACCAAATTAACAAATTTATCCTTGCAATGAAGTCATTTTCATTCCCCTGACTTTAAACTTCAACTGAATGGATATAATGAATAAAGCTTTAAAGAAGTGAATTTGTCCCATTATAAACGTTTTTAGCTCACCTGAGCCGAAGGCTCAAGTGAGCTTTTCTGATCACATTTTGTCCGGTGTCCGTCTGTCTGTCTAGCTGTCTGTCTGTCTGTCCGTAAACTTTTCACATTTTCGACTTCTTCTCAAGAACCGCTGGGCCAATTTCAACCAAACTTGCCACAAAGCATCCTTAGGTAAAGGGGATTCAAGTTTGTTCAAATGAAGGGCCACGCCCTTTTCCAAGGGGAGATAATTATGAATTAGAGAAAAATTAATGGCATTTTTAAAAAATCTTCTTCTCAAGAACCACTGGGCCAGGAAAGATGAAACTCATGTGGAATCATCCTCAGGTAGTGTAGATTCAAGTTTGTTCAAATCATGACCCCCGGGGCTAGGGTGGGGCCAAAATGGCCGACCCAAGTTTTACATAGGAATATATAGGAAAAATCTTTAAAAATCTTCTTCTCAAGAACCACTGGGCCAGGAAAGATGAAACTCATGTGGAATCATCCTCAGGTAGTGTAGATTCAAGTTTGTTCAAATCATGACCCCCGGGGCTAGGGTGGGGCCAAAATAGCCGACCCAAGTTTTACATAGAAATATATAGGAAAAATCTTTAAAAATCTTCTTCTCAAGAACCACTGGGCCAGGAAAGATGAAACTCATGTGGAATCATCCTTGGGTAGTGTAGATTCAAGTTTGTTCAATTCATGACCCCCGGGGCTAGGGTGGGGCCAAAATGGCCGACCCAAGTTTTACATAGGGATTTATAGGGAAACCTTTTAAAATCATCTTTTCAACTACTTCAAAGCTATGATTAGTGATATTAATATGGAATCATCTTCAGGTAGTGTAGATTCTAGTTTGTTCAAATCATGAACCCCTGGGGGGTTAAAATTCAAGCCCCCCCCCGTAAACTTTCATTTCTGATCTGATATGAGCTTTTTCCAAGCCAATGTTCTCAGGTGAGCGCTGTGGCCCCTGGGCCTCTTGTTACTGCTTTACTGTATACTAATATTTACATTTTTGTTTCTAGGCGTGAAATTTGGATGTTCATGTTCTCTTTGGTGGGATTTTTTATTATTGGAGAGTATCTATGTAACAAATATTTACCACGGCACGTTGAGGCGGTATGTATGATAATTCTCTTTGTTGGTTCTTAATGTATTATTGCACAATGAAAGAAAAAACTGTTACAATTTTTATCGCAACTTAAAAGTTGAGATGAGTTTATCATGGAACTTTAGCATTTACATTGGTGTAATTCTTTAACTTAAAGGTCTTTCTTTAGTAGCTGATGTGAATGCACTTTCTGGTCCAAAGTTCAGGCCCCATTTATTGTAAGGAAGCATAAGCTACGTCCTAAATTATTTTTAAAAATTGATTTGGAAAGGAAGTCTTGTTTATGTTTAGGTACCTTTTATCAGATATACAAAACTTCCTTTCTAGGCATATGAAATATTTAGATTTTTATCTTTATAATGACTCACACGGAAGTTTTTCTTTTTCAATAAAAAATGAGAAAATCCTCAGACAAATTTATATATCTATATGTAAACCACGAAATCTTTATTGTTTTTATATGTAGTAGATACGTGTATCAACTAAGTCACTACATTGTAATTACTTGTATGTTCACATTGACAAAACCTCATCCCATGTATGCTACATTTTATATTTTTCTGAAGTACATTAAGTGACATGTATATCTATGTCAGTAACTACCATTTGGTAATGAATTCTTCCACATTAGATGCAAGAATGAAGCAAAATTTAGGCTTATTATTATAATTCACATACTAGTATTAGATGGTAAGCAAAGAAGTAATTATTTTTTTATAATAGAATGGATCGAGTGCAGGAAATCACAGGTACTTGTTACTGATTGATTTTACATGTATCTAACGTATAGTATGATAATGTTATTATGATACTTTGGGTAGAAAAATTATTACAGAAACAAGTGTTTGTATGGGAAACAAAGGCTTCATTATCTTCTTGAATTAAAACTAGAGGGGATACAGTACTTTAAGTTTGTGTGTGTTTGTTGATGATTCAGTGTGATATATATAAAATACATGGTTACTATTTTGAAATAGAAACATGCCCTTCATTACGTTTTTTGACTTGAGCCCAAATATCACTTATATTTCAAGGTAGTTACCATTTATTTTTATCCTGGGAAATATTTTTCATATGACCTCCAAAACAAGCCATCATCAACCCGATTTAAGCACATCCCTGCAGATGAAACTAAGATGCCCTAGAGTAAACATTGCAATATACTTGATGTAATTATGCTTTTAGAATGTCAGAATACATGCACAGGTCTTTATTAGGGCATAGACCAAATAAAGCTTTGATATACAAGGGGTAGTTGCAGAATATACTGGATCTATGTTCTCTTTCTTGAGGGAATGCTTGACTTTATGATCCCTTTCTTTTGATTAATTAAGATTTAGTGCAAATACATTAACTTTTAGATAAAGACATCGTCTCAAGCAAGGGTTTGGAGTCCACATATAGCTCCCTTCTCCAGAATGGGAGAGCAACGTACATTTTGGCAGGTGTTTTCAAAGATGAGATAAAGAGACCACACCATATCTTGTACTTTTAATTATTTTTAGCCCTAATAAAGCCCTATGCACTCAACACTAAAACACTTAACACATTTGTACAAGTTATATAGTTTGATTTATTGTCTTTTGCAGCTGCCTAAACAATTCCCCTACACCTACTCTCAGGTGGTGATGTACAGAGATCCATCAGAGATACAGAGAACTGTCCATTACACGTTTGAACCAGCGGATAGTAAGGAGTGATGAAATGTGACAAAAAACACAGACACTGTTAATATGGCTTAATGTGAATATATAAACATGTGTAAAAGTTATGTGTTACAAGTATATAATAAAAAATGGAAGGAAGCTTAACATCTACTTGCATTTTCAGGTATGCTATAATAATTAGCTCTTCTGGTTATGGGAGAATAAGGTATCTGTCTAGCTGTCCATCTGTCTCTAAACATTTTTTCAACAAACGCCAATTCTCTTTTAGTTATGGTCTGATTCCAGTATTACTTGTCACACAAGTACACTGTACTAAGATGCACAGTTTAATGCATCAGTTTTTGATGAACAGTGTTGTCATTGTTATTATATTATGTATGAAGAAGAGGGGGCTCCAGGGGCAAAAATCGGCCTCAAGTTAGAAATGAATGACACTTTTTCAAATAATACATTAGGGTCTAAAAAGTATGAAACTCTTTATATTTTGGCAGGATCTTTTGTAGTTTTTCCTATTTGTCATTAAGAATTAAGATATCATTTTTAGCTCACCTGAGCCGAAGGCTGAAGTGAGCTTTTCTGATCGATTTTTTTGAAAATTGATCAGTTTTTTTTTTCACTTTTGTTATTACTTCAAATGATGTCGCGATAACTTATTTCAAAAAGCTGATTTCAATTATATTAAAATAGAACAGAACATGATGACCTACATGTACTTAAGGCATAAACTACAGTGTTTAAACGCATTACGCAATGTATCGAATTTTCTTCTCTGGCGTTCAATATTAGAATGAATAGACACTAATGAAGGTATGAAGGTTTGAAGAAACAACAAATTCTTAAGTTGAAAAAAAAGTGCACACCTCTTTAGGGAAAGAGAGGTGTCTGTCCCTGACAATTGAATAGATTGTACTTTCTTCATAGAGGTGTGTATATATATGAAATTTACAAACATGTAAATTTTAAAAATTTTAAAAACTGCTGTTTCATTCTTTCATCCGAGAAAAAGATTTAAAATTTTAGCCCTTGTATTTTTTTATTGAGAAACAATGCAATTAAAGTAGGATTTCAGAGTTATATATTCTTCAAACATTAGCTTTTTATTATCAAAATGTTAAGAGACTTTTTTATTAGTGAGATTTGAAGTGAAAAAAAAATTATATAGATTAGTATGGATGGTTGCCGAAAATAAAATTTGAAGCTCATAGAAGGTAAACAGTTTCCTAATTTATTAGAAATTTTGTATTTGCATCATTTGCAACAAAAATAGGCCCATAAAATATATACCAAACCGGGCATCCAATATTTGTTTGTATCATTTGTCCTTAAATGTCATCTGCCTGTTTATAAAAGCTTCGGAATTACTCTAGCGTATAAAGACATACAGACAAATTGAATAGCCTTTTTCTTGGAACTCCTAATCCGCCCTTTCCAAGGAAACTAACAGTCATACATCACAGTATTTTATTTTTAAACGATTGTTTATTTCTAAATTGCTTTTGTTTGCAAAGATAGTGAATATATAATAGGAAAAGAATGTTTTTATGAAAAATAACAATTACTCTGACAGTAAAAAGATAAAAAAGGTGACCACAGCTTTTCAATCTTTTGTTTTTACAGTCAATATTGAAAACGCCTACTTTCTCCGGATCAAAAATAGAAAGTGATTCTTCGAACGATGGCGATGTGGACGAAAAGGAGGATCCAAATAGAATATCGGCAGCTATATTTTACTCTATCACTTCAACACAAAAAGGTAATTCATAAGTTATCGACAGCTATATTTTACTTTATCACTTCAACACAGAGAGGTAAATCATAATTATCGGCAGCTATATTTTACTTTATTATACTTCTGTTAGAATGTTTCCTATATAAAGTTCAGAAGGTAAAATAGCTATCTTTTATAGTTCATGCATAGCAAAGTTATACCCCGGGGTATAGTTTTTGCTATCCACCCTCGGAAAATTTTCACGCAATTTTTGCCTCCAATTTTGATTTCCAGCGATAAATCTATCTACTGATGATGTCATAATGACTTCAGTACCATTGTGACGTCATCAGGATTTCAGATTATTCTTGCAGTATTATCTTTCTAAAAAAAATTCAAATCTCAGAAATTATATTTTAAATCGGTATCATTAAACGCTTATCCACTGTTTGTAAATGGGACAGCTCTTACATCAAACCCTTGACAGGGACTATTCCCCTCGGGTTAATAGTTCTCTGTCGCGGGTTTGATAAAAGAGCTATTACACTCACAAACAGTGGATAAAGGTATACTTTCACTTCAACACAGAAAGTTAAATCATACAATATCGACGTACATTTATTACGATGTACAGTATGCAGTTCTGATTTCAAAAATTTACTCACTAGCAAATTTTGCGCAATCACTAACTTCTGTTAAGCTAATCTTCCTCTGTTGAAGTCGTTCTATTTAAATAAGACAATCTGTAAATTATTACAAAATAGAAGAGTTCATTTTATTATTTCAAAATATCAATTGGTAAATTAGATTATTTTTTTTCGAATCTCGATAGAAATTGGAATACTCGTTTACTAAGTTCTTTTTATCAATTATTGAATTTTTTACAATATCTTTATTAATAGCACACAAAAAAGTAAAGATTTTTTTCTGTAAGGTTTGGTGATATTTCGATAATAGGCATGCAGATTGACTACAGATTAAGATTTATTATTTTGTTTAATATCGAAAATTTAAATTAAAAGGATCATAGTTACTTAAAATAAAATAATGTATTCTGTTTGAAATTGCTACTCAGCCTTAGCGATTACGATAAACAGACTCATTAGAAACTGGGAGTTCTTTTCCATTAAGTCTGGTGATAGAAACATCAAGATGGAAGCACTATATTCACAAAGATTAACAATTCAATAGCTAACAGATTTAATTAAGTTGACTTACGATGTCTTATTTTCCGATGAACTAATGTCTCCGTCAGTGAAAAATGTCTTTTAAACTAGACGCATCTTGACAGACTTTCGATGCCTCGTATCCTTATTAGTCAGCAGCCCTTTAGCTCATCTAATTAAATCAAATATCAGGTCAGTTTGGAATGATGAAATTAACCTGATTTTTAAGGTCTTCAGGGAGTCGACCTGGGTAACTACCTGATCAAGACGGTTGTCAAGGAAGTACAGAACGAATTTAAGGGCATTACACAATTTTCTAGCCTGTCTCCGATCCCGGGCTTCAAGACGTGGCTAATTACAGAGATAAACAGGATAATGCACATGCAAGGTATTCATCGTTAGTTGCCCTTTCATAATTGGGTATTTACTTTTATGAAAGAAGTACTTTTAACATTTAGGGTTCATTGACTCTTTGACAAGAGAAATAACTCTCACTTTAGGGAAATGACTATTATTCCTTTAAAAATGTCGAATGAAAAAGCAACTGTCAAATATGATGAAGATACTAGTACATTAAATTTCTTGTTGAAAATTATTATCCCGAAAGCAAATGTTTGAGTGAATATAGTGATGACTTGACTGTATTGAACATGTTTAATTTGTAGCTTTGAACGCTTAATGATTTTTCTTTCATTCATTTTCGAACAGAAATAGGCGAACAACATCCGGAGCTTCTTTTAGAAAAAGAAATCGAGATGATGAAAAATGCACTTTCTGTTCCAGACCATAGTGTTCTTAAGACATTAAAAGATTTAATCCAAACCCACGGATGGATACAAAATGAAAGTATTTCTGAAATAATTAAAGGAATATTATTAAGACTGTGTGGACGCTATTTATTTATTGAAAAGCGAAGAGGATTCGCCTTGAACCCCGTGGGTATGTAAATTAATTGTGTTAACTATATCAAATTCATGAGATCGCGTAATATTCGTGATTTTCTTTTTAAACGTTTTTAAGGAAAGATGATACAAACAATTTTTTTCTTTGAAAAAGATTAAATAGCATGTTACAAGTTTAGAAAAGTGGATGGTACTTAGAATTTTTTTCTCCTAAGAACTGGAAATTGAAAAAGACTTGGAAAATATAAGTAATATTTCAATGAAAAAAACAAATATAGACAAATCACATTCAGTAAAGATTTACAGATGAAAACAAATTTCAGAATATGTTACCATGGTGCTAAAAGTGTAATATAAACTGTAGAAAAATATACCAAGCCAGGTAAATTTCATTAGGAAAAGCTTAATGGTAAAAATCATCCTATGTGATATTGCTAATTTTTTGTCATTTTGTTCTTCCTCTTTAAATTCACCTGGCTTGGAATATTTTTCTAAAGGTTATTAGCCGGGCTTATTGCTCAAAGAGCAATTGCCGGCTTATGTAATCCTGTTCAAGGCAGGATGTTGACCCCATAGTCGCCATTTTAAAGTTACGTGCAAAAATATAGTTCTTAGTCTCAACCGCTTTTGAGATAATACAAACGCTAAATAAAGCAGGTTAAAAGTACTTCTTTCATAAAAGTAAATACCCAATTATGAAAGGGCAACTAACGATGAATACCTTGCATGTGCATTATCCTGTTTATCTCTGTAATTAGCCACGTCTTGAAGCCCGGGATCGGAGACAGGCTAGAAAATTGTGTAATGCCCTTAAATTCGTTCTGTACTTCCTTGACAACCGTCTTGATCAGGTAGTTACCCAGGTCGACTCCCTGAAGACCTTAAAAATCAGGTTAATTTCATCATTCCAAACTGACCTGATATTTGATTTAATTAGATGAGCTAAAGGGCTGCTGACTAATAAGGATACGAGGCATCGAAAGTCTGTCAAGATGCGTCTAGTTTAAAAGACATTTTTCACTGACGGAGACATTAGTTCATCGGAAAATAAGACATCGTAAGTCAACTTAATTAAATCTGTTAGCTATTGAATTGTTAATCTTTGTGAATATAGTGCTTCCATCTTGATGTTTCTATCACCAGACTTAATGGAAAAGAACTCCCAGTTTCTAATGAGTCTGTTTATCGTAATCGCTAAGGCTGAGTAGCAATTTCAAACAGAATACATTATTTTATTTTAAGTAACTATGATCCTTTTAATTTAAATTTTCGATATTAAACAAAATAATAAATCTTAATCTGTAGTCAATCTGCATGCCTATTATCGAAATATCACCAAACCTTACAGAAAAAAATCTTTACTTTTTTGTGTGCTATTAATAAAGATATTGTAAAAAATTCAATAATTGATAAAAAGAACTTAGTAAACGAGTATTCCAATTTCTATCGAGATTCGAAAAAAATATAATCTAATTTACCAATTGATATTTTGAAATAATAAAATGAACTCTTCTATTTTGTAATAATTTACAGATTGTCTTATTTAAATAGAACGACTTCAACAGAGGAAGATTAGCTTAACAGAAGTTAGTGATTGCGCAAAATTTGCTAGTGAGTAAATTTTTGAAATCAGAACTGCATACTGTACATCATAATAAATGTACGTCGATATTGTATGATTTAACTTTCTGTGTTGAAGTGAAAGTATACCTTTATCCACTGTTTGTGAGTGTAATAGCTCTTTTATCAAACCCGCGACAGAGAACTATTAACCCGAGGGGAATAGTCCCTGTCAAGGGTTTGATAAAAGAGCTGTCCCATTTACAAACAGTGGATAAGCGTTTAATGATACCGATTTAAAATATAATTTCTGAGATTTGAATTTTTTTTTAGAAAGATAATACTGCAAGAATAATCTGAAATCCTGATGACGTCACAATGGTACTGAAGTCATTATGACATCATCAGTAGATAGATTTATCGCTGGAAATCAAAATTGGAGGCAAAAATTGCGTGAAAATTTTCCGAGGGTGGATAGCAAAAACTATACCCCGGCAAGACAAGGATGCCCGAAAATTCCAGATCCCACAGGTACCTAGGAAGTGTAAGTATCTAATGACGACTGGACACATCTTCCAAAAGTCATATGTATTAATCGGGTAGTTGGAATAATATATAATTAAATTTAGCTTGAAATACAATTGTCTAATATCTGGTAAGAAAAAAAAAATACCAGGCAAATTCAAACTACGAACAAGGTTGTTATTACAAACCTGGTCATTATCAAGACACAAAATATAGGAAATTAATCAAGGTTTGCAAAATTCTCTCAACATCAACTTATTTGCCAATACCTTGTCATTATCTAAAAATGAACAAAAAGCATGCTTTTGAATATCAATAAGTTGGGAAACTTAAACACAATATGTAGTTGACTGTAGAATAATGTTTCAAACATATCAAGGAAGGCTTACAATAGCAGAGCCGCAGCCATGTTGCATTTTTTATGTACAGTATAGTTGTTATTTGGCCCTTAATGTCTAAAACATCAAAATAATAATAAAAAAAAATAATGAACACTCTATGGCAAGTTTTACTTCGAATTTTTGAATTAATTTGGATACACTGAGTCAATATCTAAATGAAAGTGATTATAATTGCTGGTTCAGTAAACCTTGTTGATCTATCTGGATGTGGCGTGTTAATCTGATAGCCATAGCAAGCGTTTTCTTAATCTCAATGGAATTACAATTGATTATACTTAAGGACTAACAAGAATAATGTTAGTCTTCAAAGTACTTACATGAATGCTACTTGAAATACTACTGGTGAGTGCAGTATGCAGGACAACAACAGGTTCCCCTGGCATACTGCGGTGAGTGAACACAAAACAACGGCGGTATGATCCCACACGACGCTTAAGGTCGTTCATATCCCGTATAGGATGGACTGCCTCATACATCGAAATCTAAAATCAAAAAAGGATTTTGAAATTTAAAATTCCGATATATGAATTATGTTTTAGACGGGTAGGAAAAGACGAAAAAAATAAACAAGAGGCCCATGGGCCACATCGCTCACCTAATAAGCTTTGACCATTCTGTTCTTTACCAGATTTCCCCCTCGTTATACATAACGCACCCCCGACCTACCCCACTGATCATAATTTAGACATTTTGAAATCTACACTACCCCATGATCCTTCCATGGGCACATATGTTTCAGCTTTTTTGGCCCAGTGGTTCCTGAGAAGAAGTTTTCAAAGATTTTTCCTATATATTTCTATGTAAAACTTTGATTCCCTATAATGGCTCCGGCCTTCCCCGGGGGTCATGATTCCTACAATTTAGAATTTACACTACCCAAGAATGCTTCCACATAAGCTTCACTTTTTCTGGCCCAGTGTTTCTTGAGAAGAAGATTTTCAAAGATTTTTCCTATATATATTCTATATAAAACTTTGATTCCCCATTGTGGCCCCGCCCTTCCCCGGGGGTCATGATTTGAACAATTTAGAATCTACACTACCCCAGGATGCTTCCACATAAGTTTCAGCTTTACTGGCCCAGTGGTTCTTGAGAAGAAGATTTTTTAATGACCAAACCCTATTTTTGTCTTTTCTTGATTATCTCCCCTTGCGACGGGATATGTCCCTTCATTTTAACAATTTAAATTCCCCTTCACCCAAGAATGCTTTGTACTAAGTTTGGTCAAAATTGACCCAGTGATTCTTGAGAAGAAGTCGAAAATGTGAAAAGTTTACAGACGGACAGACAGACGGACGGACGGACGGACGACGGACAAAATGTGATCAGAAAAGCTCACTTTAGCCTTCGGCTCAGGTGAGCTACAAATTAAGGCAGGCGTTTTCTAAAGTTATTAAATTTCATAATGCTATATCATCATTTTAAAGTCACATCCTCTGTTTAAGTTAACTTGCTTAAAAATAAAATAAATGAATCCAACATTAATGCTACAAGTACAAAATTTCCGTTAAGTGATATTCGGTGACTATGTTAAAAAAATATTCAGTAGAAATGAGATAAATATTTTAAAGTTATTTCTTTATATATTTTTTTAATTTCTATATTATAAACTCTCAAAATACCTAGTTAAACATATTCTATTAAAAAAATAACTACTGTTCAGGAGCAAAGAATGAGAACTCTTGAAAAAATATTCCTATAAAAAAAAATTCTTATAATCATTTAAGCGATAAAGTTCGTGATTGTAATTTCAATATGTGTTAGACAGCAATATTTTCCTCTATGTCCAAGTTAAGGTTATCCTGAAAACTTCGACAATCCAGAATGTAAAAGCGCAAAGGGAAAATAAAATTTTAAAATGCATTTCGAGAAAGATGGAAATTCTTATATCAGAACAAAGTATAAACATTGACAAATTGAGAACATCGAGAAATTTCTATACCAAATGAATGTGTGTTCCTTGTCATAATCGGGAAATAATGAAAAAATCCGTTGACAAGTCATAAGGTAAATAATGGCCTAACAATAAGTTTGAAAAAAGTCAATCAGCATTTGACTTAAAGATAAATTGCATTTGCTGAAAAAGTCAATGATTGACCATAGGAATTGCTGATATTCATGTTTCATTAACTTAATTGATTGTCTTGCCAGTAACTTACCTCCTTTTAAAAAAAAAAATCATACTTAGAATATGCTCTTGCATATCGCATAAACTGAGAGATACAAACGCCCGTGTGCAGATAATAAGGGTAGATTGCTGACGATTGAAAAATCAAAGTCATCGCGTTTAATATGAAGCTTTATTTAAAGTAAATTTACTAGTTTCATTTTATAGCCTAGGCTTAAATTTATCGTGGGGAAGGGTTGTGTATCAAGATGTGATTTCAAGTTTTTTTCAAAAAATTATTTGAAATTTTTAAGCATCTTAATCTGATCTGCACTACTTCTCGAATATATTGTTGCACAGTATTCCTGAGGAGAAAAGAGACTTGGTAAAACATTTTCTGGAACTCACTTTGTACCTATGTAAGGATTTTTATTAAGTTTTGGAATAAATTCATTCATTCTGGTTGTTAGGAATATAATATATATTCAAATCAGACATATGATTTTGAAAAATTTGGGCTATAGGCATTAGTTAGATAACATCTTGTAACATTCAATCCAAGTTCCTCTAAATTAGAACTTAAATAAAGAGCCTTACAAGCAAAAGACCATGTTGTTACCTGCTTTGTCAGCTTGGGATTAGATTTATAGTTTTATTAAGATTTTTGTTAACCTTTTGAACCATATCACATGGGCTCTGCCACGTGATTCTCTGGAGATGAAGGAAGCCAACAGAAAACCATAGAGCCAGGAGGTCTCTGATTGTCTGCTGTAGAATGCGCATGTGCGCCTTGTACTCCTCACTTTGAGCGCCTGGCAAATGCGTCTGAAAAAAAACATTTTAGTTGGTGTCAGTCTTTAAAATTAAATATTTGTATTTTCATGTTTATCTTTCGTTTTTTTTGGTTACATATGAGTTCAAATTATAATTCAATACATGATTAACAATGTAAAGAATGTGAGACTTCTCAATGAGTCTCACAAGATTCTACTATTTTAAATTTTCTGAACAAATTTAAGTACATGCCTAAAAAAACGTTTAAAACAATTTTAAGAAAATTACCAGAATATCTGCGCGCATGTCGACCAAGAACTTCACTCCACCTTCAATTCTCCCAATCTTACTGAACAGTTGCTGGTACTGTGGGATTAATGTGTGACGTAATCGCTCCTCAGTCATGAGTAACAAAGCTTCTCTCTCCTATTGATTGAAATAAAAGTACTAGTAGTTTAAACATAGATTATTTTGCAGCATCTTTTTATATAAAAAAACACAGTGCTTAAGGTTGTGGATTTTTATATTAAACTATTTACTTTTCTAAAAAGTAAAGATCGTGAGATCATTCTGGTTCCTAAAGAATTAAACCCCAAATCATTCAAATAAAAATCCCGTATTAATAAATCTAATACGCAAAGATAGTGCCAGCTATGTAAAACACTATCATTGTGATACTTTGTAAACTCATTTTCCCATTTAAAAAAAATTCACATATGATTCTGACCAATTAGTGTGAAAAAAAAAATCAGAACAATTTAGATTAAGAACAAGTATAAACTTTGGATAACAACACAAGATATGATTGATTGATTGATTGATTGATTGATTGATTGATTGTATGTTGTTTTACCTCCCATTAGAGAATATTTCACTCATATAGATCAAGAAATATAAAAATAAGTAAAAAAAATAGTACGAATCGGAAATTTTAAATTTTAATTAACGATATGACGTTTCAATGAGGTTTGAAAAAGTGTCATTCCCATTACTCACTTAAATTAATTATAGATGAATGAAACCCATTTACCTGTGCATTAACAACACTGGTAGCCACCTGGACAACATTGCTTTGATTGACACCGTATTGTTTAGCAAGAACCGTCAAAAAACTGATTCTGTCATCAGCAGACAAGGCCGTGTAGTGATCACAAAACCGTCGGCATTTAGACTGAAAACACAACAGAAATATCTTAAGTATAATCAACGATAGTTCTGGAGGAAAAATAGGTTCATATTCATATTAAGGTGTTTCCAACCTCACAATTTTATAGGTTCAAAGTACAAAAACTTGATTTATTTTCATTTAATATACTTTAAACTTTCCAATTATTGCAAAAAATGTATAGGTCACCATATTATTTAAGATGCGAAACATAAATAAACAGAAGTGTATGTCAACACAAAAAATCGCACATATTTTGTTAACAGTATTATTAAAAATATGTAAAAACTGGTTAAAATGCATAATTCTGATGCTGAGTGTTCCTAAATACTTCCTACTTAAAAGATACTTTTGAATTGTGAATATCAGGGAAACTATTTTACAATAAAGCAAATGCCTGAATGAAGAGACCTTAGAAGGAGTTATTGCCCTTGTCAACATTTTTAAAAATTGAATAATTGATTTAAAAAAGAAAATATGCATTTTTTAAATTCTTTAACTTAACAATATTTATAATTACACCTATTGTAAAGCATTCTTCCAAGAGATATTGTTCTATTAGGTATAAATTTAAACTAATTACAGTTTTTGCAAAAACCTATGACATCATAGGAGAGTGGAATTACCTTAATAAGCATTTTTTGAGTTACAAGTCGAACGAAAAAGAATGTGAATATCAATCTTTGCATTAAAAAACGTCCAGAACACTAAATAGCATTATAATAGCCTTTATGTGCTCATATCTGATATCCATATATAATTAACGTTTGTGATCAATAAATGAAAAAAACATATTTTATTTAGAAATAAAATAGACAAAAAAATAAAATGTTTAATTGTATACAAGAACCTTTGTCGAAACCAAAAGCAAAAATTGCAACAATGCAATAAAATAATACCTAATTTCATACCTAATTATGCAATATTTAGAAACAATGAATAATGTCAAATTTTGATAAATTTTTCTTATCTGGAGGATTTAAGCAATGCAATGGCAACAATATCAAGAATGTAACAATGTAGATGTAACAAGATGTAATGATCAAACATTTAATTTTGTGTTTTTTATATAACTAATATAAAAGTTGTAAGATTTGGAAAAGCTGACGAGAAATGTTAATCTGTATAACCAACAGAAAAAAACTCGATTCTATTTTATTGTAGCAGTTGTGCACTCTGTTCCTGGAAGAGAGAGGAAGTATCTTTCATTTAATGACACAATAAAGATAAATCTCAAGTTGTATAATCAACAGGTGGTTCGAATTGCTTATTTCAAAATAACGACCGTGAAATTTAAATAGAAAACTTTTAAATGAAGTATTCCAAGATTTCCTTTTTGATTTCGAAGAATTAATTTAAGTCACCCCTTTTCTTTTCTGTGTTATAAGTAAAGAATTTGTGTCTGGGACGGTACCTTCTTCTTTAAAGAGTTTTACAAGGGGCATATAGCATTACAGATAAAACATCATTATTATCATAGGATATCCTTTGTTGTTAACTACACCGAAAATGTCCCTTGATGTTTAGTCTATCGCTGTAATCAAAAAATAAATGCATAAAATCTAATGAAGAAATAAAAGGTGAGTTTTGTAAAAAGCAGACATCTCTGTCATTACAACCTTGTGAAGGTACGGGAAGGACTTCACACAGACGTATTAAAGAAGTAAATTCGGAAGCGAAATATGAAATAGTTGTCAATCAACTAATCTAATAGTAATAAAATGTACGACTTTTCTAAACTTTATACAACCATTAAAAAAAAACCTAAGATATTTTAAACCACAAACAATTGCGTCGTCTAGAATTAGGCCTCGTAAATTTTGTATCTTGCGATTGGTTATCATCAAAATGTGTTTAAATTCACTCTGATTCTACGAAAAAGAAGTTGATAAATAAAGGATGTTTTTGGTTCTCATTGACACATATAACACTGAGAAAATGTCTTTCAACAAACTGGATGCCGACAGTCACTAACTGCTATTTTTTTTTTATAAGTCGTCTTTAAAAATATTTCTATGAAACAGAATTTATTCAAAAACCTACATGAGCAGATGAAAACACTTGGCCTTCAGTTTGACAACTCAGATATATTGACGATGTTTAATTAACTATGATTACTCTCATTCGTATATTAATTCGATATATCCCAGTGAACCCAAACTAAACTGATTGAATGATTGTTTGTTGTAACGTCCCTCTCGAGAATTTTTCACTCACATGAAGACGCCGCCACTTATTTGCCGGTGGAGAGCTGCAAATTTTGTGCTATGTTCGACACTTAGGGCCATTGAGCAGTGAGGGATCTTTTTCGTGCCAGAACCTACACGGGACCTCGGTTTCTACGGCCTCATCCGAAGGACCGGCAATGGGATTCGAATCCGCGACGTAAGGATCAACTTATAACAACATCCTAGTTTAAAACCAGTATTTCTGAATTCTAAATTTACTAAAATGATCTTGTTAACAAATATAACCAATCACTGATTCGTATTTTGACTAACAAGATTTCCAATTATGCTTCTTTTAAAAACAGATTTTGAACACAGAATGTTTTATCTACGTGATCAATACGTAGGCCTCGCGGAGGGTGTGACCGTTCAACAGGGGAGAGTTTCTCCATCTAGGCACCTGATTCATCCTATGGACCTTCAGGGTCCGTGAAATTTTTAATTTGGTTCAACAAAAGGAATAATGAAACATATGTAGATAACGAACAGTATTCAAGATCAAAAGTCCATAAAACAATACAGAATAGGAGCAGAGCAAACACAAACCTCCAAAACATCAGAGGTGGAATAAAACATACATAAAATATCAAAGTATAAATTCATAAAAATTATCTGTTAATGAACTTGTGTTTATTCGGTGTGATAATTCCAATTTTACACAGACTACAGCTACTGATTTAAATCGTCCCTCAATCGGTATGTGAAAAAATATTAATTCAAGATATTGGTAGAATGTCAGTCTATAATATGACAAAAAATGCAAAATGAAATAAGAAATCATAATTTAGATATTATAATATATCGCACTCAAAGAGGTCATGTATGGTTGATGTTGGCTTGTTTAAAAAAATCTTGGAATGGGAAGGGATATGCACCGTCCATACGTCAGGTGCCTTACAGAGTCAATCGCATCATCTCGGGTCTTTTCGTCAGAGGTCGGAAACACAGTCTTGAATGTATTAACATCACCGGATGTTAAAAATGTATACATTTCCTGTTTATTCAAATATAGGATATGCATTTATTTCAAAGATCGTGAAAAACAGGGGGAAGGATGTCATGATGTCTAACTTATACATTCGAGGTCGTTTTTCCGCTAGTCAGAAAGGCCTGAGAAGTTGCGATCGGTGCCTGAGTGTATAGAGCTTAAAAACAAAAAGAAGTTACATCATTTCCAAGAATTTATTCATTTATCCAATTTTAAGGATATTATACAAGCATATCCATTAAGCATAACAAGAGGCCCATTGGCCACATCGCTCACCTGAGCACTGTGGCTAGGAAAAAGTAGAAATTCGTTTATTATTGAAAAGTTTAGGATTTGCTATTCTTGAGAAGATGATCTTTAAAGAATTTTCTATATATTTCTATGTAAAAATTTTGGTCAGCCATTTTGGTCCCATCCTACCCCCGGGGGTCATGATTTGCACAAACTTCAATCTACAATACCTGAGGATATTTCCATATAAATATGACCAATCATGGCTTTGCTATTCTTAAGAAGAAAATTTTTAAAGAATTTACCTATATATTTCTAGGTAAAATTTTGGTCGGCCATTGTGGCCCCGCCCTACCCCTCGGGGTCATGATTTGCACGAACTTGAATCTACACTACCTGGAGATGCTTCTATATAAATATGACCAATTAAGGCTTTGTTATTCTTGAGAAGAAAATTTTTAAGTAGTTTTCCTATATATTTCTATGTAAAACTTTGGTCGGCCATTGTGGCCCCGCCCTACCCCTCGGGGTCATGATTTGCACAATCTTGAATCTACACTACCTGAGGATGCTTCCATATAAATATGACCAATCATGGCTTTAATTTGTTTTCTTGAGAAGAAGATATTTAAAGAATTTTCCTATATATTTCTATGTAAACCTTTGGTCGGCCATTGTGGCCCCGCTCGAACCCCGGGGGTCATGATTTGAATAAATTTGAATCCACACTACCTGGGGATGCATATAAATATGACCAATCATATCAGTAATTGCAAAATGGAAAATCGACTTTATATCGTATATGTAAATATAATTTTTACCTAATAAAAAAATGTGTATTTTTCTTTTTTGAAAAATGATACTTCTCAACATAAATGTTGGAAAATTAAATAAAATATTTTGTTTCAATATCATATCATTAAAGCATTTAAAAAATGGACATTTCTACGGAATCCCGATTAGGACCTATCAAAAATATTTTAATTTGAATTCGATAAAACAAATTGTCGAATTTGTTATAACGAATCCAATTCGTTATAACGATTTCTTTGAATTTTTATATTGACTTCAACTTTGTTATAACAGATAAAATTCATTATAACGAATTCAAAAAATTGCTAAAATGTATTTACTTCGTCATTAATAACAAATTCGACAATTCTAAATTGACGACGGATTTTTCCGTTATTTCACGATCATGGAAATGAGCACACGGCGGGTGTGACCGGTCAGCAGAGGACGCTCACTCCTCCATGGCACCTGATTCCACCTCTGATGTTTCGGAGGTCCGTGTTTTCTCTGCTTCTATTTTGAATTGTTTTATGGACTTTGATATTGAATAATTGTTCGTTATCTCCATATCCTTCATCGCATTCAAAAATATTTTTATAGTTCTTAAATGGACTTCCGTACATTTCAATAATTAAGAATTAATGAAAAATATCACGTTATTTTTAAAAGCACAACTATTATGTTAAATAATAAATCAGATTAAACAAGTTTTTATTTTATCGATTTTAATACCATAATTTTGGCTCCCAGTCATTTCTCCAATTTTTGTTTTTCAAATTAATAAAATTACGTTCTAAACTTTTATACTCAATAATCAACGCCTGCTCTTTACCTTCATATATATTCTTGGAAAAATAATAAAAGTCAAATCATACGTGATAAATCAAGAATTTTAAGATTTTATAATTTGTAGAATAAATAAACTTGAACATTTGAACATTCTGTAAACAAATAAGATATTAAACCGCATTTTTGAATTGAACATTTTAAGTTTTTAATTCTAAACAAATCTTGTTTATGTTCTATATGTTTGTTTTAGAAATATGTTTTTATATACATTTTGTCCGGTAAATGTTAATTCAATTGAGTTCATTTGAAATTATCCATTTAAATACGGATTCACAGGTGATAGTTTAAATAGTGCAAAATAATTTAGCAATTCGTAGAAACGGAAATTAGCGACTCCGAAATATTATTAATACATTGTACTTCTATCTATATGAGTTTCAAAGAAAAGGTGCGTACTGTGAAATATTGAATGCATGGATAAATTAACTAGCATGCATTACGTAACATAATAGCAAAACTGTTCTAAAATAACTTTTTTGCGACCACTGCATATAAAATATTATGTCAATTCTTGGTAAAAAAAAAATGGCGCACCATGTATTATTGACATTCTATGAGGAATAGCGATTTAAAACGATTTCAAAATAACTTTCTAGATTTTTCCTTTTAATAATCAAAATGATTGCAACATCGTTTGTCGAAATATATAAAAAGGATACAAAAAGTTATATATCTTAGTTAACATAGTAAAATAACTTGACTCTCAATTACTGTAGATCACTAAATTTTCGCGACACCTTATTTTCGCGAGATAAGCATTGATTCTTGATAAGCGAGACAAAATTTTTCACGAATTGCGATTATTGTCCAATATAATCCTAAGGAATACTATTATACGCGAGAATTAAATTTTCGCGAGCACACTGTCTCGCGTAATTACGCGAAAATAAAGTTCTCGCGAATAAAAAGTGATTTACAGTATTTTTAAAACAAGAGGCCCATGGGCCACATCGCTCACCTGAGCACTAAGGGTAGGAAAAAGTAGAAAATGGCTTTTTATTGTAAAGTTTAAATCCAAAAGTAGTCCCATGACCAATCATGGATTTGCTATTTTTTAGAAAATGATTTTTTAAGAATTTTCCTATATATATCTTTAAAAACTTTGGTCGGCCATTTTGGCCCCGCCCTACCCCCGGGGGTCATGATTTGACCAGAATTGAATTTACACTACCTGAGCATGCTTCCATATAAATATGATGACTTATGGCTTTGTCATTCTTGAGAAGAAGATTTTTAAAGAATTTTCCTACATATTTCTATGTAAAACTTTGGTCGGCCATTTTGGCCCCGCCCTACCCCAGGGGGTCATGATTTAAACAGACTTAAATCTACACTACCTGAACATGCTTCCATATAAATATGATGAATTATGGCTTTGTCATTCTTGAGAAGAAGATTTTTAAAGAATTTTCC